>VNJQ01003954.1:0-183179 GCA_008042515.1 Drosophila truncata | reverse complement strand
GAGCGAACATTTGCAACTGTGCAAATATTTTTCACGTTTTGCGTTTGTTTTCCTTTTGCTACTTTGTAGTGCAAATATTTTCGCACTTTGCTGTTCGCGTTTCCCCGATTTTGCACTTCATTTGCCTTGGTGGGCGGGTCACGGCTGTTTGTTTTCCTTTGATGTGCCAAATTGGTGCACCGATTGCATTCGAAATGAGCTTTGATCGCCCTGAAATTGTGAGAAGTTACCTCTAAAAGGGGTTATGGAAATGCTTCGAGTATCCCTAACCTCTCAGAAAACAGAGTTTGCAGCCCTTTGGGACCGCTTCCATTTGATTTTAACGACTTGGCAGCAAAGCTTTCCCGCAGGCACTGCGAATCCTTCTCGGAGTGAAACATTAAACTTTGCCCCGTCAGAGGAATAAGGATAATAACAACATGGCGAAGGGATATCAGCAGCAGGGAGTGACAGCGGGGATAATGGCCAAACAAGACATGACGGCAATAAGGGAAAACATTTTCAATAATCCCAGGGAGAAGGTTAAAGGCGCGACGCTTTCTTTTTCTTTCTTTGTTTTTTGAGATATTAAAAATAATTTTTTATAAGGGTTTCTTTTTTCTTGTTAACATTATAAGCACAGTATTGGGAATCCAGAATTTTCAATTCTGTAAATTTTGTATTCTAAATTGGTCTTTTCTAAATTTATATGTATTTAATTTATCTAATTAACTCATTCTGAGCTCACCCTTTCTCATTTTTGTATTCCCCTTTTTCAAGGAATTCTGTCAGCTTTGCTCAAAGTTGGCAGGAGGAATCCCTTGGATCCCTACATCCTCTTTTTTAGCCTCTAATTATGCGAGCTTGCTAAGAGTTGCGCTGCCTAATTGCTGAGGACTGCCTTGAAGGCGGCTTACGTGGCGTATACGCGATGCTGCTTTCCTCTTTTTTTTCCTTTGGCCTTTGAGGTGTTGTTTTTTCGCGCCTTATTTTAAATTAAATCACGCACGTTTTTAAGAGTTTAAAAGCGAGGAAAAAGTGAAGATTGAGAAAGGGAAAGCCCCAAGTAGGAGAACACCAAAATGTGTGGCCTGTGTCGCTTGGATGCTGCGTTTAATCAGCGAATTAGAAATGGAGAATGGTTTGGGGAATGGGGTACATTTTTCAGCTATTTCCCACCACAAGTATGTCCTTGTTTTCCCCTCTGCTGTGGCTTTTCACAGCTTTTCCAGGAGTTAGGAAACTCGTTCATGGGGAAATATGAGACCACAATTGAAGGCAATTTTGTGTTTAATTAAGCTGGAATTGCGAATGGTTAAAGCCACTTTCGCAACATCAAGGGGTAAGAGTTAAGGGGCGGGGGGAACACCGCTCCGCCCATTTTGCGATGCAAATTGGATGAGCCGCAGGACGTCCAAACACCTGAAAGGATCTTCGTCTGCATTGTTGCCCTCTATTTGCTCTCAGTTTGCTTGTTGTGGCCAGCAATTAAAAATTCAAACTGCAATTGTGTCGAGCAGTTGCTTCTACTAATTGTAATTGCAAATTCTGGAGCGAATGTACCCAAAGGACTGACAAAGCACAGCTCGAGGATGCGGCTTAGCTGCACTCAATTGTTATGAGAATGCGGTCTAACGACGAGAAGAAACTGCTCACAGAATTGTAAGTAAAAAAGCTGGGATTGTGGGTTCTCATTTCAAGCCAAACAATACCGAAAATTAAATAAATAAAATATTCATTTAATATAAATATGTCATTTAAGCTTCAAAAAATACTTTACTCAGCAAGTTATTTGCCGCTGACACCTGCTAAAAGTTTACAAAAACAAACGCAACTGACACAAGGGGAGTTGGAAAAGTATTAACTTTGCAACAGTGTCAAAAACTGCAGGCACCTCGGGTAGCCAAGTTAAGACCGTTTGAAAGTTTGTTGCGGCCATTAGGAAAAAGGTAAAAAAATAATGGTTGGAAATGTGTTGAATTGGGAAATGTATTTGAAGCTAACTTTGGTAAGCAATACTGACAAGAGCATTATTTAACCAACAGTCTAATTTTAAAGTTTTTAACTCAAGCCATAATTTACTAAACTTCCTGTCAGTGGACTATCCTGATAGATCTTTTAAATTGTTTGCCTGAATTCCCCCTTTCCAGCATTAAAGCTAACCCTTGTAGGTAATTTCCCTGCGACAAGGAAAGTCATTTCCCTTAACCAATAATTTCTGTATAATTAGATGGCTTATCCGTGCCGCTGTACTTTTTTTCTATTCCCCATCAGCACTCTATGCCGGATTGCCTTCGATGAGTTATTAGCCTGTCGCAACCTTATTACGCTTTGAGGAATGTTACAATCGAGTCGCGTTCGCCAGCGCCTGGCACGGTTCACTCTGAAGGCAACCCTTTATGGGTCTTGGATACTCGGACTGTTTCCATACACCTTTGACCCGAGGAAAAACCAGCTGAAAAGGTCCAAATGGCTCCTGGCATATGGACTGTGTCTGAACATAATTTTGATAGTGTTTTCTGTGCTGCCGGAAACCGATGACCATAACTCGATCAAGGTAGAGGTCTTCGAGCGAAATCCATTGGTCCGGCAGGTTGAAACCCTCGTGGAGCTGATTGGCTTAGTCACCACGGTGCTGACTCATCTCCGAATTTTCTGGAGAAGCCAGGAACTAGCAGAGATCCTCAACGAACTTTTGTTGCTGGAAAAGCATCATTTCAGTAAGCTAAGCCTTAGAGACTGTCATAAGTTCGACGAATATGTGATCCACAAGGGACTTGTGATTATCATGGAGCTTGGTTCTTCGCTATTGATCTACTTCGGGATACCAGAAAGCAGGTTGGTTGTCCATGAGGCCGTGTGCATCTATGTTGTCCAACTGGGAGTACTCCTTGTGGTGACGCACTCCCACCTGGCAGTGATTTACATCTATCGCTATGTATGGATTATTAACGGGCAGCTCCTGCATCTGGCCAATCAACTGAGACGGGGTCAGCGAGGTGACCCAGAAAGGGTGCAACGGCTTTGCTGGCTTTACGGTCGCCTGTTGGAGCTGAACAGTCGCCTTGCCTCCATCTACGACATTCAGGTCACGTTCTTTATGGCCACTCTAATGTCGGCTAATATCATTATCGGCCATGTTCTGGTCATTTTTTGGATCAACATAAAGAGATTCTCCTTCTGGGTCATGGTTCTGATCTTTCCACAAGCCTTGGTCATCAACTTTTGGGACCTTTGGCTGTGCATTGCCTTTTGCAACTTGGCTGAGAATGTGGGTAAGAAGACCTCAACGATCCTGAAGTTATTCAATGATATTGGAGATATGGAAGAGGAACTGGAGCAAAGGGTAAGCTGTCTTTTATGGTTTCACGACCTCTGCCTAATGTCTACTCTCTCTTCTTTCATTAGATTGAAGAGTTCACCTTATTTTGCAGTCATCACAGATTGAGGTTTCGCCATTGCGGATTTTTTTACGTTAACTTTGAAATGGGTTTCCACATGATCATCACCAATATTTTATATGTAGTCTTTTTGGTGCAGTTTGATTATATGAATTTAAAATTTAAGTGAACATAGATTAGAGCAGGGAATAAAATAACTAGAGAAATGTATTAAGAATTTTTCAACAATTAATGTATTTAATGATTTGCAATGTTACTTATAAATAAAACTATAAATTGTGATATTATATTTAGTTCCAATATTGAATACTCAAGTTTCCTCCTCCTATATCCCTTTTCGATCGATTATTCTCCACCATTTTAATAACACTAAAAGGGTTTGCTTAGATGCGTTAACTTGACCAACAATCTGTGTACTTTCCGGTTGGCTACTAATTAATATTCCATTTATTTCTTGCCACTTTTCCATATTTGTCATTTCGGTGTTAGAAATGTTTCGAACACGTCGTGGCTTTCATCAAACCTGGGCTTGGCTCATCCTCAGCGCTTCTCTTTATGGTTCTTGGATACTGGGATTGTTTCCATTTATATATAATTCCCGGAAAAAACAAATGAGTCTGTCTCGATGGCTCCGAGTCTACGGTTTAATCTTAAACTTGCTTCTGATTTTCATACTCGTTTACATCAGCTATGAAGCTAAGCAGACTTCTAAGTTGGAGGCCTTTCAGCGGAATCCCTTGCTGGAAAAGATGAACATGCTTATTGGAATGATGAGTGTCGTCTCAGCCATCGTAGTGCACTTGATGAACTATCTGGGGAGCAAACAGGTTTTATGGATAGTCAATGAACTGTTGACTCTAGAATATCGGCACTTCGGGGCTATGAACTTAACGAATTGTCCCAAACTAAATTGTCTTGTGATTCAAAAGAGTGTGACTATCATTGCGGCGACGTTAACTCTTATGGGCGTCCACTATGGAATGCCAGGAAATACAACAACCCCCTTGATGTCTGTGCTCATGTGCGTAACTCAAATGGGACTCAACCTCCATGTGATGCATTGCTATCTGGGTGCCCTCTTTATCTACCGATATGTGTGGTTTATCAATGGACAACTCTGGGAACTGGCACATCAATCTGAACCAACGATGGACTCTATATCCTCTAGGATTCGAGAACTTCTCACGCTATACAGACGCCTCTTGGAACTATATAGGAGACTGCAATCGGCCTACGAATTGCAAATGACGCTTATTCTATTATCTGGTCTTGCTGGCAATATTGTGGTTGTCTTTTTCCTTATTGTCTTCGAAATTAGTATGAAAAAATCATCCGTCTTTTTGGTGCTATTTTTTCAATCTTTGCTTCTGAATATCTGGGATTTTTGGCTAAGCATTGTTGTGTGTGACCTCACCGAGAGAACCGGCAAAGAAACCTCAGCAATTCTCAAGTTATTCTGTGATTTAGAGAACCTTGATGTAGAACTGGAAAGAAGTGTGGGTATATTACATATTATTCTTGTCACTATTAAATTGTAAATTTGTTTACTCCACAGATAAATGAGTTTTCCTGGCTTGGCAGTCACTCCAAGTTTCGCTTTCAGTTGTATGGATTGTTTTCGGTAAACTACAACATGGGTTTTCAAATGATTATCACAAGTTTTTTGTACCTGGTTTATTTGGTTCAGTTTGATTTCATGAACCTGTGAGAGATTACTATAAGTAAATAAATTAATTGTAAGTGTTAAAAATTATATTTATTCTGAAGAGTTTATGGGGATTACTTATGAAAGAATCAGGCTATTTCTATTATATATTGATTAACGAAAGTGTAACAAGTACCATACCATACCTTGTGTTATTGTTTTCCCAAGGGATATTTAGATATTCACAAGGAAATGAATTAAATTTTTATCGATTTCTACTCATGTCATGGCTAGTAAAGAAGTATCAAGTCGGCAGTCGTTTAACGATGTTCCGGGTTCGTGCTGGGTTTCGTCCAAAACTAGTCCACTTTATACTGAAATCAATTCTGTACAGTTCCTGGCTGCTTGGCATATTTCCCTTTATTTATGAGCCCCAGAAGAGGAGATTGCATCGCTCCAAGTGGCTAATCCTCTATGGATTTGTACTGAGGTCTGTTCTGCTCTTCCTTATGTTGAAACATGAGGGAGAGGCGAACGGAGATGGGCCAAAATTGGATGTATTTGAGAGGAACTTTCTGCTGCAGCAAATCAGTTTTCTGCTTGGAGTAGTCGGAGTCCTGACCATCTGTGCGATGTACGTGCGAACCTTCTGGCGAAGCAGAAATCTGGAAAGAATATACAATGAGTTGATGCACCTGGAACTAAGATACTTTTGCTCTGACGCCGAGGAGTGCCAGATATTCGACGTCTATGTGATTAAAAAGGGAATCCTTATAGTCGGAGGAGTGGCAACCACAATAGTGGTGCACTTTGAAATGCCCAATCAAGAGCTGCCACTAAGTAACCTCATCGTCGTCATTTTGGTGAAGCTGGGAACCTTCCTTTTGGCCATACACTTTCACCTCGGAGTGGCCTTCATCTATCGTTTTGTGTGGTCCATCAACAGGGAACTCCTCGCGCTGGCTAGCTACTTGAGAGTTCATCCCTGCGGAAGCTCCTCCCGGGTTCGCTTGCTCCTCAAACTCTACGGGCAACTGGTGGATCTCTACGACAGATTAACTGAATGCTACGACTACCAGACGGTCCTGATGATGGTCGTCTTCCTGGCAGCCAATATCATCGTGTCCTTCTACATGATTGTCTACAGCATCAGCTTGAGCAAGATGTCCTTATTCATGATGCTGATTATGTTTCCCCTCGCTCTGCTCAACAATTTCCTGGACTTTTGGCTAAGCATTGCAGTGTGCGATTTGGTGGAGAGAACTGGCAGGCAGACCTCCATGATCCTGAAGCTGTTCAACGACATCGAGAACATTGACAAGGCACTGGAAAGGAGTGTAAGTTGAGAGTTTATTATTTCTAGCATCGATAAATATTTATGGTTTTTTTTATCAGATCTCTGACTTTGCCCTGTTCTGCAGCCATCGGAGATTCAAGTTCCTTCACTGCGGTCTGTTTTATGTGAACCGCGAGATGGGATTTCAAATGCTTGTCACTAGTTTCCTGTACTTGCTTTTCCTTGTGCAGTTTGACTTCATGAACTTGTAACTCTTGGAGCCACTTTGTGGGGACTTACCTTAAAGCTCTCACTAAATCCTGCAGCCATGAGATGCAATATTGAGCAGGTGACATCATGGCAATAAAAGCTGAATCACAGGCCCTACAAACCGATGTCGACAAACGTATAAAGTGAATGACTTGCTGCTGGGAAATGTGGAGGAAAATCGGAACGACGCCGCAGGGCAACAATATAAACACATCCCCTTGCTTGCCATCCTTTCAGCCTCAAAGGAGGTTGGGCTCCAGGCCCAAAGAGAGGGCTCACAAAAGCACAAAAGTCACTGGAGTGTGAGCAATGGAGTGGCTGCAAAGAAGAAGTGCAATTAAGGCCAGCAAATGAATGAGTTTTTTGCTTTATGTATTTTTTTTTTACTGGCCAAGACATAAGGTATTCCCACTTTCATTTATTTCCAGCGAACAATAAAAACAGCTCACGCGTGGAGCTTTCGTCTGGACAGGTTTTGCTTCCTTTGTGCTGCAAAATTATTAAATAAAACAATAAATATAACTTAAAACACTAAGAAAAAGATATATTAATAACAGGAATATTTAGAATATTATTTAGTAAGTTTTTATTTTTCCTGAGATCTGAATATATTTTCTATAAAGTGCAAAAATAAATTTTATATTGCAACAGAACCTTTGCAGTTTTTTTTAGAGGTTTAAAATATTTTGTTTTAGCCCAAAATAATATGTATATTCAAGAGTAACTCATCTGTATTTTATTCCAGTGATCCTGTGGTTTTCCCTTCCAATTATCTCCGTTTGATTTATGGTTATTTTTCTATCTTTTCCATTATTCGTTTGTCCAGACATTGGCAACATTTAGGCCGCGTAAATGCAGAAAACTACAACTGACAGGCAACAATTAGGCCAACAATGCGAGAACAGGCAACAAAAGTCAAACAAAAGATTCCCCCACACACACACACACACACACTTACACACTCAGGCACTGGCAGGTCCTTCGTCCTTGGCTGTCAGCTACAGGCCCCACGGTCCTTTTTCGCCCTCGCCAAGGGGCCCCCATTATCTTCGATTATCGAGAGCACAAAGCCAGCAACACGATAGCAGGCCCAGCACAGGCCACACTCGACACAATCGCGTAAATTGATTTTTATTATCCTGTGCAGGCTGGAGAGCGCTCCGCGGCACCCATTGGATATCCTCGAGATTCTGGCAAATTTCCTGCTCATCTGCACGGCGAGCAAACAAAATAAAAACTGGAGTGTACACAAGCATTTGATTTATTGCCTTGGCCCAGGACATCCGCCAATTGTTTGGGCCACGTGGAAGCCCCCTGACTCTCCCCTCCCCACTTCCTCTCCAGGTCGATCCTTTGTTTACACAATAAAATGCCAGCAGTGGAGCCGGGCATTAGGTCAACATTCCCGCTGTTAGCAACTCGTCAACGCGTTCGGATAATTCGATTCGCTCCTCTCGATTTCTGCCAGCTTTCAATATATTTTTATTAAAATGACAGCATCTGGTTATGGCCTCTGCTGAGCTCGGCACATTTCCATTTTCATTTTCCGGCATTTTCCGGGCGGGCAGAAAATTTCATAAAAATATTTTCGTTTTATGATGATTTGCCCTGTCAGCAGAAATAGGCTCGCAGCGACGCTTTCCTTGTAGTGATAAGTTCGCTAATATTTCCCCATTTTCCTCTCCATTATTTGATCATCTTTTTTATTGCATCGATTTTTGCTTAATAGAAAGATTTGTTGATTTTTTTATGGGAAAATACAATAACGTTTGCGGAAAATAATCTATAATATAATATTTGGGTTGTCCAGCTAATATTAATTGTCATTAAATACTTAAACCTTTTCTGACCACAAATATAACAAAAATAAATAGAATACTATTTAACAATTCATTTTAAACTAAAAATCAGTATTTATATAAGCATTTTTTTCTAAAAAATAGAACAATAACCCCCTTTGGATAATTTGTTTTCAAAGTAATTTAAAGTTTTCTTTGCTGCTCCCATTTTTATTATCATCCCAAACTTGTCGCCTATCCAAGTTTAATTTAAGTTTCGCCAAACGCAATTTTCTATAGTTTCAATATTTAGTCAGACTTTTCCACTAATTGCCCGGCTCGCTCTTGGCTTCGTTCCATTTTCGCGTTTCCTCCTCCGACAGCTTTCCCATTTTAGCCGGCGACACAAATCGGCTTTGCCCGTCTCCGAATTGTTGTTTAAACTGCCAGCAACTTGCAGCAAATTGGCAATTATTTAATTTCGCAAAGTTTTCTTTCAAGGAGGCCGGGCCCAAACTTTCGAGCTGAGTTTCCAGCGCCGATCGGCTTATATAAATTGCGCGCTGGAGGCAAAAATTCTAACGCATTGCCAAACTAATTAAGGCGGCTGCGGCGAATCAATAGAACAATTGGCGAACATTTATCGTAATTAGAGAAAGGGCTGCGCTGCGGGTTTAGGGCTCGGCAGGTTCCATTCATTAACTGCTTGCCTTGAAGTTCAGAAAATGTTCCTGGGAGATGTGGGTAACACCACCCTCTGCCGAAGTCAATCAAATGTATAGCCCCATTTTTGGGGCTGGTGGAAAACATATAAATTTAAATTAAAAATCTGCTGATAAACTTTGACCTTTCATTTGCAGCCTTTGGCAATCCTTTGGGTCATTGGGCGTCCCTTTTCCGAGGCACAAAAAAAGTTAGAACCGCCCCTCTAATTACAATAAATGGCCAGTCAGCTCAATTTCGTGGAAAGCCTGGCGGCAAATTTTAATTAATTTACGAAACAAGTTATAAATTGAGGTGAACTGTGGTGTCAGACAAGGGTGAGAGCATCGAATTAAATTTTTATCTGATTTTAGAAAGAAACACCGAAGGGCGAAGCGAAATAAACATTAATTGGATATTGCAAAATAACGATAGGCATAAAAACACACGATATATATTCAGTTGGTTAATTTAAAATCTATAACATATCATTTAATGTGGGGGGTTATAGCATCAATATTGCCAGCCTTGAGTGATTTTTATACTCTCATAAAATAATGGCAAGGCAAATAAATATTCCGCCAGACAAAAACAGGATAGCAAGTATAAAGAGGAGAAATTATCGAGGAAATTTACGATCCTGCGATGGTACATTTTGGCGAACTGATGCGTCCATCCGGGCTTTTATGGTGTAAACAAAGCAATGAACAATTTGCGCGCATTCCGGATAAAGCCAATAAATCAAATATATTGGCCAGGCCAACGAGAGCAGCGGGAGGGAGTGTGGCCTCCCCCGAAACAATTGGCCGAAAGTTTTTGCGAAGCCAAGCAGAATTGGTAAAGGAATCGGTAGTTGCCAAAGGGGAAGTTGGTGGTGGTGGTGAGTTGGAGTGGCGGATTCAGGATAATAAAAATCAATTTACGCACTTTTGCTGTGAGCGACGTGTCCTTTGTTGTTGTTTTTATAGCCGCCAATGTTGCTCCTGCTCCTGCTGATGTCCCCTTTGGCAGTGTCTGCCTCCTTTCGAGTTCTAATCGAGGCTAATGGCAGTGATTCTGGGAACAGAGATAAGGATACGCACAAGGATAGAGCGGAGGGTTTTGGCTTTGGCCTGGCTTTGACAGCGGTTGGCCTCTGTCAATAAGTGGCCAGGCAAAAGTCAGTTTATCCTTAGCCTACGGTGGTGATTTTTTTAACAGGATTTTGTGCTACCACAAAGTACTTTAATTGTTAAATTAAAATCCTTAAAAATTGTATTTTTTATTCTTGTTTTCGATATATTTATTAGATATTCATACATTAATTTGTATTAATTAAATGTAAACAGTTGTTCACTGTAAAGTCAATTTTTTTTTATTTGTACCTTTCATTTTCCAACGATTTTAAAGCCATTTCTGTGACATCCATTCAGGTAAATCTAATTAAAAATGAATAATTCATCAAGCCATACGAAACATGCATTTATTTGAATGAAAATCCGCAACAAAAGCCAAACTCCGGGCACAATAAATCAGGAAAAACAAGCAGCGAAAAATGGAGAAAAGCGGCAGCAGCTGGGAAATCGCAGTCAGGGAAATTAGCAAAGCACACACACTCTCTCACACAAAAGGCAAACAAAGAAAATGCACCAAAGCTGCTCATGTTAGCCACGGCTTTGTACTCTTCGCTCCCTTCTCCCCCCGCCCATTGTTAGCCGGAAAAAGCAGCTGCATTCTTAGCCAGCCAAAAAGTACAAAAAGCACACACAGAGCCCGTTCATTTGTTGGCCTTAATTGCGCTGCTTTCACAGCTACTCCATTCCTCAGACGCTTTTGACTTGTGTATGTGCTCTCCTTTCGGCTTTTGCATAGCCTCATTTTTCGGATAGAAAAGGATTTCTCCGGCTGCACTCCGCCCGCTGATGTCCTGCGGCTGTGTTCCCCTTCCCGTTCCCCCTGCTAAAAAGTCAACAAGGCACTCGCTCAGACACGACTCCTTGTGGGGCCATATCCCACTTGTTCTTCCGCCCTGACATCTTGAGCTGTCACTTGTATCCAGGTCCTGTTCCTTGTTCCCTCTTCGACTATTCCACACTTCAGACAACGACGACGACACACAAGGAAGTGTGAACCAATTAGAGGACCCAGGGAGCTTTTAATGTGTCTGCTTTACAGGTTCCAAAAATCAAACTGAATTAGAAAAAGGAGGTACAGGAAGCTGGTGATGGCCATGCGGAAACCCATTTCGTAATTCACATAAAATAAGCCACAATGACGGAATTTCAAACGACGATGACTGCAGAATAGCGCAAATTCGGTAATCTAGAAATAGAAATATATATTCAGTGACTTGTTAATAATTAAATTCACTTCAAACTCACACTTTGATCCAATTTTTTATCTAACTTCTCAATGTCGTTGAATAACTTAAGAATCGCCGACGTTTGTCTGCCAGTTCGCTCGGCCAAATCACAGACAGCGATGCTCAGGCAAAAGTCAAACATATTGATGATCAAGGCCTGAGGCATCACAAACAGTAGCATATAGTCCAAGTTCTTATTCAAACTTATGGTGTAGATGATGAAGAAGAAGATGCCCAGAACGTTGGCAATCAGAAAACTGGCCATAACCAATACCATTTGATAGTCGTAGATGCCCGACAACCGAGTGTTAATTTCCAACAGACGATGATACAAACATAGCAATTTATCCACTTGAGCCGACTGCACGTTCTTTCCATTTGCCAGCTCATTGACCAGCCTCAAGAGCTCTCTGTTTATGATCCATACATATCGATAGATATAGACGACGGCCAGGTGAAAGTGTGAGGCGCCCAGCAGGACGCCGAGTAGCATCAGGCACAAGCTGGTGACTCCTACCAACAGCTGTTGACTGAAGTTCGGAGACATGCCCAACTCCAAAATCGCCATGGATACAAACTCCAGCATCACAGAGAGTCCCTTGTACAGAACAAACCTATCAAAGCTGCAACAGTCCTCCAATGGATAGTGTCGAAAGTGGCGATGTTGGAGATCCAGCAGCTCATTAAATATCCTCTCTATATCGCCACTCTTCCAGTAGCCTCTAAGCAGTATAAAGGCCACCATAAAAAGGCTTTGCATATCGTGTATACCATTGACCTGCTCGGCAAGTGGATTCCTATGGAATACTTCCATCCTCATCGGAGTCTCGGTCTCTGTATCGTTAGTCCACACTAGAGCAACGAGGGCCGTGGTCAGGACGAGGCCATAGGCAATTAACCAGTTGGAACGATGCAATTTCCGCGTCCAGCTGTCGTAGGTGAAGGGAAATATGCCCAGGATCCATGACCCATAGAGAGCACCCTTCAGCGTGAAGCCCACTAGCTGCTGGCGGAAGCCACTTCCGCTCGGGCGGAACATTCCGGCCGGAGACTTAACCTCGAATGGAGCGCCAGCTGCGATAAGGATGGTTGGATGGCCAAATGTTTTCCGACAACGGTGTGGGAATTGCTGATGAAGGGATTAATTGTAGTGGCCATCAAACAAGCACTGAGCGAAATGACTATGATTTGATTTTTATTAAAGATAGTAAAACAAATCTTTAATAAGAATCTGCTTTGAGGGTTTATCAAATTCCTTTTCTATTCGTAATTTTTGAATAAATTCTATTTCATATACAATATTTCTGTGAGTGTATAACCCTCCTGTTTCTGGTTAACTGATGTACAAACATTATGTAGGCCAAACGAGCTCTTTGTGCTCATAATGCGAGCAACATTTGCTGCGATTAAATCATTTAATTAATTGGATGGACATGGAGTTGAAGTCCAGTTGAAGTTTCCTGCCATCGCTGGCGTCACCCGGAGGGACTTCCCCCTCTCGGTTTGCAGGGTCGTAAAAATAATTTGGAGTGGCCGAAAGGAAAGGAAACCTGAAAACATCCTTCAGAACAGCCGCCCCCTTAGAGCAATTCAACTGAAATCTGTGAAAAGCTTCGAGTGCGATAATATCCTGGCATATTCCTCTCCACATCTGGAGGGTTCTTGGCCAGATGAAAGAGGAGTACGAGTTTGGGCTGCGAAATCCCCTCAAGAGGCTGTCCAGTCCATCCTGGAAATCTACTTCCAAAGTTGTGCAAATGAAATTTCATTCAATTAGTGCGGCAGACGACAGGTTTGATGCCTCAATGAGCTGCTGAGATGCGAGCAAAGTTGTCTGGATAATCGCAGCTAACCAGTCGAGCGTTGCAGATCCTTGAACTCGCATCGAATCGATGCTTGGTCTTGTGATTAATTCGCCTCAATTGACGCTTGAGACTTGTCAATAACTGATTCATCTTTGCCCAGAAATATAGGGGTTTTCCTATCAACCTTTCAACCTTTCCCCCAATGGCCGCCACAAACTTTGAAATGCTTTCAATTTGTTTTTCCAAAGTGCCTGCAGTTTGTGACACTGTTGCCCAAGTTAACACTTTTCCAACTTTCGTACTCTTTGGCAGCTATGTTTGCTGGTAAACTTTTAGCAGGTGTCACCTGTGTAAATGCCATTCCCAGTGGCACCTTCTTCGCTTTTTCCCATTTTCATTATTGGCTATTTTTGCCACCTTTTAGATTTCAAATTTGCCAAATTGAAAGCTCTTTCTATTTGTTTGTTGTCAGTTGAGTGGAGTCAAACAGAACTTGAATCGCAGTCCAAGCATTAATATTTTAATTATTTGCCAAGCACTTTGCCATCTTCTGTGACTGGTAAATTTCCAAACAGATTATTTCCATTAACAAAACCGCATTTTCATAACAATCGAGAGCAGCTGAGCCACATCCAGGGGTGTCCTTTGTGGGACATTTGCTGCGTAATTTGCAATCTGAAGGAGTACTAACAGCTGCCGACGTAATTGTGATTTTAATTTTTAATTGCTGACCACAACAAACGAAAGGGGAGCAGCGCAGAAGGGGCGGTGCGGACATCCTGTGGCTCATCCAGTTTGCATCCTCGCTCCTTCAGCTTCAACTAGCATAATTAAATGCGAAATTGTCTTGAATTATAGCTGTGCCACTGTCAATCCAAAGTCACTCCAATGCTCTGAGAAACCGCAAAACGATGGCAGCTGGATGGGGAGACAAGGTTCTTTCTTATTAACTTGTGACAGCGAGAATCCCCTTCTTAAGATTCTCCATCCAAGGATTTTGTTTTTCCTTTTTCACTCACTTATTTTTGCAAGACAACGTGCGTGACTTAATTTAAAATGCGTTGCTTTAAAACATCACCTTAAAGCGGAACAAATTAAAAGAGAAAAGTACTCAAGCGTTACGCATACGCCACGTAAGCCGCCATCGACTCAGCCTCCTGTAATTAGGCAACGCAACTCGCATAATTAGAAGCTGCAAAGAGATCCCTGGTATTCCCCTTACCAGCTTCGACTTGAGCTTATATATTAAAGGACACTTCGAGGGCTGTTAAGGAGTAACCCGGAATGAGTTAATTAGACAAATTATATTAGAAGCGCCTGCGGGTGGCCAGATTTTAATAAGATTTGTAGGGACTTTGGTTCCTTCCGGTTCCTTTCGCATTTCTGGTTTGCTTAAATATTTGCCAAGTGATTTAAAGCTTTTAATAGCTCAAGACCCTGGAAATGTCACCCGACAGCATTTGAAATTATATTTAATATCTTAAAAACAAAGCAAGGCAAAGAAAACATTGCGCCTTTAACCTTCTCCCTGGGATTATTGAAAATGTTTTCCCTTATTGCCGTCATGTCTTGTTTGGCCATTATCCCCGCTGTCACTCCCTGCTGCTGATATCCCTTCGCCATGTTGTTATTATCCTTATTCCTCTGACGGGGCAAAGTTTAATGTTTCACTCCGAGAAGGATTCGCAGTGCCTGCGGGAAAGCTTTGCTGCCAAGTCGTTAAAATCAAATGGAAGCGGTCCCAAAGGGCTGGAAACTCTGTTTTCTGAGAGGTTAGGGATACTCAAAGCATTTTTAAAGGTAACTTCTCACAATTTCAGGGCGATCAAATCTCATTTCGAATGCAATCGGTGCACCAATTTGGCACATCAAAGGAAAACAAACAGCCGTGACCCGCCCACCAAGGCAAATGAAGTGAAAAATCGGGGAAACACGAACAGCAAAGTGCGAAAATATTTGCACTACAAAGTAGCAAAAGGAAAACAAACGCAAAACGTGAAAAATATTTGCACAGTTGCAAATGTTCGCTCGGGGATAAAAGGGAAGAGCGCGGAGAGTGTTAAAATAACTTGAAAAAACTGGGGAAATATTTATGAAATATTTTCACAGAGTCTGCAAATCAAATCAAATTGCTGACAGATTGCCGCGATTTATGAATGCGGGAGGGGAACTTTTCGGGTTGTTG
Organism: Drosophila truncata; assembly: GCA_008042515.1. Lineage (NCBI taxonomy): Eukaryota > Metazoa > Arthropoda > Insecta > Diptera > Drosophilidae > Drosophila > Drosophila truncata. The sequence goes on along the minus strand of VNJQ01003954.1, from coordinate 167,797 downwards.
ACTTGTCAAAGGATTACAGGAGAATCCCGGCAGTTGTTTACCTTTTCCCGCTTACCCAATAATGTGCAATTCTGTGTGCAGACAATGCAATTTGCTGGCTATTTATGTCCTTCGATAAACTCTTGTGAGCTTGTGTGGGAAACTGCAGGGAAAACTCCCGAAGGGAGGACAGGGCTGTGAGCGGGGGAAATTATCTTTGTGTCAGTGAAGAAAATTGCAAATTTCAAGACGGAAATTGAAAATTTATTGGATGCGAAAATGTCCTCTTGGGGGATTCTTTTAAATATCTTTTCCTCTGTTCCCATTTATTATATTTTCTTTGAGGGATCCTTTGCAGACACAAAAAGGCACAGCGATTGATGATCCTGGCTGTCAGGGAACAAAGTGACAACATTTTGCATTGCAATCGGAGGAGGAAAGTTTCCTTCGCCAATTCCCCTTCCCTGGGAGGAGCATTAAAAATTAGTTTTGCCTGTTTACTTGCAGCTGAAATTTCGCAATATTTTCTTTCCTCATTTTTTATGCTTTCTTTGGAGCGCCACAAAGTGTGCAACACATGCAGCTGAAGTTTCCGCGAAAGTTTTCATTTCCTCGCCTCTTCCATCCTTCTTCTTCCATCATAAGTTACGCTTAGCATTTTCCCTTTACTTCCTCCTCTTCTGAGTGCATTTTTCACCTTTTATCATTATTTGTTGGCTCATTTTCCACGCTTTTCCCTGGAGAAGTTTCACGGACTCAGCTTAGGGGACGATGATTGCTTTGGTCTATGCAAAGTGTCTCAATTTGGGCTCATGTATCCATTAGGTGCTCCCCACTCGCGTGTATCCCTCAGATGCGCATAAAGTATTTTGCAGATAATAAAAATTGGCAAACGGCGCAGAATTTATGCGCTGAGGAAACTCGTAAATTTTCAATGTGCCCGTGATAAAAATCGGGAATGAAAACGAGGGACAAATAGAAAACTCTTGTGTGGAACTTGTGTTTGTTGTTATTTTGGAGAAACTTTTATGGGTCTGTGATCTCTCGGGCGGACTTCTAATGCGGAATAAGTCTGGGGTCAAAAAACGGAATATTTATGGTTAAAAATAGAGGATAATAACCCATAAACTTTAATTTTTATAGAAAATACAAATTTTTAAATGCTTTTCTATTCTAACTTTCCTCAATATTTTCCGTTTCAGTACACAACCCGAGGCCTTTGTCCTTCGTAAACTTCTTTCAATTTCCGTAGTAATAAATTTCAAAGAAAATTCATTTCAGTTTCAGTTGAAATTGCCAAAGATAAACAGAAATCGAAGCTCCGACCCGCCTTTCAGCATTAATTTAAACACAATTAAGAGGCGACAGGAAAAACGACCAAAAGCAGAGAAAAGTTAAGGAGAAAGAGAAAGAGAGAGACGGAGTTGGCGGAGCATAAAATCAACTTCAAGGGGAAACATCTCTAAAAAGATAAATAAATTAAAAGAAAATAAAATAGAGTCGGAGGGGAGAGAGCGAAGGGAGGCAGTGAAATCGATGCGAAGGTCATTCCGGGTCAGCGATAAAAATTCCAGCAAACTCTCCGCCTAGAGAGAAGGAGAGAGATCTGAATTAATTGCAGAGAAATTTAATTTAACGACGGAGAATTTCATCGTTCTCCTCGCGAGACTCTTAAGGGGAAATAAAACTCTCTCGCCATCAAACGGGAAATGGGTTGCTGATGATTTTTATTGAGCCTCGAATTAAAAGCGATGAAAATGTGATGGAAAATGCGTTGCCGAGACTCGTTGTTCCATTCGCAATGAAAACCTGCAACAAAGAGGGAAATTTACCCCCTTTCTGTTGCCATTAAAATTACCAACGAAATGTTCGCATGTTTAACTGCGCCGTAAATTAATTTGGGGAGAGTCGCTGGAGTATTTTGGCGAAAGCGAGGCGCTGATTTTGCCCAACGTTCATTGTTGCACAGGATAAACACGGGGAAAAGGTCAAAGGACGCTGCATGTGTGCCCTGAAAATATTTGAACAATTAACTTCTGCTTTTTGCTGCCCTCCGGTGGAAGTCCGTGTGGGTTTTCGTTGTTTACACCTTTTTCACTTTCAAGTGCCACCCGTAAAGTCAACAATAAAGCGGAATTAATTATGATGCAGGAACTGAATACGAGAGCAGGAACTTGTCCATTATGATAAATGATGAAAATACTTAAAGTAAGGAAGGAATTGTATCGAAATTAAATTGATTTGTTTTCTTATTTTTATAAGAACTCGAATCCCTAATTGGTTTTAATAAAATGGCTTCTTCAGCCTGTTGATTCTCCTTACTTGCAACCTTTATTCACTTTAGATCACTAAGTTATCTCTCGATTTCCACAACATTTCTGGAAAACTAAAGAAAAAATTTCCATTGCTTCCTCTTTCTGGAAACTCTCTCAGCAAACTTCCATTCTGACATTTTCATCTTCATTTTCCTCGCTCCGTTTGGCCTTTCAGCTCTCTGTTTTCTTCCATCCAGTAAACTTGATGTCCCCATCCACTCAGCCCTCACTCCATGTGTGTGTGTCATGTGCCAGAGAGTGTGTGTGTGCTGACACCAAGTTCATAAAAATATCTGCCATAATTGTAGCTAAGTCAGCAAATGTTGACTACTGTCCTGCCACCCGTCTCTGTGTCCTTTTCATCCTCATCTTCCTTGCTGTTGTCTAGCCGCATTTCCTTTCTGTTGCGTTTCCCTTTAGTTAAATGCGAAATGAAAGGACTCAGGGAAGCGCAGGAAGAAGAGCTGGATGGGAGGAATAGAGTGTATCCCAGTTGTGGAAGGGAAGATCCTGAAAGGACGCACTTAGTTTTACGCTCGCACATTCAGAACTGCTGCTCAATGTGGCGAGAAGGAATATGAGGCGATAGAGGAGGGAAGCCTGTGGTTCTTCTAAAAAGATTGCTTTGCGTGGAAGGTTTTTAATGGACTTTCGATCCCTTTTTGCTTAAGTTTTAGTTTATTCCGTATATTTAAATAATTTCTGTAGTTTTCTCCTCATTTTACAACACTTTCAATTAGTTGGCATTCAGTTTCTGCCCTGAAATGCAAATCAAAATGGGAGGCAATAAAAGTCACTCACAAGATGTAAACAAGGAAAATGCAAGCAGCAAGTGTCCTTAAACCATCCCCACTACTAAGCCCTATTAGCCCCCATTTTTCCCTGTCTTCTGCTGTTTTCAGCCAACTGTAGAAAGAGTTGACAGGGAAGGACATGAACTTTTCCCGCATCAACATTTTCTTTATTTTCTTCTTTTTTATTCAGCGTCATCAAAGTAGGCGGGGGGCGTGGCTGATTGCCACTGGAGCAGGATAGAAACAAAATACGGGACCAAGGAGAATAAAAGGAAAGGATTTAAATATCTCCCAAGCTGCATTTCCCTTCCTTTAACTTTGTTGCATTTCCTTTTCAGCGGGGAAAACTTTCTTTGTTTTGCAACAAATTGCGGCAGCTTCCATGTTCCTTTTCATTTGCTTAGTCGCCTTTTCCCCTTTCCTTTTCCATTTTCTTTGCCTCATTTGGTGGCGAGTTCAAAATGTTTTTCCTGACCAAAGTTTGCCTCGTTTCCTTAGCAAACTCGAACTCGAATGCTCTGGAATCTTCTCATAATGCTAATTGACAGCTTCGTTTTTCACTTTCCGTTTACCAACTCCAATGGAGCGAAGCATTTGATGGTTTTTCATTTCCCTCGTTAGCTTTGCTTACATTTTCCAGTGATTTTCAATGGGTTTCCATTCGAATCTGATTTGCATAAAAGCCTTTGGAATGTGTTCCATTTGAATGTCTCATTAGCCGATGAAGAGACTTCATCGAACTGTTTGCCTTTTCACACACTCTGAACCACTTTTCACTCTCATTTCCCAGCCTGTCACAATATTTACTGCAACTGACTCTTCTCTTTTCGATATATTTAAATTGCGAAATAAAGGATTAATTTTGTTTGTATTTCAATAAAAGTTTCGAATTGTTCAGTGAACAATTGCCACACGGAGAAGCGGATGAGGTGCTTCGAACTTCCTGCTCTTCTCCCGAAATCCCACTTCCTGGCATTCGTTGTCCGTTATCCGAGCATCCGCTTCAGCTTAGTTTCCTATTCCATTTCCACATATCCCTGCTGGTTCCCCGAAACTGTTTATCATTAGTTCACATGACTTGCCATCCCTGCCAGCTCCCAGCTCCCAGCTCCCAGCTTTGAGCTCCTCTTCATTGGCGTAGTCATACAAAATTAATTAGGAGCCTCTTCACACATTATCAGGTGAAAACTGAGAGTAAGCTGCGAGTTTCAGCTGACAGTCCAAGTGAGAACGGTTTCGCATTACTCATACGCCACCGGTACCCATTAATTTCGCTAATGCGCCTCATTCACTTCAGCGCCTGTACAAGCGACTCCAGATCCCTTTGACTCTTCTATTTCCATTTCGATTCAGCCTTTCCCAATTGATTTATTTACTTACTTTCACCAGCATTCAGTTGAGTTATACTCCAGAGTTGAGTTCAAAAGCGGCGAAAATCTGCAAAAGGTGAACTCGGATCCATTGAGAAATTCCTAGGCGTATATTTGGACGATTTGTCAGGGGTTGAAGACTTGTCGGAGTCAGTAAAGGTGAAATGAATGAAGAGGAGTAATTCAAAGGAAAAGGGTCAAGGAATTCCCAAGGAAATCAAAAGGAAACTGCAAACGAAAGTACAATTTACAACGAAAATCGGGCAGAGTTTATTACCTCCTCTCTCCCCTATATTTACGTAATATTTCCTTTCCCTTTTTCATACTGTTTCGAGAGTTGTTCATGGAAAAGTTTTCAACTTGCTCCGAGATTGCATTTAATTAACATTCAGCCACAAGTTGGATTTTCTCGTGGAGAGAACGATTGTGACCCCATCTATAATTTCATTGCAACAGTTGGTCTTCGTCCCTTCGTCCTCATACCCCTCCCACACTTTCCCAAGTAAATTGAAACTTTTATTTCTTCATTATGGCAGCTCAGATCGATTCTGATGCGGATCCATGCAGCATCCGCCTTATTTCCCTGGCGGATGACATCTCGATTTACATATCCCTGCTTTTCTGCACTTAAATTTCCTTTAGTCCTGGTGACGTGCTTTCGGTTTATTTTGTTTTTCTCTTTTAATTGAACGGAGCGCAGATTTTAACGAATTTATCGATGGCAGGATGGCACCTCCTCTGTGTCCTGCGTCCCTTAAAGTGGGCATGGTCGGTTGCCTTGTAACATATTTTATGCATGCCTCAATGGGCGCTCAGTGAACAATGTGGGAGAGGAGAGGAGAAAGTAAGGGGAGAATCGGGGAAAAGCCAGATGTCTCTATCGCATTTCCATGGATTGTTGTGCCGAGTCGCGGCAAGTGGCTCCGTGGAGAAAGGATAAAGGTAAGCAGAGGGTTATCCATATGCAAATGAAGCCTTCGTTGGCCTTTTCCCAGCTCCCCGTTGGTCGGATTGTTCCCTGCTCGTAGGATATTAACCACCTGGAACATAAACAGCAAGTGCATCTCCCCGGGATCCAGCCATCCATAAATCATGCAACACCTTCGACCCATTTCCGAGTGTTCAACTGTCGCACAATTGAGAATGGAGAGCGTAGAATGGAGAATGGATAAGGGAGGACGTGACTCAGTGGCACATGCGACTTGACCTTCCCCTCTGGCCTCTAGCTTACCTCTTCATCTCCGTTCTCCGCTCACCGAGAACTGAGATATTCGTGTTCTCCACAGCATTAGCATCTCAAACAGGGCGAAACATTCAAATTGATGTGACCCCAAGACGAGGAGGGAAGAGCGAGCAAAGCTGCTATTTGGGCGAGGATAACCTCAACTAGTGATGCATTGGGGTCAGGAGGAGCTTTCAAGAGGTGAGGAAAATCTTTATTTTCCTGGCAAAGTCGCGGGCATGCGTGAGTGATGGAAACAAAAGAATTTTCCACTCTTGCCAAGTGTTTCCATTTGCATTTGGCGGCCAAGAGAAAATCCGAAAAGAAAAACAATGAAAGCAAAGAAATTAGAAGAGGGAATAGGGGACGAGGGGTTCCCCATCGGTGACATGCTTTCATTTCACAGAAAAAAAGGAAATACTTTAGTTTCTCTTTGCGGTTTCCATTCGAGTTTCTTCATGTGTAAGTTCAAGGTCAGAAGGCAACCTTGGCCGCTTCGAGAGAGAAGGGAAAACATTCCTCGAATTTGTGCCCGAACTTCTGTCGGACTCCGAACTCATTAAAAATTCTGAAAACGGAACTAAAAGCACTTTCCCAGTCGGATTAAGCAGACGAGTGAGACAGACAAGTGTGGACAACGCTGCGTATGAGTAATGGAATTTGGGTTGTGCAGGGAGGGGAAAAACGGGAAAATTCACGGAACACAGATGCAGACAACAAAAAAGTTTTACACAAATTAAAATTAAAGGAAACACTGAAGTTTCGTTTTAAAGTAAAGGAATTTTATGACATTTATGTGGCCAACAATGCGTATGCGTAATTAAATTTAAATAGGGAAAAGTAATGAATTATAGCTACCCTAACCGGGCATCAATATTTTGAGGGAAGTTCTTGAAACCAACAGGAATACGATTGATATATTTACATTTATAATATTTTAGAACACATTCTTAAAGTTATTTTTAATTCCAAAAAGGGAAACTGTGTTTCGATTGAGGAAGAAACTTCCAAATCCACTTCAAGTCCCTTTAAACGAACTCAGATTTTATCTCAATCTACTTTGCTTTCATCGAATGCCTGAATATGCTGGAAAATGCTTTGTTTGCTGCCTCATCGGGACTTTCAGGGAGTAACGTGGAAAAATGCTCTCCAATCAACTGAACTCAGCTGAACGGCCACGCCCCCTTCGCCCGCACGTCTAAACAGGGTCTGGCCCACTCTTCCCCTCTCTACTCCCCTTCTTCTCCATCACTTTTGGGTCCAAAAATGCGGGCAATAATGAAAGTGCTGACAATGTGAGCCCAACCGAGGCCCCAAATTGCAGCTGCACCTTGTTCCTGGTGTCCCTCTCTCCCGATACGCTCCCCTTGGGCGACCACAACTCGCTGCTGCAGCTGAGCGAAGGACGAAGAGCGAAGGACACGGCAGGACCACAGCCAGAATCAGGAGCAGGATCCAAGCGGATGCTCTGCGTGAGCGGAATTTAAAACGGCTGCCAGGAACAGACTCTGGCAGCTCCATCCATCACAAAAAGGGGGTAAGGACGATGATCAGGCGGGTGGGAGGTGCATTTAGGGAAAGAGCGAACGTGTCCCTGCAGATTGACCTGCATCCGCTCATTAATTTTTGGCTTTGTCCGCAGAATTCCGTGTAATTTCCTCTCCCGGCAAACCGAAACAAATAAATTTTGTGGATTTCCCACAGAAGGAGGCATGACGTGTCCCTGGGACTGGATGGAATTACTCTGCCATCTCAAATTGCCAGCGAAAACTTCGTGTCAAGGCCTTTAAACCAATTAAATGTTTGTCACTGGCATTCTGGGCCAAGTTCGTAATTGGTTTAAAAAGTGCGGTGGAGGGGTGCAGGGAGGAGGCACGACAGAGGGATGTCTGCGGTTTCCCCCGGAAAAGTGACTCCAATGAACACAAACAAGCAATGAGCAGCTGAGTGAAATACGCAACCTATAAGCTATTGACCCAGAAATGCACCCCCAACCGATATCTCCTGCTCCAATACAACCCCAAATCGAAGCCAAAACAGAATGGGAAATCAATAAGAAGGGAAGAGTGAAGTGATTGCCAAAGGACGAAGGATGCTGCCGCTTCCCTTAGTCAACAAATGTTGCCAGACATTCGCAACAAGCTACCAGCAACACTCGCTCTCTAGATTTTTCACAAGTATCTCTCAGATAATTCTCGGGAAAGCTTTCACTCTCTTTTGCCAGCTCCCGCACTCTGTTGCCATAATTTCGAGACCAACACTTTTGGGGGAGGTCAGTAGCCAGTAGTCCGTAGTCCATAGTCAGGAGTCCTCAGTCCGCAGACAGTCCTCCGTGCGTAGTCGAAAGTCTTATTATTCATGTCAACGACTCGCACATTAAGGAAGGGAGAAAAATTCGGGGAAACTGGGAGGTTATCCACCCGGGACACCCGATTTCGGGCTGAAATTTAAATTTATTTGGATTGGAGCAGCCTGGGAAGATTCTTGGGGTTTGTTTGCCATTCAAGAGCGGCAAACAAAAGTCTCAATTTAAATATCAATTAGAAATGTTTATCGGAGGATGCATAGAGTTGATTCTGCCATCAATCAATGTTCGAATGGAAATTCGATATATATAAAATTCCATCCTGATTCATGGCCACAGATCTCTTGTGCAGTAAACCAGCTGGCAAAGAGAGACTTCCTTTAAAAAGCCCGATGAAGATGGAAGATTGAAGAGTTTCCTCAGAGCTCGGGGCCAACTTTTAATTGATTTGTGTGGCTGGGAAACTTTTCCTCCCCTTGGATGTCTCTCGAACAACATTGTTCAGCATTTCTGTTAATTTGTTTGCCGCAGAATAAGAGGGAATAAACAAAGGCAGATGAATCAACAGATAAACAGAAGGGAAAACTGCGCAATTTTCAAATTTACTTCGCCGGAAAACACACTCTGCAAACATTTGAGAAACCACGAGGAAAACTGCGCAACAAACAAACCTTTGTGGTTCCAGGAATCAGGAATCCGCAGGGCAAACGGAATATTCGATTGAAATATCCGAGGAACCGAAGTGATATAAAGAATGCAGGATTAGTTTGTTCTGCAAACATTTCGATTTATTGGCAAACTTTGCACTGAAAATATGTTCTGAAATCTGTGTTGGCTTTATCTTTGGTTGTGTGGGTCAAACTTTGCTAACTTTTTAATTGTTTTTGCAGTCTCTCAGTGATGTAAATTAATTTGGTAATTGTATTTAATATTTTTGCTTACCCTCTTTATCCCAAAGTTTGTTCTTTGAGCTTGCCACAAAAAATTAGTAACTTTCAGTTTGATTGTTGAGGAAAGTTTTCCATCCTTTCCTCGTTTGAAGTAAGTAAATATTTTTATTTTTCTGACTTAATATTTATTTAAAGAAGATAAATAACGGAGGGACGAGAGCTCTTCTCAGGAAGTAAAAATTATTTTTAGTCTGAGTTCTTATTTATGTTTACTTTTTGTGGGATGATAGGAGAGTAAAATGTTTCCATTTATGATATTTTTATCTTCTGGAGTATATTTCCCCATTTTCTTAGAATTCTTGCTGAGCAGCTTAGAGCCGAGTTGAGCTTTCTTTTGATTCTGGGTCACTTGTCTTGATTTGTATCACTTTTCCCCATTCCCCAGACAAGACACAAAGAAAAGGACGCGGAGACAAAGAAAGATTGTAGCTAAGCCGCAGAAAAAATAAAGAAAAGTTCGCGATAAATGAAAACAAAGTCCGCAGTAAATTTTCCCTGTTCTCCTCCAGCTTTATTTGCACTTCTTTAAATGGTTTTTCCCCTCTGCGTTTATAGGTCGTGTCACAGTTTCCGTGGAACTCCTCAAATAAACCAAAAAGGTTTCTGCTTAATTATGAAATGCAAGCAGAGTGAATGAGTGGAAAAGCGGTGTGGAGTCAACAGTTTCCATTGTTTTCCGAGGTGTCCCTTCCCCCTTTTTGCTGGGCAGCTTTTCCTTTGGCCACAAATCTGTCGAGGAAACTTTCGTGGGCCTCCCAGCGGTTTCCCCCTGCTTTGACATATTGAAGCATCGAGAGGCGGCGGAAAGCCACTGAAAAAGGGGAGTGGCACCTGTCAATCCTCTGACTTTATGTGTCGCCTTTCTCTGGCAGAAAGGAGAAAGTGAGAAGAGTGGAGGAAAGCGTTGCAGGACCCGTTTAAAACCTCGGAGAGTGGAGCACCCATCGTAATTGCTTTTGTATGCTGAGCGCTTGGCTTACAGCGATGGAAGCGAGACAAGGGAACTAAGCCGTGGGGAAGGAGAAAGGAGGAGGTTCGGAGGGGATTCGCTTTCCCTTTGAGTTATTTTCAGCCACCGAATAATTTGAAAGCACCGAAAAAGCCACAGAAAAGGAAGCAAAAAATTTCCGCTAAGAGGAAAGTAACACACATTAAAACACACACACACACAAGGACACGTATTAACACAAAGAGATAGGAGAGACAGAGACAACAGGACGTGGGAGAGAGACAGAGAGAGAGGGACTACAGCAAAAAAGTTGAATTAAATTATGAGTCTGTGGCGAAATAAATTTGAAAGAATGAAAATTTAAATAATGCGCCACGCATTCAGCACAAACCGCGGATGTGTGTTTTACAGAGGAAAAAATTCATGGACTTTGGGAAGGATATTAGATGGAAATTAATACTTATATATCACTTCAATAAAAGGATATTTTAGGTAACAGTAACTCATGTTGAAATACATTATTTTCACAAGTTATTTCATATTTAATTTCCTCCGCTTTTCCCTCACTGCACTCCCTGTTTCTTTGAAGGTATTCAGAATTTGCTGCTCACTTCACCGAAAATTGTTGCCATTTACACGATACTTGAGCATCCAGCCATGCCTTCCCTCTCTCTCTCTCCCACAATTCTCCAGTTCTCGTTGGGCTATTTCTCTTCGCTATGAATGAGAATAGGACGGAGAATGCCGAATGTCTCGGTGGGCGAAGTTTGCTCATCAGTCCGCGTAATTTCGCGGTGCAAGTTTCAAATTTGTCAGTGGTCCAAGAATTATGTGGCTTCCTTCCTATCCTTCATCTCAAGGAATCCCCAAACCAGGATGAGAAACTGCCTCTGGCCGAAACAATGTGCTCAGGTGGAGGGAGCAGGAGGGAGAGAGAGAGAGTAGCAGAAGCCACTGTCTGACCGTCTCTCAAGTCACAAATTAGTTTTTATCAGGCTCAGTTCCTCTGGAGTTCAGTTTACTGTACCTGAGATGAAAGTTTTCCAATGAACTTAAGTGAAACCTGTGGAAAATGGTGAGTGAGTGAAGTCGGAGGAGGATAATGACCTAGGGTCAGGTGTAGACCCCAACTTCTGCCTGCATATATTGCCTAATTATGCTCAGTTAAGTCTAATGAAAAGGAATTTGTACATAGAAGAATGGGAAAATGTTATACAATTATTCTACATATTAATTATAATATATTCCGATTTGTTTGTCTGTAATCGAATCCCATCCTTTCATTCATAAATTCTCTTGAACTTGTGACCTCTCCTTCTTCGATTACATTTATCCTTCGAGTTTCGATTTCCAAACCTCAAACCAAACACTCTTTGACATCGCCTCCTTTGCTTATTTCGGAACTCATAACTCACTGGCATTCCCATTCCAATATGCATTCGAGTTTCTCGTGAATGTTTCCATTTTCCATATTAATTTTATGTTTATCTTCCTTTTTGCCCTTTGGCCTACATTTCTTTGTCCGCCTTCGTTTCCCTTTCCCCAGTAAATATTGTAAATTATTTTGGCCAAAAGCCAGCACACTGAATTTGGAATTCAGAAACGAATTAAATTGGCAAGCTCGATGGCTTATGCCCGCTCCATGCTCCCCTGCTCTCTTCTTCTGGCTGAAGGACATTCTCCGCATTTTGGCTCCTTTAATTTCGTTGAAATGTCGCGTGCATCCCGACTCTCTCCTTTCCTTGGCCTGCAGGGAAGAATTGCCCATAATAAAGTCGCCTCAGTCTGTGCGGAGAAAGGCCTTTCTCTGTGGATAAAAAGCCAGGACGGGATGCTCGAAGGACTCTTGGTTCTGGCATCTCTCATCTCCCTTGCTAAATTTGTAGTTTCAGCTTGGTTTCGGCTTCGCTTCTTTTATCTTCTTTTTCGCTTTTGGCCCCAAAATGTTTTACGGCTACGTGAGGAGAGAGCCACAGCGAAGGACGCCTCATGTGGGTCCCTCTCGCCCTGCTCCTATCCTTCCGTGACATATTGACAGTGGGATTGGGAAATACGCATGCAAAATACAAAGGCGACACAAAATATTCACTTGGCGAATTGACTGAGGCCCCTGGCCCCCTCTCTCTCGCTCATCTCCATATCCTGCTCACGATTTCTCCGCTTCTGTTTGTTGACATTTCACGACTCCTTTGTTTTCCCGGCGAAGGATTCGGAGGAAATAGAGGAGCAGAGGGCCTCGCATGGCATTGGGTCACGTGCGAATCAATCGATGACGATGATGCGGATGATTCAGGGGATGATGAAGCTGATGAGCATCATTGGAATTCTCAAAGAATTCGTGGATTGAGATGCCAACTGCCCGAAGAAAATTATTCAACGGTTAAACGATCCACAAAAAGAGAATATTTCTGTGTGAATATATTTTAAAGTCCAATTACAAATGTGACAATAAACACTTTCTGAAGAAGTGATATTTAAATCAGAAATACTTGGAGAATTGCATATGGTTTTATTTTTAAGAATTAATTATGCTGTCAATTATTACTGACCAATATCTTTAAACGACAGGATATTGTATCAATCTTATTAAAGGAGCATAAGAATATCAAGCGGAATTGCTGTCAGATCAAAATTAAAGAACCCGAGGCACAATTATCTCCGTCAGCCCAATATTCCATCAAAAATATTCTTCATATGCTTATTGACATCCAAAACATGAAATCGAAATTAAAGCCATCAGTTTCAATTTTTCACGCTGCCATTTTCTATTGTCATTTCGCAAAGAGCACGCCTCATGCCCATTAGCCGCCCCCATTGTTTGTCTGGATAATTTGCTGATTAAATAGCTCAGTCGTGGAAATCCGCGGAATATATCATCAGGAACCGATGCGGGGCATAGAATACATTTTCCATTCGACGGTCACTGCAGCAGTTCTAAATTATTTACCGATGACCGCAAATGAAATGTTACCATTCGATTTCCACCCTTTCCATATCATTTCTGTTTGTTTTCGGTATTTCCCAATTAATTCAGGAATTGACTCCCATTTGGCATCTTCTCCTATTTCCATTCTCTAATTTTACACGCAGTTTTTCCTCGTTGCTCCATTTGTGTTTTGGCTTTTGTCTGATGTTGTTTCTAATTGGCCACTAATCACTTTTTGGTTGTTTGCAGCCATCGATTGAATTAGGTTAAGTAAATAGTAGACCATCTGCACACCATAATGGATAAATAAATCATTGGATTAGTAAATAAAAAATACTTTGTATCTGAATTAAAAAAAGGTAAATATTATTTGTTTAATCTGCAGTTAGTTACCTTAAAAGTTGCATTAAAATGTGTAATTTTTTACTCCTCACCATTAGCTTCTTTGAGTATTCAGTTTGTGAATAATTTCACCCACTTTGAGGAGAATCCCAGACATTTAACTGCTCGCAGCTCCTTTTCTGTCCTTGGAATTACATTCTAGTCTGCTTCCAGGCCATTTAACTTTTGTCTTCTCCCCAATTACAAATTCATAGACACAAAAGTTGATTGCTCTGCAGACAGGGGGATATCCCTACCTGCCATCGTCACCATCTCCCCCCAAATTCACACCTGCTTCTGGGGGAAGAACTCCCCTTTTGTTACCCATGAATAATTCGTTGCTGGTCCGCTGACAAATTGTTTGGCTCGTTAAATGTTGGCCACAGAATTCGCGACGAATTATGCAAATTTCAATGAAACGGACAGTACCAGGATCCTGGGAGATCCCTGCAGTCCATTCTGCACTCATAACTCTCTCTCTCTCTCTCTCTCTCTCCTATTCCGTTCTTAGCTGCCCCAGGAAGCAGTCTAACAGAAAAGGCGAAGACAGACATTAATTCCGTTTAAATTGTATCCTTGGCTCCCTGTTATCCCTGACTTGGCCCACATAAATAATTTTTAATGATGTGAAAATGTTTTCGCAAGCACTTTTCCTATAATTAATGTTAACTTCCTACAAAGAAACCGCAGCGGAAAAGGAAAGAGCTGGGAGAAGATGAAAAGCCCCAAGGAAAGCCGCAAAGCAAATTAAAGTGGAAAAGGAAGTGAAAGGTGAGCTGCGACATGTGTTTGGAACCTTTTCCGGAAATGGAAGCTGCCACTGCGCTCACCTTTGCCTGTAGTGGAGGTGGGAAGTTCTTCTCTGTTATTTTTATGTTCCTGCATGTTTGTATTTTCCGATTTTCCGACACCAATTCAATCAGAGTCTGCGCTTCAATACTTCCTGCGTTACCCGAACGTCACACTACCTCTGCGTCTCTTAAAATTCTTTGACATTTTCCCATTTTCTTTGGCTGTGCAATTTTTATTTAGAAATAATTTCCGTTGCATTTTCTTCAAAGAAAATAGCCAAGTGGAGAGGTGATTGTACGAGAGGGGGTAATAAGTTATTGTGGAGGTGAAAACTCCCGAGAATAATGTGCTTTCATTTGTAGCCAGAACTCGGGAAAAGTCGTAAGAAGTTTCCTTTGTCCACCAACAGAATTTAATGCAATTGAAATGGCAATTTCCAGCGAGGAAAACTATTGAAGCGAAGCGGTGGAGGAGGAGGAACTCCTCTTCTCGGACCTTGAACTTGATTAAGGCCCTCGTATTTCTCTCTCAACATTAACAACTCTCCGAACTCGAATAATTTCTCAACCGAACAGAAAGAGGACTCCCAGCCTGAGTCTCTCCACATCCACGTCCCCATCTCTGAGTTATCCTCCCAACATTAAGCATCCCCCGAAGAGCAAAAGACCGCAATGCAGTTCGTGTCCGAGTTCCGTTTTTATGGCAACTGAAAGAGTGGAAGGGAGGTGGAAAAGGGGGTCGGAAAAGCGGAGGTGACGGCACCTGCACATAGGTAAATTTGTCCAGCAGCGAACTAAATTCCAAACGGAAGTGACACTCTAATTGAGAGCAACGAGCCAACTGGGAAGTGTTTTCGGGGCAGAGACAGGGGATTAAAAGGGGTCTGCAAAGGGGAAAAGGTAGAGGGGAGAGCGGAGGTGGATGTGTCCACTTGATGCGGGCTCTGGGAACAGCACTAAAAAAAGTAAACTCGTTAATTGCTAAGTGCAAAACCATAAAACGGCAAGCAAGAGGAAAAAGTGAGGGAAATGGTTGGGAGGGAAACAGGTTGGTTTGTGGATAAAGCTCACAGAACGGAGAATGAATTATAATGCGGGATTGAGAAGGAGAAACTGAACAGGAACTCAACTAGTTTGCGGTAAAAGAAAAGAATTAAAGATATATTTAAAAATCAACCACAAAGGTAGTTAGCTCATTAATTTAATCAAAAACAAGTTAATATACCAATTAACGATGTTAGCTGTTGTGTTTATCAGAATATTACATATCCGCATTCACATTTCCTTCCCCATTTACCATATATCAATCCCATCAATGGATATCCATTTCCAACCAACTTGAACTGATTTACATAGCCCGAAGGCCAGGAAATGCCTTACAACTTGTTCGAAAGGAGGTTCAACGTCAGCTCACCTTCGCGGGATTCTCGAGCGACAAATCTGTGACGGCATATTCCTTGGCCCGTCATCAGTTTCCGGGGAATTTTCCATAGGTTCCAAAAACAAGATGAAAATGCGTTGCATATTTATGAATAATTCAGCAGCGAAACGGGGAAACTCTTCCTCCTGAGCTTCCTATTTGTTTTCCACAAATTGTCAAAATGTTGCCGGCTGACATTGGCACCACGTGTAAACCACGAAGCCCCGTTTTCCCCACCTCCCTTGACATGCCAGGAAGTTTTCCCAAAATTGGCCATTGGAATTTATTCATGTGGATGCGGATGTGGTGAAAGGAACAGGGACAAGGACAAGGAATCGGGAGGTAGGAATAGGGAAACCAAGTGAAGCATCATCATGCAAATCAGTAGCTCCATCTCCTTGCTCTCACTTTTCATGATTTTCCCACCTTTCAGCTTTTCCCAGTGGTCAGCTCGCAGCTGGAAAAACTTCATCCGGCGACAGCTGAAAAAATGTCGTCCATTTCATAATTATCGTGGGAGGTGGCCAAGGTCCTTGGGGAAATTGAAAACGGGAATGAGAATGAGAATGAGAATGAGAAGGTCCTTTTCTGCAGCTCAGCTGTGACATTTTTATTAAATTTCCGCCACTTTCCTCCCTCTCAGCGGGATGTGCGTTGCCTCTGAGCCTTAATTAAAGAAATATTCCAGGAGAGTTGGCCCTCTAGTAATATATCATGATATCCTCCTGCTCAGGGGTGTGGCGAATGGCGAATGAGAGTCAAGAAATTGATTAATGAATGGGGAAAGTGACCAAAAGGTTGCTAAAATATTATTAAAAGGACACACAGAGCAAGAGGTTAAGTAATGAAATTGTAGAATAAGAGTTTTTCATGTTTCAATATGTTTTACTCCAAATTAAGTTGCTCTGAGTTCCATATACATTTTATTTATTATTTTAAAGCCTCTTTTTCCAGCCGCACATCCCAATGTGAAATTTTTGTTTTTCTCCCGTTTTTATGATTTGTCTTTCAACAGTTTATGGCTCATCTTGTGATTTCAGTGCGGCTTCCCAGTTTATTTACAATTTATGACAGAATGTAAGGGAAAATCCATGTCTCAGGGCGGACAGAATCATCCTTTTCTGTTATCAGAGATTAAAAATGAAAATATCCTTATACAAAGAAGGAGATGGTAACTTGGACTGCATTTTTAAAGATTTCATCAGCTGAGTGCAAACAGTTTGGAAATATCTCTCATCCATCCCGGAAACTGCGTGGAAAGCCAGAGAAAATCAAACAACAAAAGGAAAATTAACCAAACACAATCACAAAATTAAGGCACAACAGAATGGCAAAGAAACAAACCACAGAGAGAGCAAAATTAATTAACAATTGAGGCTATGAAAACGCAGTGAAAATGGATGAAAAACAGATTGCAGATGTCTCTCTCTCACTTTTTTTTTGCTCCTTTCAGTGGCAATAAACTGGGGAATCGGGGGCGTGGCAGCAAACAGTGCGTCACAATAAACATCCAACAGCAATCAAAGCGCACTTTATTGGCAACAAAAAAGTATTTTTTCGAGCAACTCGAGTGGAAGGAATTGAGGATGGAATACAAAAAAGGAGAAACACACAGAAATCCCCCGTTTAATTTATGATTTTTTAATAGGCAACCACTAACTCGTGAGCGGGGCTAATGGGGCGTGGCTGTGTCTAGCAGATTTCGCTGTCCGTTCTTGACGCAATTACTGAATCACGGAAACTTAATTGCTCCTGCAGCGAAGCGATGAGAGCGCTCCTTGGCGGAGGAAGGAAGAGAAACTGCAGAAACTGCGGCTGTTTACCAGTTGATTATCGTCCTCGTTGGCCATCTCCGCTCCAGCTGGTTGTCCTGTTCCTGTTTGTGACGTGGATACTTCGTGGTTGTGTCCTGTCGGGTCTTATCTTCTGCTGGATACAGCACACAGAAGATGGTTTATTGTTGGTCATGTCCCAGTTAGAGTGTCTTTAATTTAGTGCAATGTATTGCTGTAAATTTAGTTTACTTTTTCACCATAAAGAATTTATCAAGTAAGTTCTTACTAATTTTGATTCAACGTGAAATCATTTTAGAATATTTAAGTTAATGACTATCTAGTAAACTTTCCTATTTACCCTTTCGAAATCCATCTATAAGCCCTTTCATTTCACCTCTCGAAAGTTCAAATTTGAATGAAACCCTCCTGACATTGCTAATATGTGAGCCTTCAGCCGATTCCTCGTGCTGTTTGCCAATTTGGCCAGAAATATGCAGCTGACCAAATGTAATCCCCATGCACTTCATCCCCTGCTAATTCCCATTGCCGTGATTTGAACACACTTTCAATAAGCCAGATAGAGAGGAGCGGGAAACAGGAGCTGTCTGCCTATGAATTCCATATTCCATATCCCATTTCCCCCTCCTTTAATCCCCTGTGGTTGGTAGGCAGTCAAGGATTAAGGGTGCCCTAGGAGGAGGCCAGGGAGCACTCACACTCGTAACTATTTCAATATTTGCATTTTTGCAGCGACTGTTGGAATGCTGCTCGCCTTCTGGCCAGAACCAAGTTCCACACGAGAGTGAATTCGGCTATCAATAATTTATTCATACATATTTCGAGCTGCAGGATGGAAAGCAGAGGGAGGAAACCCCCATGAAACTACGCTGCCCTCTTATTAATAATACCCATTGACTGGCCACGCCCACAATTTACACACAAGGCGCAATATCCTTCCGTTTTCAGGGTCTGCCAATTGAACCGGAAGTGCAATTCCGGAGGAGGAGAACGGAAATCGCAGAATTGCGGTTGAGCAGCGATTAAAGCGCCTCAAATGCAATCGAGTGTTAATCCCAGCTCATAATGGGAGATAATTAAGAGGGGCAGGCAGTCAATCAGGCAGATATATTCGCAGTTCGATCTGTTATCCCCCAGCATCCCCTTTAATGGCTGCCTTGGCACACAATGCAAATGTTTAGCAAACTTTATTCGCTCCTCGAACAGCTTCCATCCCATTTCCCTTTCGCTCTAAACAGTCTCAATCTTGTAAGCAGGTCAAGTGAAATGTGCTCCACAAACTTTTCTCCTTTCCCAGAACCAGAGCCTCCCGTTTTCCACACAACACATCAAACAGGGAACACACAAAGAGCTACAAGGCGAGGAAAGTGGAATAGCGACCCGATTTCTTGGCTTCTCCTACTTGGACACGTTCCACTGCAGATGTGTGTTTAAGGATTTATGCCACGCCCGCTATGCCTGCCTTTATTTTCATACGGACCAACACTCAAATTTATGCAGAATTTAGCAGCATTGCCATGAGATTTTTTTTGACAAATGCTGCCAATTAAATGAAGGCCGCTTGACAGGACTCCCAGGATATCCCAGGAAACGGAGAGAAGCACAGAGATGGAGAGCTCACATATCGATTCCGATTCGGATTTGTTTTCGGACTGTGGCCGATGCTGGGATGCCATGGGGATTTGGCCTTAAATGCTTCTCATTTATTTTAACACCCAGCGAGAGTCGAAAGCCCAAAGCTCAAATGTAATATGAGTAAACAGGAAGAAAAAAATCTTTTAAAAAAATACAGAGAATATTACAAATGTTGTTAGATGTTTGAAGAAAGTATGTATCTAGAGAAATTAAACTTTAATATATATTTCGATAAAAAATTTCTTAGTAACATAACTTATTAAACCAGAATTTTATTCCCTGTGTAGGGGAGGTGTTCCGCGGGATATTTTTCTACTTTGAGCCACCGCCTGTGGCGTAAATATCTGATTAGGCTTCTGCCCACGAACAGTCCACCTTCTCCTCCCCCTCGTCCTTTTTTTTCTCAATTTTCCTCTTCTAGGCAACCAAACAAAGGGCTCAATGAAAATGGTGAAAATAATCTTGGGCAACATCTGGAGTGAAGGCATGGGGGAAAAACTGGAGGCTGGCTGCTCCCTTTACGATTGTGGACAAGGTTAAGCATTCGGCAGTAAAATGGCAACTTATTGTTTGGAATTACGGAAAGGTGGAATTCTTGAGGTTTCTCCTTTGGGAAATTCAGTTGTGGAAAGTGAGGGACTGGTAACTGCTGGGTGTTTTCAGAAAATATTGAAAATTCTCGACTAATCAAACAATCTTGGCAATAACCTGAACAATTAGTAGCCTTGTTGATATCTGTGGCTTGATGGTTTGTCTGCTCCACTTTGTCCATCAGATCCACTTGACCTGCTGCTGTTCCCTCATGAACATCATGAACGTCTGTGGCTGCTGCGGTCATCCTGCCACTTGGCTCCGTGTCCTGACACTCTACTTCAGTTACATACTCAGTAATTGTCCATGTCTGCTTCAGTTGTCCTTTGTCCTGGTTGGTTGCTTCTTTGTGTGGTTTTCGAGTAGCTGATGGAAATAATTTCCCCCGTCTTGTGTAAGCACTATCCACATGTGGTTATAATATTAGAGAGAACTGCTTAATTTAGTTAAATGAAGCATCAGATGAAGTCATTTTATCAGGCATTGTTGTTAGTTTTCAGTTAAAATCTAAGGTTGTAAAGATTTTGATTAAATTTCTTGAATTAAATATTATTTGCAGAGGGAAAACATTAAGTAGAATTTAATTTAAATTAAGTATGAGTCAGTCTTTCTAAAAATTAATCCAAGAAGAAATTCCAAAAGTTAATTTCCCCCGAATGACATTTATTACTTTTTAATGAGCAATTTTCCACGAAGAAAATGCCTCCACGTGGCTGTCATTAACTTGGCCCCAAAAAAAAACAAACCTGGCCGAAGTCAGTAAAACTTGCAACACTTGCACAAAGTTTTCAAGAACTTCGCAATGAACTCGATAAAATGGCCAAATCATGGTGGGATTTCAGGACATCCTCGACAGGATTACCACAGCAGTCATAAAGGCAAATGATGGCTAAATAAAAATGCTAAACTACAGTTGCCAACTCATGCAAACCTCTTGTCTTGTCTTGTCTTGTCCTTTAAATTATGCCTCCACTTGGGCCTGAGGTCAGAGGTCAGGAGTTGAGGAGTAGCAAGTGCCACATTGCCACAGACTGGGGCTCCTCCGAGTCGAGTTGCTGCTGCGGTCTGTCCCGGCCAAGACAAACTTTAACTTCAGGAAAACTTTGGTTTTTGCCAACATGTTGCGGCTCGAAAGATGTCGTCAGCAAGAAAACTTGGCTAGAACGTTAAGTTGCATTCGGCTGCAAGTGTTGGTCAGGATGAAGAAATGTAACAATAAATTTAAATACATTTTTTTTATATAGAAATTAAACACAAAAATAAATGTTTAGAAGCTATATTTCCTTTTGAATTCTCATTGTTAGCTTTCATAGAATTTATTTTAATTATTTTTTAACAATGCAACAATGAACATCTATAGAGATTTCGTTCAGTTATTCCACTATTTTCAATAACTAAAATCCATTTTCTTTATTCCTTCAAAGCTTTTCAGCTCAGTCAGCTGCCAATGTAAATAAATCCTTTTTCCTACATCCTGCAATGATAATTGTCTTTTTCTCTTAGCAGCAAGCATTTCATTTAATCCTTTGTACATATTAAATGCCAACGAAACTAATTTCGCGTTTGTTTTTCCAGCTTTTACTGACAAGAAGGGGATTTTCAGCTAAAGTTGAGTGGCGCATAAGTGAAGTCGCTAAATAAATCAGTTTATGCAACTACAAAATGGAGTTTGTAATGCAAATCCCTTTGCCAAAGCGAAAAAGCATTTTCCAGCAGCCTCCCCTGCTTTCTCGCCACTTTGGGCACTAAAGAGACCTAGGGGAGAAATTAAGACAATAGTCGATCCGCTTCGACGCTTTGAGCACTCGAAGCGCAGCCGGAAAAATCTTTACCCATTTTCCCAACCGAGACTTTGACATCTTCACTTGCATGCGAAATGAAAATCTTGCTTTTTTGCTAATTGGCGGATAGACAAACTTAAGTTTCGCCAATGAGATTAGCCCGGTTTGCAAGTTTTTAAGTTGTCTTTAAGTTGGTGCAAGTTTTGAGCGAAACTCTGAACTTGTTCACAAAGTTGTCATTATTTTTTTATTACGAAGCATTCAAATATTCATAAATAAATGGGTAAGAAAAGGACGGGGCAGAAAATGGTACTAAAAAAGCGGAAAAACTTTTAGTTTAACTGCAAACTTGGTAAACTTAAATATGCTTATTGTTTCTTGGGAAATGTAAATTGGTAAAAATAGATACAATAATTTGTAATGGAATAGAGTTAGTAAAAAGCTTAAAATATGTTTTTGAGTGTAAGAAAAATTAAAAGAATTTAAGTGTTTGTTATAAATATTATACAAGTTTTGTATAAATGCAGTTTAAACTTATCTTGCTTACGCTTTTGCTATCCCATTTCCCTTCTGAATATTTGCAAGGATTTTTCCTATTCGTATACGATTTTTCTCCCCAGAAAATCCTCTAGGATATGTTAATATTTCCCTCCCTAAGCCAATATGCAGAGTGAGCATCGCATCACAGAAAATCTTCTCTCAGCCCCCGAGGGCTGTCGGAGGACACACAACTAATCCAATAAGTTCCTCCCGCACTATCCTAATGAGCCATTCTATTTGGCTAACCCCCAGAGTTGAGCCTGAGCCTCGATCCCTTGCTCGAGCCCCCACCCTCCCAGATAGTTTTCCCTGTCGAACAAAAAGTTTCCATTGCTCCCGCCGCGCTGCTCCTTCTTTCCGGCAGAGGCAAAAGTTACATTTAATGAACCATCAGGACACACAACTTCGGGCATCCTGCAGATGGAGAGATGACAGCGAAAGGAGAGAGAGAGAGAGAGAAAAAGGGGAGAGGAGATCCCCTGAAGTTAACTTGCAATTTTGCATGTCGCGCAATTAGGCAAAAGTTAAATTGCTTGTCATAAATGTAAAATTTGTAACACAAAAATTGACTTAAGTGAGTGCAGGAAGCTACGGCTCGAAATAAATTTAAGCGGCTTTTGAATTTAAATTGCACTCATAAGCGTCGTAACTCCTTGAGCTGTAAAAAGCGCTGAGCCACGCCCACAGCGCCAGAGCCCGTCCGCCCGCCCATAAAGATTATGAAAAGTCGTAAAAGGCCAAAAATATGAATGCGATAGTCATAGTCGGCTGACAGAGAGAGAGAGAGAGGGAGAGCTGCCTCCGAAAATGTCTGAAATAAAAAATAAAATAAAATAGCAGAGTCATGCAGAAAAGTCAGCACCGCTGCCGCCAACATTTTGTGACATTTTCCGCTGTCAGCACGCGAAAATGTTCGGGATTTTCGGGAGAGAGGAGGACCAGTGATGGGAAGTGCACTTGAAAATATTTTAAATATTGTTTTCATTATAAGAAAGGGTTTGCTAAAAATGTATTCCTTAAGTTACCAAAACCTATTCTCTTTTTTGTGAATATATTTATAAAATATAGAAACTACAGATCAAAACCCCCTAAATTTTCAATTAAAATCCCTGCAAACAAATTTCTAGCATTACCAATATAACCTCAGTAAAGTTAAAATTAAACTATTAATTTTTTACCCTCAACTATCAACAACCCTAAATTTCTCACAGTGCCGTCTGTGGTATCTGCTAAGCTCTGAAGGAAGGCTTAAAATATGCCCCGCTGGCTAAACATTTTGTCATATTTTGCTGCTTAGCCGCGACAAGAAGCTGGCTTCATTATAGAACAGCTTGAACCCCAGGCCCCTTTCCCTCTGCATAAAATATGAAATTAAAATGTGGCCGAAAAAAAAAAGAAAACAAGGAAACCAGTGACAGGAAAAGTTAAAAAGCGTTGACAAAAGCGAAAAATAGAAACTAACTGAGAGCACAAAAATGTTTTTTGACTTGGTGGCAACGCTGGTTTAGTGTAAAGGGGGGTAATGTCTCTAGGGGAGGACGTAAGTCACACCTGCGCCAGTGTGTTGGTGATGGGGTTAAAGTTGAAACTTGGTGTGTGTGCAGAGCATTTTGAGGCCCCAAAGTCATGGTTAGTTGAACTTTACATTGTTGCCCAGCCACAGTGGTTATTTTAGGTGAAGAAAACTAAAAAACTAATTTTAAAATAAATAAAAGTCGCCTTTAAAACAATACATTCCAAAATTTATTCATATTCTGTACAATGTCTGACTAATCCCTAAGAATATACGATTCTATTCTGTCAAATGGTGCTACAATGCTAATTAGAAAACGAAGCTTAAAAGGGTATTACAAATATTTAGAATTTTGCTAAACTTCCTTTGTTAAATTCGTGTCAAGTCCGTGTTAAATGATAAATGCATAATCCTGGCTAAATTCTTCCTCCTTGTTGATCTTCATTAAACCTTGCTATCACTGCTATCCTTGGTATACAGCTACACTGTCCTGGTAGTTATCCATTAAAACACATGGCAATTTTAAATATCGGTGACCATCTTCCTCTTAAAAATATGTTTAGGACTTTGTCAGGTATCGGCAGCTTCTTCAAAGATCTATTCGTTTCCCTTAAGTTCTGCCCGATTTCATACTTCACCAAGTCCTTTCGAATTTGAGGGATTTTCAGTGGGCGAAAGAAGACCCTGTCAGCAAATAATGGTATCGGCTTGAACACTGGCTGGAACACTGGGCGATTCAGATCCACAGTCTTGAGCTTCCGTAACATGGCCAGTATAAGAAGAATCAAGTCATCGCTGACTTCCAGGCAACCTTTCCTGAAAACCTCAATATTTTTCGTAGGAGAAGACATTTTGTATTTGTATCCAAAAGAAATGTATATAAAAAAAACTGTGTTGTTTACTCGAGTACAGTTCGAAATGAAATGAACTTTTACACTTAGCAAGATCTAGCTCCTGAAGTTGGTTGACATTAGTTTCAAGGAATACTAGTAATTACAATTTATTTTTATTAACAAAATGGAATAGTACAAAGCCCATAGTACCCATATTTTATATTTTATTTTATTTTGTTATAACCTTCTTTTAAGTTGTGTTTTTTTGTACCGCAGGATAACCTGCTGCTGCTATTGTTACTTCTCAGAGACAAATAAACTTACGCAACCGGATATGCAAGGGACACAAACCAGAGATGGCAATAAAATGCCAAAAGGAAAAAAGGATATGGGAAGACCGCTCTTGGGAACGGCTGGAATATCAGATGGTTTACAGCCTTTGTTTATTTATGATAGAAGGAAACACCGCTCCATTTCGGGCACCACTCAAATTAAAGTGCCCACAAAAAATGAGATTTTTCGAAACACTGGCTCCGGGTCTGGACTTTTACAGAAAAAGCTTTCACCTGCAATTTGCCCGGTTGCACTTGCCATAAAACGAAAATTTCATTAGGCCTACCGACCGAAAAAAAAAAAATAGAGTGGCCAAAATAATAGTACAGGACTTTCACTACGATTAGGGCTTTGCCCATTTTGGTATTTTTCTTTTTTTGTTGCTGTACTTTGTATTTTGCCGTAAATTCCGAACCATTTCCATTTTCGCACAGAACGTGACTCCCCTTTAAAATCCCCGCCCACAGGCTGGCTTCCGTTTTTGCGGAACCGAACCTCCGGCCGGGAAAACTGTAAATAAATTTTATTTTTTCGGCCCCGCCAGTAGTAAAAGTGCATAGAAAGAAGGTTCGGATTCCCGGTTAGGAGACTCCATGCTCGAGGCCTTAAAAACGAAACTTTATCTGCATTTAGTACATAAATAATCGAGGGCCCTTGGTCCGAGGATTTTCGAAGGTGAAAAGGCTTTTAGCTGCACTCAACGGTAGGTATCCTTGCCAATTTGTATGGGATTGATGGACATGCTTTTTGTCTGGCAACTCCGATTAATTAACATCTCTCAGCAGGCCATGAATTTACAATCCGGTTCTTTGACTTGAAAAAAATTAAGAACCTAGTTAATCACTTGCAGCTAAAATGTCGAAATATGTGGAAATGATTTTCACCGAAACTAACCTAATGACCAAGGAGCAGTTCCTGCTTCTAGGAGGCATCCCCACAGACATCGAAGGAAGCATTCCGCCAAGGATTAAGGTGAGAATTTGGTTTATAATATGTAAATAATTATGTTATCCCTTAATCTCTGTGTGTTTTTATAGGAAAATGATATTGCCGGGGATACGACAGCTGCTGCTGCCGATGAATTAAATTTTACAGATTTGCCTGACTTTGGTCAGCCGCTGCCGGATGTATCCCTTCGCGAGCTAAAACGTCTGACGTCCTTGCGTCGCGGGCAATGGGTAAGCTGTCAGCGAGGCCATCAGCAACGTTTTCTGGAAATTTGGCATTCCCGCTCACCGGGAAATCAAGTTTGAGGATTTAAGCATGTAAGTCTAGTTGAAATTAAGTGAGTTATCCTCCTGCAAGTCCATTATCCTATCACAGGGGTCAAGCGTTGATTGATGGCCTTGGCTTAAACTTATGACAGAGAATGAGATATGCCATGTATACATTTCCTACGAATTGATATGTATTATTAACAACGCAAACATAAATAAATCATGAGAAAGTAAAAAACAAGCATTTTTATAAATAAAATATAATTCAAGTAAAATATATATTAAATATATGAATATAAAATACAAAATAAATCAAAGCGCAATCATTGTTCGCAATTTAAACAATAATTACCCAGCTCAGTGTTATCTTGGTGACTCAACTAATTGTTAACAGGTGAGCACATTGTAATTATAATTCCAATTTGCTTACCAAATCGAGAGAATTTCAACCTTCTGCTCATGTCACACGCACAATTAAAAGCCGCACACACAAATGTCAAATGATGCACTTTAAATGCAAAACTCACAATTTGCAATTTGAGTTTTCACAGAGGGGAAAACGGGTGGAAATATCATCTGTACAGTCGGGTGCCAGGATGTTCAACTTGTGGCAGGATACATTGATTTATGTGTCCAGACAAACGAAACAGAAACGGAGAGTGAGTTGCACATAAATCTTCATTTGTGAATTACATTTTATATGCTGAAGCATAATTGCAGAGAAAATAATAGGGAGAAACTGTGAAATAACTACGATATCTTAAAAAATATATAAGAAATTTTAATATAAAATATTTATTCAACAGTTAATCTGAAGCGGAAATAAATAAATTAATAAGCAAGGATAAGAAAAATCGTGTTATCTTCTAGCATATTCTTATATTATTCCCCTTTACCCATTATGATTATCACTGCTATGAGTAAACATATACATATGTTTCAATTAGTGCATCGCATCCTTACTCCGTACACAAAATTAAGCTGTGGTATATCCCACCTTCAGGCTTAATTAAGGGAAGTGCCCAGCTTTACCATATTTCCAGCTTTATTTATATATCTACTCTATATATGCAAATGCTTGATTTTGTGTGCATTTTCTTCAACAACTTCATATGCAGGACGAGATCCCTGCTAATGGAATTCTCTCAGGCAGCCCAAAGGTCCTTCGACTGTGAAATTTCTTGTTCTGATTTGTTTGTGTGTGCCAGTAAATGGAATTTAGGAGTTGCCAGCTAAGGACAATATGTACTTTGAAATGTGGATTATACTCTTCACTCTTGTGGTAATTTTTTAATGGAACTGTTTATGGGGATTGATTTTTCAAAATTCAGTTCAAATATTTTATATTTGATAGTTTGGAAAGTGGAAAAAGATAATGTAAGCTAAGGAATACGAATGAATTTATTTATTTTAAAAACTTATATGTGCATCCCAAAAGAGTCCTGTAAAATAGCTGAAAGCAGGGGAATTTAGGAAGTAAACTTAACAAGACCCATGGAATTCCCCCCTGGCAGTTAACTATGAAGGTAACTGCTTCATAACTTCATGTTATTTGCTTAATGAAATTCCCCCATCAGCAGGGCCACAGCCACCACTCCTTAACCCCTGGCTGACTCAAGCTTATTGAAATGCTGAACATTGAGAACATCCGCCTCCCGAAAAACCACCCAAAAACGCCGCTCAGATAACACCCCTTGGCCCACTTAAGTCGCCCCCCTTTTCGGCTACAACAATGCAAATATTATTCCTTGACACCAGCTGTAGTGGAGGCAAGCGAATCCGGCAGCTGCTGTCACTGGGATCCCCACGGAAGGATGTGGCCTGGTGGGCGTGTGCGGCTGAGCTTCCTCCTCTACGACCACTTGGCATTTCCATTCCGTTGCTAATAACTTGTTGCATAACCAGAAATCCCCAATGCCTGCCATAAAGCACTTAATCAAGTTAATAAAAATTGATGGCTGGCACGCAAGCAATTTGTTTTTGACTGGCGAAAGTATGAGTTGGTAAATTCAGTGAATATCCCTGAGCTACAAAGGACCTTGGGGTTTCATTTTTCAATTAATTGTCATGAGTTGATATGTTTTAGAAGTTGTGATTAATAACTGAAGAGCAATAAATAAAACAATAATTAAATGCAGATCTTTGTTTTCATTTCGTTTTACAATTTATTCAAATTAGAGGATTAAATATTCATAATTGTTAATAGAGTTATGTTTTATTCTTCATTTGTTTAATCAAACAATTTTAATTGTATAATACATCCGGAATTAAATATTAATTAAATCAATTATTCATTAATTGACATTTTATGCTCTTTGTAAATATTTCTGGCCGTTGTTTCCTGTTTAATCTGCACAAAAAATGAATGGAAATATTTTAATAATATTTAAAAGTATTTTTAAATAGTTTTAAGATTTATAAAAGCGATAATTATAGTATGATATCCCTAAAAGATTGCAATAAGGCTGGCAAACCTCGCAGGTTCGTCTGTTGGGCCCCCATTTGGGCATATCTTGCCTGTTGGATGATTTTATTCATCATGTGCCATCCCGTTTCCAAGGTTTTGTCAATGTGAGCCTGCTGGCTCTCCAGTTTACTGAGTCTTGTCTGAATATCCTGTATGGCTGTCTGCTGAACTTTTTCCATTTCCAGTCCAACTTCCAAATCATGTTTGATAGCCTTCTGGGCTTCCAATATCGTTGAAATCGCCTTAAAACCTATAGGAATTAACTGCTTGAAATCATCGATGGAGTCCAGATTCTCTTCTTCAATCCCTTCCAACTTTTTCGAGTTTTCATTGTATCCGAAATTTTCATTCCATCCCTGTTGCAGCAAAGACTGTCTTTTTGGTTCAACAAAAGACCCGTGCAGATTGAGGGCAAGCAGTATGTAAAATGTATAAATTTTTAATTTAAACATTGTTTTTTGGAACGTCAGAGAACGAACGGTGCTTGGTTCACCTTGCACAAAAACTGAACTCTCGACACGGGAAGATATATCTTTTTATATTGTCGGTAGGTAGTTGAATTTCTAAATAGCTCATTAAGAACAGGTACCCAATGAACATCTGTACTCGTAAAGTAACTTTATCCTAGATAATTGGTTATCGGATACTTTGTCATCTGCCTTTTATCCTTTTAAATTTTGCTTGGAACGTCTACAATCCTCAAAAAAGTATCTTCAGGTAGCTTGTCCCTCTTTTTAATCTCGACCTAAAATCCTGTGGCAATCCATTAATTGCTCTATATTCATAGGAATTTCTAAAGAATTAAATTACAACTTTGCTGCCCATGAAACTCAATATACAAGGATATTTCATCTCCTTATTTACACCCAAAATGTTCGTAGAACTCCATAAATATTTCCCCTTTAGCAAACGACTTGTTCTCCATAAATTCAAGAGCAGTGCGTGTCCTATGATTATTTGCCCGCCAGGATCGTGACATCCGCGTGACTGCCGCGGCATATCCTTTCCCCAATTCGTGAGTGATACGTGATTGGAAATAATTTAAGCTGCTGTGTTGCTGTGATAAACCAATTTGCGAAAATTTAAGATGAAAGAGGAGACATTCGAGCGGACGCGACGGCCACAGCCACAGCCACAGCACAGCACAAGCACACATAAAATGGAAGCATTTTCACAACTGTCATTGAAATGTCAACATAAATCTACTGACAGCCAGTGTGCCATCCAGGTTCCCTCTCATCCTGTCCTGTCCTGCCCCATATCCTTCCCCGGCGACTTTTGCGCGCTGCGTGACGTAAATGCTGATGAATATTTCTCATCTGTTGGCCGTGGTTCTTCTGGTTCAAGTGGGTGGAGCAAGGCGCTGGCTAGTGGAGCGAGACTTTCCCTGCAGTTTTGTTATAGTATGTCGTGGATATACAGAGCTGGCTTCTAGCGTAACTGCACTTGAAAATTTAAGGGATTACATTAAAGTAAATCATATTTTGTAGAGCAACTTATAAGCAGAAATGTTTGGCTTATAAAAGAAAAACATCATAAAATAAATAACTAAAAAAACTTAACGATATCTAAATTATTTCTCCATAAATTCTTAATTCTATTAGAATAAACTTTTTGCCCAGTGTAAATAGACAAAGCAAACTGCGACTCCCAGCAGCGAAATGGGCTTGTCAGTTTTGATGAACTATCTTTGGCTGGCTCGTCCCCGTTTCCGCTGCTAATGCTAATGCCTCTGACAGAGATCTATGTGCGGTCTGATTCATTCGAGTCTCACTCCCAGTCCCAGTCCCAGTCCCAGTCCCAGTCCCAGTCCCAGCCTCTGCCAAGCTTCAGACCTCGAGATGAGGTCACGTACAATGGCGTCGACGTCCGCTTGTTTTTGGCTTATTAAATGTTTAGTTGTCCTGCCTTCCACAATTCCAGACATTTTCGGTGGGGTCTGCCGCCCCCTGCATTTAGTATTAATTTGGCTTAAATGTGATTAATGTCTGGGTTACAGAAAGGTTTTGATGTTTGCGGTCAGACAAAAGTCTGAGATAAACTAAGCCGGGCTTAGGCATTGATATGAAAAAGTAACATTAACATACAATTTTCAATTAAGGCAAAGTGTTGGCAGATGTCTGTTTATTAACCTAATTGAATTTGACCAAATTTTAGTTAGATTCTTGAAACAGAGAATTCCTAATTAGTGCTTCTGGGTAACTGCAAGCCATTAAATCCTGCAGATGCTGCAATAATTGTGTCTGCGTCTTGAGTAAATTACACAAGGCCACTCATCGCCATCCTTTTGAGTGTAAACCCCTTCGGTGGCACCTTTGATGGCAAACCATAACTTAGTGGCAATAACTTATGCCCTGTGGGTACTGGAGAGAGAGCAACATTCATTAGCTGTTTGCTGAGGCCCCTGGCTTTCCTTTAAAGCCGTTTGTTTGCCGCCTGCTGGTGGTGGTGGTGGTGCTGCTGCTGTGCACTTTGTGGTTTAATTAAAGCTCGGCAGATGAAGAGCAAAGTGTGTGTTTGGTGTGGTGTGTGAGCAGCTGCCTTAAACCAAATTACACTAATTGGGTTACCATATGACAGGGCACTGCGTCGGCTGTGACATTTGTTTGCCATGGCTTGCCAATGCTTGCATTATGTCCGCCGTCCACATCCTTCGTCCCGCAAAGCTCACTGAAATGAGCAAGCGGGCTTGTGCACTTGGAATAAAAAATGAGGCTGAAAGTAGATATAATAATAATAATACCATTAAATAATTGTAAGGGTTTTCGAAATTCTTAAGGATTTTTGTCTTAAAATTTTGAAAATATTCAAAAGGCTTTGGGGCAATACTTATGATTTTTGTTATTACATTTTTTTTGCCAGTGTCGCCAGTAAGTCCTTCACTCCACTGAGCGTCGCATTCGCAGTTACCAGCTTGTAATAAGCTGCAGGATCATTTTCCGCACACCGGCTGCTTTGACAGCTGCAATAACACACATGGCTGAAAGGGTCGGGAAAGGGGGGTAATGGCAAAGGGGTCGTATTTAACTGGTGTAGGACCACATTGGAAATGGAGACCCAAAGAGATCAGGCCTAGTTCATTGGGTGGACAAGAGTTGGTGGTCTTTAAAGGGAGTCTCGTTACTTTGCATTTGAACAGTGACTTTACGCAGGAAACTGAATTAGAACTGAATTAAATAGTTTAAAAAACTAAAGCTTTAATAAATATATATTTTACTTTTTACTCTTAAAAATGATTTAGTTTTATTTTAATTACTGACTAAAAAACCTCTAAATGTTTTCATTAGTTTCTATTTCTAATATAAAATCCAAGTAAATTGATTAGACATCCATGGCCGGTTCAAAGGACACATCTCTTGTGTTTACACTTTCAGCTGGAGTCATTATGTCTTCCAGCATACGATTGAGAGACTCCGAACCGAGAGCGTACTTATGTCCCTTCACAATATTATTGTGCTCGGCAGGTAAATATATGCAGCAGGAGTTCCGTTCGCCACTTAAAACACGCTGCAGGGCATTGCTGATCTGCTCGGATCCCAGGCACTCTCGACCCCCAAACTCCGATTCATCGATCCCTGTCGAGTCCATTTGGTCGGAGAGCTTGGCTGGCCCTTCCTGCTCATTGACCGTCTTCAAAATCTTCATGGAGAGTAAGAAACCTGCTGAAAAGCTGGCAAGCCACTGAGCGATCGAAATCATGGCGTTTCCGGTATTACTAGGTTTTACTTGCTGAATTGAATTTGGAATTGGTTTATTTTGATTTTCATTTCGATTGCTATGTTTTATGTTAAAAAATAAAATAAGCAGTTTTCTGTCCAAAATCCGGATTCAAATTCTCCCGCTGACAGTATTTAAACTATGTGGCAACATTGGTTGTGTTATTAAAATGCTTGAAAAACATCGATAAAAATAACGATTTTAAGGAAAAAACCTCATTTTCATCTGGCCACATTGTTTTTTAGCCGCCAATAATAAGTTGTTTTGTTGGGTCTACAAGATTAAAATACATTTTTAACAATGGGAAAACACAGGAACGCTAAGCAGGATACCATCCTCCTGTTGTTTATGCAAAACCACGTCGACTTAGCGACCGAAGATCCGAGATGCAGCGACATTCAACCTTGGCAGGACCTTGCAAAAGAATTGAATGCCGCCGGACCACCAATCAGGTCCACATCAGAATGGCGTCGGGTAAGTGAGTCGCCATGTCCACCCAAGTACCCTGTAATCAAGGACGTATTCATTCCACAGACCTGGAGAAGTTGCAAGCATTTAATTGGGAAAAAGCTGAGCCAGGGCAGAAGGCTATCTAGCAGCCGATTAAATGAGTCAAAGCTATTGACACCTTGGGAGCGTAAGGTTAACGCCATTCTAAGAAAAAACCCATCCTCTGCAACCAAAAAACAAAATGTATCCTCCGCCCAGGATGCCGCGGAGCATTTTTTGGAGGAGAACCAAGAAAGCCTGCATGTTGAACATGACATTCCCACAGATGTTTGCGGGACCTCCAAGGATGAGACACAAGATTTGGGGACATCGTTTGACCCAAATGTAACCACCGTAATGGATAATCCGAATGAATCGACTGATTCTCCATTTCATGTAGATAATAATAATAATGGTGCATTAAGTCTAATAGCCGGCGAAATCAGTTCACTCAACGCCACCACGTCGGCCGCCACAGACGCCATTTTAGCTATGGGATCGCGAATTTGCAACCTATTAGAAAAGGGACTTGAGGAACGCCAACAGCATAATGCTCTAATGTCTAAATTATTGGATAAAATCAATGGTTGCAAGTAAAATTAAGATAAACGAAGTAATTTCCACGACCACAATGGCAACGCCCAGCTGTGAACATCTGCAGTTCCATCAATCTGGCAACCCCGTGTTCGTGGCAAAATAAAAACAATCTCAATTTGTCTTAAAATCGTGAATTTTTGAGGCATTTAAACGATGCTGCCTGGTGTGGGAGTATTTGGAACTGGCGAAATAGCCAACGTGCTGGTCCCGCTACTTCGGGAGAAGGGTTTCGAAGTCCGGGCCATCTGGGGCCGAACGCTGAAGGAGGCCAAAGAGACTGCGACTACACAAAATGTTCAATTCCACACAAACGTTATCGACGATGTCCTGCTGCGAAAGGACGTGGACCTGGTGTTCATTGTCTGCCAGCCGTTCCTGCACGCCGAGATCTCGGTGAAGGCGCTGGGCATTGGCAAGCACGTCGTTTGCGACAAGCCTGCTGGGCTGCATCAGCAAGATGCTCTGAAAATGGTCCGGGCTTCGCAGTATTATCCAACGCTGATTTCCCTGGTGAATCACCCGCTGCGGTTTCTGCCCGCCTTCACGCACATGCGTCGCTGCCTGCAGGACGAGCTGATAGGCTCCATTGGCGACGTGGTGCTCATGGATGTGCGTGTCCAGATGGGCACGCTGTTCCCCGAGAAGTACAACTGGATGTGCGACGCCCAAATGGGCGGTGGAGCTCTCAATCTAGTGGGGTCTGTGGTGGACTTGGTCAGCTTTCTGCTGCAGCAACAAGCCATCCGCGTCCATGGAGTCCTGCGTTCATACACGAAGACCACGCCAGCCATCAATGGCATCAGGCAGATCACAGCGCCGGATTTCTGCAACTTTCAAATGGAACTGACAACGGGAACTCTGGTGACTGTGGCTTTGCACAGTCATACAGTGCCGGCGAAGGCCTTCTCCCAGGAAGTCCTAATCTACGGCAGCAAAGGTCACCTTGTGGTGCGAGGCGGAGATCTATTCGTGCTCAAGGAGGGGCAGCCCAAGGAGGAAGCTGTTTACGTGGACGTTCAGGACCTGCACTTTGCCACAAACAACTCTTTGTTGCCACGTCCCTACATCAAGGGTCTCTGCAAGATGGTAGGCGCCCTCAAAGAAGCCTTTGGCAGCAAGGAATCCTCCTGGGTCAAGGCACCCGTCTCTACGGCGGCCACATTTGAAGATGGCCTGTATGTCCAGGCCGTGGTGGAGGCCATTAGGAAATCCAACGAGTCCCGGCAATGGCAAAGGGTACAATTGTCGACAGATGCCCCTCTTAATCACGATCAGATCATTCGCTATGCCCGCATGTCCACCATGTAGATCGCCATGCAATCACTCCAGAAAAGCAGTATATTTTTTATATATTTTTGTGTTTAGTGTTTAAGCATTTAACAGATTCTAGGCTTTTAGGCCCTGTATCTCACCTTCATCAATGTATTTAACTTATTATATTTTTATTGCATCCGCATTTTGGAACTAATAAACTACAAGTATTTGTATATTAATTATTTTTGTTAAGAAAAGTTTTGTTAAAAGATTGCAAATTGGTTTAACTTGTGAACTAATATATTTTAAAATAATCAAAATATATCAATTGAAGTTTTATAATAATTAAAGTTCTTTATTTTATTCTTATAAATGTATGTCCAAGTCGGTTAGGTTTTGTACTTGTATTCACTACATTCAACCATATATGATATATGATCTAATCTCAGGAACCGTTCGTCTTCACTTAGGAATATTTATTTAGTTATTTCCATAGAATTTTATTTTCATAAAACTGAAATTAAAAGCTAGATGGTGCTTAATACAAAGAAAGACATGGACTTAGATAAAAAATTAATATATATAAAAAAATCATAATAAAAAGCATTAAAAACTTGTATTTTCAAATTTACCAAACATTTTATTACAAAATCAAATAGTAAAAAATCTAAAACATTGGCTACACAACTTAAACATAATCATCATCTGCCATTTACACATAAATCAAACTTAGAAATACAAATTTAAAACTAAGCATTAAAAGAGACAAAACAAAATGTTGATCACAAATATGTATCGTTGTTGCGGAGTGTTAGGATGCATTTTCAAGATTTGGCATAGCTCAGATCCTTCATAGGAACCCAAACTCAATTGATGAAGTAAGGAAAGACGAAAAATTTAAGGATAATGGCAAGATGAAAACTGGGAAATTGAAAATAGTTGCTGGAATTCGGTTTCTTCTTTTGTTTTTTTGGTATATCAGCACTTACACTGGTATAAGCTACCCTAAAGCCTTCGTGTGTACAATAATATTTCGGAGAATATTTAAATAAATACCTAAGCTAACTTTCCACATCATCATATATGGGTCGATCGATATAAAATACACAAAAAAAGGAAAATAATAAATTCAATTTTGAACTTAAAACAAAAAGAGATTAAAAAACACACCCAACTATGTACAAAGGTATTACATCTGAAGCTTAGAGTTGGCTACGGGTATTATCCTATCGCTTGTTCAGCTTGTGCCACAGCGTAATGATGGTCAGCACGTGCATGACACCGATCACTATGCCCATGAGGAGCAGACAGTCGGACATGTGCACATCCGATATCATCATGTACTTGAGGAACACCTTCGGACTCCGGAAGTGACAGTACATTGCGCTCTCCGGGCACTCCAGGAACGGTCGATCCATTCCGTAGATTGCATTCAATGCTCCATGGAACCCTGCCCGGAAATAACTCAAGTGCCACATCCAACGGAACAGGGGCGTGATGTCAATGTACCGCGTGCAGAATCCAAATACAGAGAACATCACAGCCAGAATGGGTCCCAGAAAAACGGCAAGCTGTGGAGATATAATTAATTATTATAATTAATATTCTAGCTAATTGGTAGAGTGTCAAAACCCACCTTAGTCGGTAGCGTGGCTCCCACGAAAAAGCCCCAGGCCTGGGCACTTAATGAGGCCATTATACCCAGCAGCATAAAGTAATATATCCGGAAGGAATCCACGGTATCATTACCCGTTAGATGTACGCTGATGATGATGTACATGGCGGTGCAGAGGCTCTGTAATTTAAATTAAATAAATAATTATATAAATTATTATTTAAATTAGATCTACTAAATTCATTTTAATAATAATTTTTGGAATCAAATAATTGAATTCTAACTTTGATATGTGTTAGAGGTGCCATTTCTATAATTTCTATAAATTTTAAATTATTATAAAAAATTGTTAAATTTGTGTTACTATTTTTATATAATTTTTTAGAGGATATTTTGAGAAATCCATCAATTTATAAGGCAGAGTGCCTTCGAAATATATATTTTCTACAAGATTTATTGAAACAAGAAAGGAAAGCTAACTTCGGGCGGAGCCGAAGTTTATATACCCTTGCAGAATATTCTGTAAATTATATTTTCCAAATTGAATCATATGCAATCTATATTAAATGACTTAACGAGAAGGCTGAAATGGCCGGGTAATTTCCGATCGTTCAGTTATATGGCAGCTATAAGATATAGTCGGCCGATCGTTATGAAATTTGGTAGGTCGGATCAACTGACCAAATATATAATATGTACGAAGTTTTTCTTTTCTATCTTCAAAAACACAAAAGATGGGCAATTTTCGATTTTTCAGTTATAATATTATATCTATAGGTATATCTTATAGTCGGCCGATCCTGATAAAATTTGGTTTGTCGTAGTATTTTGCCAAAAATAGCATTCTTACTAAATTTGAACTCTATAACTTTAAAATCGCCGAAGTTATAGCATTTCCGATCAATCAGTTATATGGCAGCTATAGGATATAGTCGGCCGATCCTTATGAAATTTGGTATGTCGTATTATGTATTCATACAAAATCTGAATTCTCTAACTCTAAAAACACCGAAGTTATACCATTTCCGATCAATCAGTTATATGGCAGCTATAGGATATAGTCGGCCGATCCCGGCCGTTCCGACTTGTATACTGCGTGCAAAGGAAAGAAGGGTGTGTGCAAAGTTTCAAGTCGATAGCTTTAAAACTGAGAGACTAGTTTGCGTAAAAACAGACAGACGGACAGACGGACAGACGGACATGCTTATATCAACTCAGGAGGTGATCCTGACCAAGAATATATATACTTTATAGGGTCGGAGATGTCTCCTTCACTGCGTTGCACACTTTTGACCAAAATTATAATACCCTCTGCAAGGGTATAAAAATGATCTGCGATATCTTAAACTTTAAAAAATGAAAAAATAACTTTAAATTCCTTTCACATTTCTACTATTTCGATTTTAAGAATTCCAGGAAATTTAAAATTATATATCTCGTATGTATTTAAGCCAGCAAAATCATTAACTCAGGCAACACAAAAAACCTTTTGTGAGCTTCTCCAACAGAACGTTGACAACTTCTCTCCAACCACATGTCAGAGAGAATATTAGAACAATTGCCCGCTGAAATGCGGGTTAAGCTTCTGCGACTCTGTCACGCAACTAAAAACTCAGACATCAGCGTTTTCACATCGTTAATTTGACTTAATGACCGAACGGCAATTCATTAAGCCACCAAGTGCCACCTATAGTGGGGCTTTGGGTTAAATGATGATTAATGATGCTGCTGACATCGGGCTCTATTCCAATGTGGGTCTTACCTGGAAGGGTATCTCGAAGGAGATCAGCGAGAGGAAGTAGGGACCCAGCTTGTACCAGCGATTGAAGTGCTCCCGCGTCAACATGTCAATTTCCAGCGGAACTGCAAATAAAATTAATTGATAAAAATCATTAAATTCCAATACTATGCAAAAGTGTGCGATCACGAAGGTGAGGGTACAGTACGTATATATGTACATATATATTTAGGTCAGGTCAGTAAACCGAAACCGGTAAAGATCGAACTCCCCCGACACCGCCGATGCCTCCTGTCTGGATGAATTTATTGTAATATGCTTTGAGAACGGCTTGCCAACCGGTTTTATTATACAATATTCGCAAGCTTGTGTCGCCTGTCTCTTGTATCTTGGATTTTAATAATTATTTACTCAGTAGGCTTCAGGATCGCCATAATTTCGGGGGTCTTTTTAAGGGTGAGAAATTAATTGTGAGCCCATTTACATGGAAATTATAAATGACAAAGTGGCTCGACTAAGATGTTTAAGCGATGATCACATTCAAGTCTGGCCTCGTTGGGAAGGTTAATGTGCTGAATTGTTTGGTTAAATTAATTTAAATATAAGTAGAAGAGTTAAAAAAAATATATATATATATTAACATGGCTTTTAGGGAATAGTATTATTATTAATATTTATTTTTTAAGAGATTTTTGCAAAGAAATTAAAGCGCTTAGATATTCTTTATAATTCTCCTAAAGTCCTATGATTTCTAAGTATATCTTCTTACTTTCTAGTTTCCCATCACAGATCTATATCTTCCTTAAAATATTCAAACAAGATTTTATATACCTACTTAAATATTTCGCCAAGTTATTTAAGCTTCTAACCAATCTGAAAGCAATAATCTTCAGACCAAGACCAGCTAATGATCCACTATCTAAGCTCATAATCTTGTTTCCTTTTTGCCAATTAAGACTCCCCAAGACTTTTGTGCAAATGCCAACATATTATTGGCTAATCCGCATTCCAAACAAAAAAAAAACAAAAAGGCAACAAAATGCGCAAACAAAAAGGCAAAACTGTTGACAATTTAGAATGCGGCAAGGCGGAGAGACAAAGCCAAGTTGCCAAAATAAATAGTAAGCGTTGCACAAGAGGTCTGCCAGAGAGAACCCCAACGGTTGCAGCTGCACACAGTCTTGGCCAAATTTGGCGACAAATTTTTGCATAATTTTTGTGCTTTGGCCAGGCCAACGCAACGGAATTATCGAATGGGAAACAGGAGGTTGAGGTTGAGGCACTTGGAACTACTACCACTACTCGAGAACCACTTGGAAAAGCACTGGGGGGTGAAGTACTTGTACTCGTACTCGTATTCATACTCGTATCTCAAAGATACCCAAGCAGCTACTTACATGTCAAGACCACAGCCATTTTGCCAGTGTAGACCAAGAGCAGCGTGGAGCCGTAGAGGTATACGTAATTGCCCAGCACGCTCTGGGCATTGTTGCCCACGTTCATGTACAAATATCCAAAGACGACGCCAATGAAAATATGCGAAAGGATGCGGGCCAGGAGCAGGAACTGAAAAAGAGATGGGGGAAATATAGATACATCTTAGAGATTTATTTAAAATAGTATTTTCGAAATTCGATTTAGAGAAACTTGTAAATCTGTATATTCTTTTATCTATATATACATATTTCTATATTATTACGATCCTGAAAAGAGAAACGGTGCTTTACAATCTAAGTTGTTAAAAATGTAACATCATTTCTTCTATCATTATTATTTAATTTGATGATAGTTTAATAATTTCCGTATGTTAAAAATAAAAGGTTAAATAATTTTAAAAGCCGTTTTTTCTACAATTTTTAAAGATTTTCAACTATTATTTTAGTGTTCCCTTTTGGCTTAGTAACATTAAGTGTTAAATTGTTAAAGAGAATAAAACTAAAACTCTTTTCTATTTTTATTCTTTAATTTACTTTAATATTTTGCAGTGATAGTTAAGCAACTTCTCATGATACTAGAGTACTAAAATTCTTTGTTCTTTTAAACTTTGTTCTTCAAAACTTTTCCCTATATCTATTATCTTGACCACAATTGTATCTTCGTGTTGGGGGCAGCTGCCGGCAAGCCAATATTTAACAAAACGATCGTGCAGTCAGTCGTAGATGTTGGTCATTAGAACACACTCTAAAAACCGAAAAAATCTATGTGAAGGCTGGTCGTGCGGTGGCATTACTTTTTGAGTTACGACTCGGTCGAGTGGCTCGAGATTCTCGATCGCCTCCCCAGCCGCTGGCCACGTTCTCAGTGACACTGGCCCGTCGAGTCAATATCTAGAATCGAGATCGAGCCCAGCGTTGAGGTGCTAAAAGATTCATCCATACTCGAGTGCAGTGTATGCAGATCCATATATTAATTGTGTGCAGTCGCATAAAGGCAACTTAACTTGCTAATTGGTCGTCAAACAAACTGTTCAATTTCACATTTTACACAAATGCAAAGTGCTAATTGTAGACATTCAAATGATAAACGTCAGCCATCAATCTCGGTGGCATAGCATAGCATAGCAGACGGGCTTCCAAGTTAATTTATTTATTTATTATGGTAAACATTTGAGCCTTTGCCCTGAGTCACATTTTTCAATCATATAAGTAGAAATATATGTGTGTATATATGTAAATTTGTTTGTGGCCTAAAGAGGCATATAAATATTTGGTACAAAAAATAAACGTGTGAATTACTAAATGTCACATTCAATTAAATATTTGCCCAAGCAGGGGAGGGGGCTTTGATCTTCACAGGTGTTTCTGCTTAAAACACACCAGTATTATTTGCCTCACATTCGGCTGAGGAAAATAGTGTTGAGTTGTGAAAATATATCATTTTACGCCACTTGAGTTGTTTTTATAACTGTGGTTATTAAAAGAAAATTACATTTTTTGTTATAACCTCAAGTTTTGGGGGAATCCAAGGCATTATTCACATATATGAATTACTTTTAATGCCAAAGCTCAAAAGATAAAAAAATAAACCTCATGCCCTACAAAAAACTGCGATTATGGCGATTATACAAGCTTACGGGTTTTGGAAACCCTCAGCAATTACCATTTGAAATCTACCGCTATATGCATGCTATTATATCGCTCACATTTTCTTGTTTTGCAAAAATCCGAAAGCGTTGCAAGCAGACATATAGACAGACAGACCAACCAACCTTCCAAACTAAACTAAACGAAAAAATGAATAATTATTATTTAAAATGTACAACGAACGAAATGATAATGTGCAGAGCACTCGCTCTCTCAGAGACGTAATTACTCACAAAAAAAAAGTTAAACATAATATAAAAAGTATCCATTAAGTGGATTAAACCATTAAGAATTACGCAGAAAACGAGATCAGGCTTAACTCGATTTACTTTTGTCGAGGACACAGTGCCAATTACCAAATCCACTTGACAGGCCATCAACGCTTAAGTCACAGGCAGTCCTAAACCTGCTGGCCAAGCAAATTGTTAGCCACTTATTAAGTGTATTAAAATGATTACAGTTAAAGTCGGAGTATCCGTAACTCACAGAAATCTGAGTGACATTTGCATTTAAGGAAAAGGTTTCTTTAAAAAATATATATTTAAAATTAGGCAAAAGTGGGTTAGAATGGAATTTGGATGATATATAAAGTTGAATTTTAAAGTTTTATCATTTTAAAAATCTTTTAAATGCAAACAAAGTTACCAAGGTTTTTTATATATTTTAAAATTATTTTTACCTTCATTAAATATTGGTTAATTATATTTTTTAATTAAATTTATAATGTATACTCACATAATTGCGTTTGGCACAAATCAAGATGCGCTGCATCAGAAGCAGGTACTGCATGAGGAACGAGGCCGAACTGGAGGCATTATTCGAAGGCTTGGCAAGCTCTTTGACATTGGCAAGTTGCTGCTGCTGCTGCTGCTGTTGACTTTTTTCGTTGAGATCTTGGCTGGTGATTTCTGAGGGGCCACTAAGTGCCTTGATCTCCTCCAGAGCCAGCTCCTGCGGCGCTGGTTTCACATAGTCGTAGCTGGAGAATTGCGCCAGCGCAACTGTGGGCAGCTCTTGACTGGATTTGCTCAGTGTTTTGCTGCCAATGTTGTCTAGGGGAGATGGGAAAAGGAATTTAGAGAAAGTTTAAAAAAAAATAGAGAAATTTCAGCACTATGAGGTGTCTTTAATGAACTTTTACAAGTTTAATAAATACTATATAAACTCTACAACTTTGTAAAGAAATAATATACACAAATGTATAACCCTACAGCATGGCAACAGAATAAGGAAACTTACCTGTAATTGTTGCCACGAGACGTGACATATCTGTAGTGCTCATATAACGATAGCGATCCACATCCTCGTAATACTTTTTATTAGCCGCATGGATCAGCTCATTCAGATCACGTTGATGCTCACCTACGGCCACTTCGAGCACTGAAATCAAAATGAGTTGGGAATTAAATAGATATAGAAAGTTGTGTAACTCTTCTCTCTCCACTTACAATAATCAGCTGGATTGTGGTAGCTGGGACAGATGAGCTGCTGATCGGCCAGGAAGGGTACCAGCTCTCTCACCGGTCCCTGGTACATGCAATTTCCATCAACCACCGTATATAGCTTATCAAACATCTCGAAAATCAAGGCACTGGGCTGATGGATTGTACACACAATCGTGTGACCCTGTGAAGCTAGTTTCTTCAACAGAGCCACACAGGAACTGCAAGAGGAGCTATCAAGACCCCTGGAAACAACAAAGAAAAATACAGATTTTTATTATAAAATTATTTTGTAAAATCTATGATTCAACCTTTTTTAATTGCTGCTATCCTAACCTTTGGAAAGTAGACAGATAAAAAAACTCCATTAAACGAGAAACAAGCAAGAAACGCTGAGAGAACATTAAGATATTTCGGGTAAACTTTAATGATAGGTGAGATTAAGAGCTTGAACTTGAAATGAAATTAAATGAAAGTGACAAACGAGTTTGTATATCCGAAAAAAAAGCCATTAGGCAATGCATTACAAAGATTTGATCGACTTGCAGCTAACGATTTGTGGAACAAGATTAAACAACAAACTGCTTTTAAGTCTCAATAAAAATATATAATTTTTATAAGAAAAATAACTTTGTAAGGGAGTTCAGTTCTGTTATTTTTAGCTCTCATTTTCTTTGTTACAAAAATATCTACATGACTTGATACTTTGTGAAGCTTCTTAATAAGGTGTGACTCAAAGGGATTTTTACAAAGTCATTTCAGTTGAAAGCTAACCTTTTGAGACTGCTAAGTCTCTCCCCAGACAAGTTAAGATAATGACCATACAGTATAGCAAACGTGAACCCTACTACCCTTAATTGGCCAACCATTAAACTTATTAAACTGATTATTTCCATAAATGTAATTTTTGCTTAATGAACTACTCGTTTAATTGCAAAGTTTTCAAACAAACTATTAATTGGAAGATAATCTGCCGCCTAAGCCGGTTATTAAAACCAACGTGACAGAAAGTATTTAAATGAATTCCGTTTCCTGCTCAATGAACCCAAGCTATCAAACCGATCCAAACTATTCTAGTGTCTAATATATACTATATAGACAATTGATAAGCAGCCCTATGCCCATATAGACGGAGACAAACTTGACTTGTGGGTCAGGCCTGGATTTCGCTAAATTTCCGCTAGGCAAAGTTTACTCATCGTCATCATCATTATCATGGCTCGACTACTCTAATTACATAAGTCTGTTTATATACTGTCACTCACGTCGTCGGTTCGTCCAGATATAGCACGGGAGGATTACTTATCAGCTCCAGGGCAATAGCAAGACGCTTCTTCTGTCCACCAGAGAGCTTCGCCGTGTGCACATTAAACCGATGGTCCAGACCCAACAGCGATAAGATGTGCTTTATCTGCAGAAATTGAAAAGACACATTTATGAGATAGGATTTTGTTAAAAAAAAAATATGCTAAAATTTTAATTTAGGAATTTATAGTATATAAAAAATACAAATACAGTTATTTATTTAAATAAAAACAATTTAAAGTTGTATAATATTAGGTAAAAGCAAAGATTTTAGCTTTATCTTATTTACCTTTCATTTTTGGGAATTTTATGATACTTAAGTTTTTTGTTAAATTATTTGTGCACATTTATAAAATAAAGCAGTAACTTGAAGGCTTTTCGACAAATAAATCAATATTATAAATTGTACAGAATAAATAAATATAAAA
The DNA here is from genome assembly GCA_008042515.1 of Drosophila truncata. Lineage (NCBI taxonomy): Eukaryota > Metazoa > Arthropoda > Insecta > Diptera > Drosophilidae > Drosophila > Drosophila truncata. The sequence continues at coordinate 124,024 of VNJQ01003954.1, read as the reverse complement.
CATTTTGGCTTTATCAACTATAAATTTAACATTTGTGTATTTTATAATTTTATAATATTTTTTATTTCTAGTATAATGTGTATAATTTCGAACTCTATTATTTGTTAAGGTAAATGCACTAATTTGAAGGCTAATCTTAAAATAAAAATTATCATTTCTCAATGAAAAAATTAAATATATCAATTTTAGTGGTGTAATCTTGAGTTTAACTTTAAAGAGTTTTAAAAAATTGTAAAGCTGTATTTATACAATTTACAATATCAAATACCAATAAACCAAATTAAAACAAACATATTCTAAATTTTGTAACAAATAGAAACAATTATTTGCATTCATAAATTAAAAATTGGTCAAATATAGTTGTTTAAAATATAATAATAGAAGAAAATAATTTGTATCTTAAGACTTCTTCTTACCAGATCCATTTTGTAGGCCTTGGTCACATTAAAGCCCAACTTGAGATGTGCCGCCAGCATCATTATCTCCCCCACCTTCAACTGGGGACGCAGCAGATCATCCTGATGGATGTAGCACAGCATCTGGCGGAACCTCTCCGAGCTGGGATCCATTGGCTTGCCATTTACCCGTATATTGCCCGACACTCCAGTAGAGCTGTAGGAAAAAAAGCAGAAAAAAAGAGTAAAAATAAGTGAAAGAAATCTCAAAAGAAAATCAGCAAAAAACAAGCAATTAAAATAATTATTATAATGTGAACGAGCTGAGTACAAACATATGTGTAAGTATGTATATACAGAGTGAGAAACAAAATAAGTCTCCATAAGCGTCTGGAGCAGAGTAGTGAACCGAACTCGGTTCAAACCAAAATATATATGTATGTGAACGGGGGATTTCAAGTTCATAGTTTACTGACCGATAACGTTTAGCAATGAAAAATCGTGTACCGCCTCTGGGGGTACACCAAACCCATTACATTAAGTATGATAATTACACAGAAACAGCAATTTGCAAGTTTTGCTTCCCTCAAAAAATATTTTCCGTCGTCAAGTGTATATTTTTTAAACTAAACAAAATGTTGTAATAGCTGTCAGTTGGCCATCAGAAGTGCAAAGTGAGATTAAGTTTTGAGATGCGTCGTCAATCTTAAAGGGTATTGACTCATAGGCATGTGCATCGGGGTTCATTTCGCGATCCCGGAAAGTTCTACTTATGCAATAAGCAAGATCTTGAACTGAGAGGAAGTGATGCGATTATGTCCGGAGCAAGAGGCCAAGATTAAGAGCACTCGAAGGCATCAGACGATAGTGTGAATCATTTTTTAGTTGCAAATAAACTTGAAAATTGTGGAAAAATATAATTAATTTGTACTGAAATTTCTTAAATGCTTTCTACAGCTAGCTTATAGACAGAAATATTACAAAGTATTTTTTATTTCATATAATTTTCATGATAATTAACCTTTTATACTTTTTTTTGCCATTTTTTCAGTTTAATTAAACCCTTAACAAATTGATTATAATGCAGTGCAAGCTGTATAACTGGCAATTTTGTAAACTTTATTGGCATTTGACTTGTGTGTTGACTGATTGAATGATTGCAACGTCTGCACTTTATATGCAAACACGATGTGAACACGATATGTAATTAAAACCAGCTTTTATACTCAGCAGTATTTAATGGGAATTAAAAAAAGGAAACAAAAAAAAATGCTAGCTTGGAAACACAATTTTTCAAGTTCAAGAATATAAAGAAACTTACCAAAAGCCGGACATGACATTCAGCAAAGTGCTTTTGCCGGCTCCCGAGGGACCCATAATGGCTGTAAGTTCGCCAGCGCGAAAGTTGCCATTGAGACCATGCAGGATTTCCTTGGTAACTATTAAAAATAATATATATATTTTATAATAAAGAACAATATTAAAATAAAAATAAGTAAATAAATGCTTACCAAATTTCCTCTCCGGAAAAGAGAACTTTTTTACTGTGTATCGCACATCTGAGAACTCTATATCCACCGGATCACAGTGATCGAAATTGGCATGAGCCACCGCCTGATGATAATCGGGTAAACCATTTAGATCGTTCGTTACTTTAGTGGTTAGTGCTGCTGATCCTCGGGAGGAAGTAGATGAGGTCTCATCAATGGACAACTCTGAGCTGGCTGCTGTGGTGCAGCAATTAATGCCCAGGCAACCGTTTTCATGAACCTTGTGGCTGCCACCGGAACTGCTGCTGGCATCGCTACTGCTACCACCGCCACCGCAGCAGGCATCTGAGGCCTTGATATCTGGCAAGAGCGTCATATTTCTGGGCTTACTTATATATTCCGGGAGTGGGGATTAAAGTCTGAAAAGAATTAAGAGAAATAACTCATTTAAATGCATTGCAAATTGCGCAATATCTTAAGAAGAGAAGATAAGGCTTATCAAAGGCAACATTTTGAAAGTCTTTCATGACCGTAGACAATAAATGAAAATAAATATAATTTAATGTAATTAAATAAAAAGGATTTTTAATAAATATAAAATATAAAAAGCTTTTAATAAAATAGCAAAAATATATTTTCAACTAATAATCACAGCTATCTTAAATCTTCTTTATAACCTGAATATTTTTAATGCCTATAATTTTTAAATTTACCCATTAATTATATATTCCCCTATGATTACATTCTACTTGAATAATTGCGGACCTGTAAAAGGCATATAGTAAAATTTTAATAGCAGATCTAGGTAGCAACGACCTGTTTGTTCGTCCGGGCGTTAACTTCGTTTATTCTAGATAATTAACTAACCAAAAAAATACGACTTGTTGAAAGCAAATTGAATATTTTTTTTGGAGGCGTTTACATTCTGATTGCACAATTTAGCCCGACACTTACACATAGGAGGCATAGTCCATTGGCTATCGCAAAAACTTGACAGATGCGTCATAAAAATATTTTACAAAGTGATTTTCATACGCGAAACAAAGAAAGTTATTATAATGTTAATAGTAAAATCTGTCTGGCTGATGGATAGACAACTTCTTGACTGATTTTTGCACAATTTCGCTTTGAGTACAGTTAACTTTTATTTATTCATAGAATGTTGTGTCTAAAAAACTAAAATTTTGCTTGTCATCTTTTAGGGAATTTCTCTTCTTTAATTTGATGACTTGGCGTTATGTAAAAATGGCCCTTCAAAGGGTGTCAGAAAATAAATAAAAATTCCAATCAAGGTTCAAGCTCCACTTTTTACAATTTGTTTTTATCCAGAACTGCGTCGAAGGTAAATTTTATTAATGATTATTCTTGAATTAGCTTATGTTTACTAATTTCCCATACCCTTGACTTAGGTCAGGTTTCTTTTTTTTCGTACAAACTTGCTAACTAACTAAATAAACACATGAAAAGTTTGAAGAAGCTCTAGAATAATAAATAAATTAATTAAATAAGCTAGAACTCTATTAAAAGTAAACAAAATCTACATTTAAATACTATAGAGTATTAAAAATAAATAAAATATGAAGTCAAGAACATGTATGTATCTAGGCTAAGCAGTCTCTTATTATTCTTTGTATGCAAATTATTTTCAGTTCTTCCATTTACAATAAAAATTTCAGTCAGCCTATTGTGCCTAGCAGTCTGTAAATATAGTTTTTTGTTTATGTTTGCCAAACAAGTCTCAAGTTAGTCAACTGATATTGACTTTGATGTAAAGAGTTTGGTCCCGGTCTGGCTTGTTAACCGAATGACAAGCCAAAACTGACAGAAAACCAGTCTTGGAATAGTGCATAATAATTTTTTTCCTCTATTTTGTTGCAGACCTTAATTGGCCGGCAAAGCTAAAGGGGATCACGCCTAGCTGTAGGTGTGATCTTGCTACAAAAAAAAACAAAAAAAGAAGTACAACTGGTTCTGTCTTGGGTGCATTTCGAGTGCAGTTTCATTGAGAGTTGACAATATTCATTGATTGAGCTCGAGTTCAAACAATTTATGATGTACGGCATATGACATAATTATATTAATATACATGTACACCGTCTGGGCATGTCTATGCATATTAAATTGAATAAATTTTTGGGGCGTGGAATGGGATTTATGACTAACTGAACTGAGTTCATTGACAATTTCAGACTTTTTCTTGGTGTGATTTATTTGTAGATTTTTCTAACTGCAGTTTTAGTGAATATTTAATTTTGTAATACACTTAAAAGCATTTGTTTTGACCTATTTTTTTTAGCCAGATCATTGGCAAGTTTAAAGACTATATGACTATATCTCAGAAGCACCGAAACGAAACCCTGAGCAACCAGGTAGCCAATTTATTTTCGTCCCAAAGGTCGCTGGGACATTTTCGCTCTGTTCCATAACTCAGAGAATGCAAATTTTCGTATTTTGTAGCCGCTGGCCTGACATGCAAAAAATATACATAAACGAAAAACGGTTGCCATTTCAATTAAAGTCACGAAACTGAGAAATCATGAACAACTTCAGCTGAAATAAAAACAAAAAAAAGTATAAGAGAACAAACTACAATAGAATGAGGCAATTGATCGTTTCGGTACCACGATAAAAAAAAAATAAAACACAACAAACTAAGCAGCAAGTAGGGTAAAACACACAGAAAAAAAAACACACATTAAGCCGCATATTACGTATACGACCCCTAGAACCGCTGTTGCCTTGCGATAAAGAAAAGTGACATCGTCAAGGCCAGCACGTGGACAGCCAAACACACGTACATACATGTGCACGAGTATGTGTCAAGGGATCAGGGTTTATCATAGAATAAGTGGGCGTGATTCCAATCAGGGAGGCTGTCAAACAAAAGAACTCCCTCAGCAGCAACGTCGCAGTTGCCGGCTTAAAAACGTTTGTTTTGATTTTTGGACTTGGAAAATACTATATTTCTGTATTTCTCGAGTGTTTTTGTTTATTTCTTATTTATCTTATTTGATTTTTGAGTGGCGATCGGTCAGTCAGCCAGCCAATGACCGCTATATGCGGTTTTGTTTATCATTTACGAGTGTATTAGTCCTCATTTTGCTATTATTTATTGATGCCTTTTCTGTTTTTGACTTGAATATATGACTGCGCGCACGTACAGAAGCAGGTTGATGGAAATTAAGATGATTTAATGTGGGAATACGGGAGGAGAGCCTTTGAAGATAGATTACTTATAAATACGAAATGTATTAATTTGTTTAGTTGTAAATAAAAAATGCATTTAATGTCGGAATACGGAAGGAAAAGCATTAACAATATATTTTTCTAATAAATAAAAACACTATTAATTGTTTTTACTTATAAATAAAAAATATATTAATTATCTTTGAACTATTTGTTATTATTTAAAATGATTAAATGGAAGTAAGGCATAAACTGACATTGCAATAAGAAACAAATTTAATTACATTGAAATAATAAAAATATACTTTTATTTGCCAAGTAATGATTAATGATTGCCTTAAAATAGTTAAATTTACATTCTTTATAAGTATGTATTTTTATATATCTTTTTTTTATATTTTTAAAGCCTTTTCAATAAAATTCCTCATATTTGCTATTTCTTACTCTGCAAAATAAATTCTTTCTAAGCTTAATTTGTCCGTTTTTTTATATTTTCTCATTTACGTTGTAGCAGAGCTAATAGAAATGACTGTTTACCTCGTTTATCTCAACTGTCAACTGATTTTCCCACGAAATCTAAATTACATAAAAGCAAGTAAGCATTCCGCATTCAAAAATGATTATCTCAATTGTTTCCGAAACGAATTGCAAGCCGATTACGAATTAGAAGTAGAAGTGCATAAATTAAAATACAGCCAGCTAAAAATACAGCCATAAGTCAGACCCTAAGACTCTGAGCCACAGCTTGCAGCAAATTGAAATGCAGTGCACAAAAGTCATGAGATCGAGAAGTGATATAACTGGAAGAGAGCCGCAAGCCAGACTAATCGCATAATCAGCTGGGAATGTCGGCCGCTCGATAAACATAAGCCCCAATAGATTCTAGTTCGATGATGGCCTACATTTTCAAAATTTCAAGTTCTGTATGCATCGATAGAGGAAAAGGCATTACCTCAAAGCGAATGGGAAGTCGAACGAAAAGAGGGAGAACACACAAAAGCTTTTCTTCTAAGAAAACCAAACAAAATTGTGTGCAGCTGCTATTGCAAAGACACTGAGGGAAATTTAAATTTAATTTAATCTTAAAATTAAATTTAATTTAGAAAAATTCAACTGCCTATATTTATAAAATTACACAAAAAATGTAATATGCTTTTAAAAAATAAGTTCTTTATCTATTCTGTCGAAATATTTTAAGATTTCGTTGCATTTACAAGAAAATACATAAGCTGGCACATTTTTCATTAATATTTTAAGATTTCCCGCAGCTTTAAAATAAAAATTATATAGTTAAAGAAAAATATATAACCCTTTTAATAATAGTTTTAAATCTTTTCTGAGGTTTCCCATATTTTAATCATTTTAAACACATTTTTTTAACACATTTTCTCCCTAATACATTACTTTTATGACCCCAAATGCACTCCTCTTTCTTCACTCTTTCTCTCTGTTCTTTGTCCGCAGAATTCTTCTGGTGACTCACTCCATTTGGGTTCTCTCCCAAAGAGCTTTCTTTATTTATTTATTTCACTCGAGTTCTTCTGAGCAGAAATATCTGCTCTTTCACTGGGTCAAAAGGTTGTCTCTGTTGGTGGTTAACGAACCTGTTGACTTGTAGGTTTTTTCAGCTGTTCTGTGCTGCCTTTAGATATTGTAGCTCAAGCTCTGCTTGTGTTTTTTTTTCTGGGGTTAAAATTATGTTGGATTCCTCCTCTTGAGACGTAAAATGCGAGTGCGCACATGAACTGAGACAAGGCGACGAAGACGTTGACAACGGGAAAAACTTTGGCACAGCACGCAATTCATGAATGAAAACACCACATAATAACAAGGAAAGTGCTGCTCTTTTATTTATTATTTTATTTCATATAATAATTATTTAATTATTTTATTTATTTTGGTAATGCAGCTGTGGTTTGGTTAAAGTGCACTGTCTTTGATTAACCTTTGATTAACATTAACGGACAAACGTAAGAACACGCGATTGATAGTCGTCACACGATGTTTTTTATTGGGGTTTTTTTGTTTTTTGTTATGTTTTTTCTATTTTCTTGATTTCTTAATTCGGTTTCGCTGCACTTTCTTTACATTTTTCCTTTGCTTTGGTTTTTTTTTTTTGCTGCTCCGGCTCCGATTCCTAGCTGCCGCCTGCCGCTTCCATTGAACTTATGCAGATGGGCAGCGACGCGTGAATTAATTTCAATTGTCTGTGCTATATGCTGGGGTACATAATGTGGACACTCGGACACTTCTTGATCGATTGATTCTGCCTTGCACAATTCTCGATTTACCCCGAGCTCGCTATATGTTCTTAAATCGATTTTAAACCCGATTCTGGTACACGTTCGCTCCAAACGCTCGCAACGCTCGCTGGCGATCAACTAAACTGTGAATCGCTCTCCGCGGGGCTCTTATAAGCTCCTCCATTCCTAACCCGACTCCGAGCTGCTCCAGCTGCCCGCGACGCCAGCTGTTGGCTGTCCGCTCTCCATTCTGCTCTCGGGAAAACTCTCCCAAGCTTGTCGGGTGTCTACAGAAAAATAGGTATATTTTCTTCTACTGAAAACTTTAATTAGTTTAAATTTTATATAGCTAAAGGTAAACTAAGCTCTGTTTTAAATAGAAAAAAAAATATACCATTAACATTTTGTGTTTTTCAAAGAATTCAGACATCTGACTGGAATTATAATAAATCTTTATAAAGTTCTTACCAATTTTTACCAATTAGCTACCATTCAATTTTTTTTATTACCTTCACTTTTCATTACATTACAAATTTTATCATTTACAAATTAAATTACTATTTAAAAAACAAGGTATAAACTAGTTGAAACCACAAACTCCCTAAGCACTTCCCCCTAGTTTTTTTTGCATATGAGTAATAGCTGCAATGCTTAGTTATATACCAGCCCTGACCCCCATTTTCATTCCCGTTAAACATTACGTATAGGTAGGAGCAGCCACTAGCTCCTACCTCTCTCTCTCTCTGTCTCTTGGGTAAATCTCCAGATATCTTTCTGGTTTTTTTTTTATATGCTTTTATCTCTATATCTCGCTGGCTGCGTGGTTTCCACAAATCAAAGTCAAGTTTTCCTATGACTATTACTATTACCTGCATCTTACATTTTCTTTGCAGTCTTCTCCTATAAACATTTTATTTGGGTTTTCATAGGTAATTATTGTCACGTTGAAATCTTGTAGGTATAGATAAATACTTAATGTGCAAAGGTATAATTAAAGTACCGATTTAACAGTGATTAAAGGCCGGCACTGGGCTTACTTTGAATGTTGTTTGTGGAACTGGTCTTAAGTGGAATATAAATGCTTTTAGCTATGGTAAGTGGTTCATTTATATGGATTTTTTTGCAGCCCTTAACATTTCAATTAAATTGATTAGAAATAATTTTGTATTGATTATTTGAGAAATGCTTTACAGCTGCAGTTAATAATTTATTAAAATTAAAATCGTTACACTGGTTTCAGGTTTAATAAAGTTGTTAATTTGTGACATATAGTTTTTGAATGTAATTATAAAGCTTTATCTCTTAGCAATCTCTCTAAATAGTTAATAAGTCCCTTCAAAGCCCGACTTAAACCTGTCAAAGTTCAAATACAAACTGACATTAGGCCCTACCTTAAAATCCGTAAACTCCTTAGTTACACATTGTTCTATTATGACGAACAATTAGTCTAGGCATTCCTAGACTTTAATCGTTAATAACCGTGATCTGCAAGCCTGGCATTAGGTCAAGTCTATGATTTTTTTATAGTCACAAATTGTGGTGATTGAACCCCGTAGGAAATGGCGCAGTAGGTTCCAACATTTGTGGATAATTAATTTTCACGTTGCTGGGGTCAATAGTAGAGATAGCGATAATACAAATATTTTATCTGCTTATCTTCGGCTAATTATGTGGGTTTTTTTATCAATTGATAATGCTGTTGATCGAGTGTTGTTTGTGCATCCATTGATTAGGCTACCAACTATATCTCTCACCCCTTAAAAAACTGGTGTATTTATTAAACATTTGCCTTAATTCCCATGTACTTTGAGCCAAGGTGGAAAAATGTGCTCTATTATTAGTATTACTCAATGGCAATCCAGTACTCTTTCAGATGATATATCTCAACAATGTGAATTTCCTCGACACACGACTCTTGGGCGCTCGCACACTTTTGTGTTTAATTTAAATTTTTAATTTCCAGTTCGCAACGTCACGCTTTTTTCCCTTGCGGTTGTATGGGTTTTGAATGGAAAATATGAATGTTCAATATGCTCAAGACTTTTTATTTGAGTTTAATCGTGAGTCAGTGGGGATCGGGGACTATAAATAGTTTTACTGCCGGATTTAATGGCGTTTAGTTTAATATATCACTTTATTGGTTTATAAATTTACAATGTTATCATTTGATTAGTTTTGTGAATGATATTTTTACACCTTATTTCGAGTTAATTTTATTCATTTTTAAGCCTATTAATTTACATTTTTTCTTGATGCTTACAAGCTTAGTTTTATGATTCAGTTGTTTACAAACATATCCCATTAAGCATACGCAAATTCGCAGACACGTTTACAGTTTTTTTTTTGTCACTTCTATAATAAATTTTGCTATATCTAACCCACTTATCTGAGCTCTGTATAATATATGCTAATAGATATTGTTTAGTCTTAAACTCACGCATTGGTAAATAATTTAAATAATTTGTTTGCCTTATTTAAATGTTAAATTCAGAATTGTTTATAAAATTGACTTGATAAGTTTAAGTTTTAAAAACAAATTTTAATACCAAATACGCAAGCAAAAGATCACGTTGACTATGATGTTGATAGATTCGCATTATAAATATGTCAACATATTATAAATATGGCAACTGATTAGACATCGCGTGTCGCATTTTTCCCTGCTTTTCTGTGACAACTTTTTGTTTGGGTTTATTCAAAATGAAATATATATTCTATACATCTTAGAAAAATATAGATTTGTACGAAAAAAAATACCGCTTGATAGCCCTCAGAGGTGACACGACTCTAGAGCATGAGCAGACGGGATCAATCTCGGTTCAAGATCAGCAATTTTTTGCCAACGTCAAAAAGTACTTGCTAAACAATTTCAGGGCAATACTTTCATTCTGATGGCGAAATTTTAAATTTAAAAATCAAAAGCAAAACAATAATAATAAATAAACAGTTTCGAACATGAGAAGTCTTTTTTAATTCCCCGCCAGAAATCGCAAGAAAATAAAATCGCATTATAAAAAGTCCAATATGAACGCCAAATGTTTTGCTAATGAGAGACATAAACCCACACTCACAATGGATATATATGTATGTATATGTGAAGAGATATAACCAAAGCCAAAATCGGCTTACAACTAATTAAAGCTCGGAGGAGCAGACACATCACAGACTGAACTGAGTCCCGCTTTCGGCCTGATTGACATGCATACACTGCAACAAACTGCGGCGTGACGTTAGACGAAATGTGTATGGATCTATGAATGAATAAGTAAAGTGCTCTCCCACTGGTTTGCTAGCTACTTAGCATTTTGGTCTGATCCCATCTCGTATTCTCTATCGTTTGATGATCATGATCCGATTGGATTGCGGATTCTACAATACGATGATCGTGACGATGGTAACGTAGACCACTGACTGAATGAATTAACTACTTTGAAGTCTGGAGGGGGATATATAGTTCACTGGCTGGAGATGGGAAGAGTTTATGGGACTCGAACTCATCGAACCGTGGCTAATAATGCGATAATGACCAAATTGCGTATGAAATATAAATGCTTAACTAACTGGGACGGGAGTGGGGGTGTTATATAAAAAGGAAACTAAGTTGTTAAAATGATTTTAATATATCCAATGATTAATTTAAAAAAAAAACTCGAAATAAATTGCATGAAAGTTCCTCAAATTTAAGCTTGTACTTTGACTTTGTAAAAGTCACCATAACTATTTCCCCTCTCTAGATGTATGTTCATTGCAGAAACTATTTATACCCTAAACCAATATAAATTATAGCTGGAAACCACAACCCTCTTCGATTTATATAACACCTTTTCCCCCCTTGATGTTTCATCTCTAGTAAACCCTATGCGTCACTTTCTTTCCACCCGCCGAAAAGAACCCAAAAAAAGACACGAAAAACCCACCGGAAACAGCGAAAAAAGACAATGGAAAAATTGAGAGAGAGAAGTAATTAGAATTCGAGACACGCAAGACATGACCATACTATATAATAAAGCCAATTTTTCTATAGCGAAAGGTGTGTTCATGCTCCGAAAGGAATACGAAACCGATATGCATATCAATATCAATAAGCTTTTGGTCATTTCAATTGGTCTTTAAACCCTGCCGATGCCAAGTTGAATAAACTGCAATAATGGAACCGTAAAGTGGAGATCGCTGAGGTGATTGCACCCACCACAATCGACCTCCAAGCGCCATCATTATGACGGCTGATCCCTGTCAATGGCTCAACCTTCGGAGATTAAGGCTGGAAAAGCAAAGGAAAAACAATACTGGATCACACACAGCTGCTGAGACACTGCTGGCGGCTTTATCGACATGACATTATATGCAAACTTGACCAATATTCTTTATCTTACACTGGGGGAAGTATAGTTAACACTTAACTTGAAATTAATAACAATTTTGAAATGATTTAAGGGGAAAATAAAATAAGGAACTTGGATTACTATTATTTCTTTAATAGCATTATTTTTTTATATTATTTTCATGTTAATTTATATATTATCCACTTGTTGATAACCAATTATTTTATTTTTTCTTAGTGTAAAACAATCTTCAACTAAAAGACCCTCTGCTAAAACCAATCAACATGATTAGCAATAAAAAAATCCATCAATTGAATGCCAATTGAATAGATTAAAGAAAAAGAAGAAGGAAAACCCAGACAAAAAACGAAGGTCGGAAAATTCTAAATATGCCATAAACAGCTCTTTAACTTTTAGACAGACATTAAAAACCCAAAGATACAAAATTGAAAACTTAAATATTAAATGAATCTTTAAATTCAAAATGCTATCTACGCCGCAATATATTCCATATGATAAATAACCAATAATCGCATTGAAAACTAGAATTAAATCTCTTTTTCATTAATAATAATATAGCTTAACTTACACAGAAATAACTTGCACTTTTTAAATATAGAATTCAACTTTAACTTTAATTTTTAAGCTGAGAAAATATACAAACAAACAAAGCAATTTTCAATAGCGCAACTTGATGCGCCAGCGAATGCAGAGAGAGAGCAACTAAGGAACTATAAAAAAGGAAACGAAAACAAAACGCGCAATAGCCGCAGCGGCAGGGTGAAAAGGGGGTGAAAGTGCTCAAAGAGGGTTGAAAATGCATTCTTTCTCTCTACAAATCCACAAAAGGCCGCCAACATTTTGAATTTTGCCAAATAACAGAATGTTAACTTGAAACAGTCTGGCAGCGCCATTTCCTTGCGTTTATAAACCTTTGACAAGGCTTTCTTGTAGCTTTCCCAATTTTGCTTTAATTTTCCCACAAGCATAACCACGCACCGAAATATATTTTTATTATATACAAAGCTCAATTTAGAAAATTAATCAAAATGATTTCACGCTGTAAACGTATTAACGTAACGTTAACGAGGAAAAACAAAACTGGCCACACTGCCGCTGGCACGCTGTCAGTGTTGCCATGTTATAACCTCTCGTAAAGCTAGATTTTGTTCAAAAAAAGCTAAAACAGGCTAAATATAAAAACTAAATAAATAAAGAATAGTATTTGGTTTAATTAATTTGAATGTTAAAACCTATTTAAAGTATTTCAATGTAGTGCAATTTCGTGCTCTTGATGTCTTCATTAGGAATTCATTTACCAAAAAAAGAAAGCAATTATTTGTCAAAAACGGAAGTGACTATTTACTTGTGTTTAGTCTTAAAATGAATCATTTTCCCAAATTTATCTAAATTATTTTAAAATTGTGGATCTTAAATATTCTATGTTGGATATAGCTTAAATATTAAGATTTTAATATATAAAAATTAATGAATAGTAAAATAGGCTATTTTTAAAGCTATGAGCTAGTAGCACGGTTCATAAACCTCTCCATTTTTAAAAATGCTAGAACTAGCTTATAATAAGCTAAACTGGCAACACTGTTGTTTTTGTTTCCTTTTTATGGAAATCAACTGAATCGCAATGAAAATATCACGTTTTAAAAAATCCCACAAAACCCTGGTGTTTTTTGCCACCAATTTCGATTATCGGGAACCCTACCAGGTGCTAATCGACGCCACCTTTTGCCAGGCTGCCTTGCAGGTGAGATTTTTGACATTTAATAACGACAGCAGGTACTTAATTTCTACATTTTTAGCAAAAAATTGGCATAGATGAGCAGATAAGGAAGTATTTCCAATGCGGCGTCAAACTACTGACCACTCAGTGTGTGATCCTAGAGTCGGAGGCCTTGGGAGCTCCTTTAACCGGAGCCACATCCATAGTCAAGCGGTTCCATGTCCATAAATGTGGGCACGAGGGAAAACCTGTGGCTGCTGCTGAGTGCATCAAATCCATGGTAAAACTAATCTTTAATCCTTAAAATAATGTAACTAATTATTCCTCCTCGTTCAGACCAAGGATAATCGCTATATAGTGGCCTCTCAGGATCGTTTGCTGCAGGAGAGTCTCCGCAAAGTGCCCGGTCGCTGCCTGCTGTACCTGCACAAGGCCACACCCGTTTTGGAAGCCCCATCCAAGGCCTCCAAGAAGTGGGTGCAAAAGCGTGCCAATAACTTGATGCTGGGCAAGCAGGCCGACAAAATCGATTACATGAAGGAGAAACAAGGCCTGAAACCAGCCGAAACTGCTGCTAATCCCAAGAAGCGAAAGGGACCCAAGAATCCCAATCCTCTGTCGTGCAAAAAGAGCAAAAAGCAGAAGGCAGAAACACCACTCAAGGGAGTGCAGGAGCAGAGCACACTGACCAAGGCGAAACGGAAACGTATCAAGATTCCGGCGCATGTCAAGGCGGCTCTCAACAAAGATTAAAGATACGAAAGATTAGATATTAAAAGAGGATAAATATAAGATAAAGAAAGGCAAATAAACTGCAGTTTGTTTAGAAAGATGTGTGTATGGTAATTGGGGCTTATTTTTAAAGAACGTTGTACAATTAATAGTGTTGTTATTTCCAGCTTGAAAGCGGAATACTCCCTTTGTTAGATTACACTCTCCATTAAACGCATTAACGGCGCTTAGCTCCCACTGTCCCTTTCCCGATTATCACCTATCACCCTTTAAAATCGCACATTTTCCTAATCTTCTGTGTACATATTTATATATTTTCGTTGTAAATATATATTTAGACAATTGTACAATTGTATAAAAGTTGATTGAGAACCATTGGGAGTGGGGAGAGGTTGAGGCGTAAATGATAATCTTTTACAATTTGCCCTCACGTATCTTGTTCAGCGTCTTCTCGGTCATAAAGTGACCCAAGATCTTGGTCAATGTCGGATTCCGGGCGCAATAGGCCAACAGATTGACCGGAAAGAGGCCACACCAGGTAAGATCCATCTTATTGGCCAGGGCCACAGCGAAGAGTTCACCGCATCTCTCTGCCGTCATGCGTTTCTGATTGGCGGTGCTCAAGCCCACCTTGCCACCCTGCGAGCCCGTGAAAGCCTCCTGCAGGAAGTCCGTGGCAATGGGACCCGGTGCAAAGATGCTAATGTCCAGCTTACGCATCTCCACCTTCAGGGACAGCAGATAGGCGTTCAGGGCATGTTTGGCTGCGCAATAAGTGGCGGAAAATGGCACCGGACTGAAGCCAGCTATGCTGGATGTGGCGGCCAAGTGTCCCCGGCCTCCCCTCTGTTCCACAAAGTAACGAACCACCAGGCGACTGAGATGAACCACAGCGAACACATCCAGTTCGAACAGCTCCCGATCCACCTCGATGTCGATCTCCGTCCAGCTGGCTCGCTGGGATCGCCCGGCATTGTTCACCAGGACATCCAGCCTCTCGAAGTGATTGAGCACCGCATAGAGGTGGGTCTTGTGCTGCTCAATTTGCAGCATATCCATGGGCAGGATCATCACATCCTTGGTGGCCAGCAGACCCCTGGCTGCCTCCAGACACTCCTCTTGCACCTGCTCCAGTTGCTCCACTCGTCGAGCGCTGAGCACCAGCTTGACGCCATGCTTGGCCAGACTCAAGGCTAAAGCTCGGCCAATTCCGCTGGAGGCGCCTGTTATCCAAACCACCTGGCCCCGCATCGAGCACAGGGAGACGCCAAAACGGGATTTGTACCACAGCGCCACATTGCAGTCGAGCAGGATCCACAGGAGCACGTAGACCACGTAGTAAAGCACCAGCAGGAGCAGCAGGAACTCCAGGAAAGTCATTGCATCGGGGTTTTGCGCGCAATAATGATACGATCAGGGAAACCTTTGCCCTTAATGCCGCAACGGGAGAGACTGAAAGCAGCGGGTTTTCGCCTCAGCCTGATAACCACTGCGTAGATCAGCTGAGCGCGGGCTAACATCAGAGATGGCACAGTGACTGGGAGTTTAGGAATCAACAGGTAAACTTTGGAAACCTTACTAAGGTTTGACTGAAAAAACTAAGAGGGCGAAGAGAAAGCTAAACGAAAGCATTCCATGTAAGTTTTGTTTTTGTAACGCTAAAGATTATTTACATCTTTCCCTTCTGGCCATAAGCTCCTCCATTTGCTCATCTCTGACAAAGAACACTTTTACGTAAAACCAAAAATCATTGCCGCAAAAGTCACTTTAAAAATCACAAAATACACTTTAGTTTTTTGTAGTTTATATATATGTAAGTTAACTTAGAAACTAATCCTATGCCTGCAGGAAGTCCTCCAGATTGTCGCAGACCTTGTCGATTTCCGCGTAGCCCGCATGCTCCAGAGCAAGGATGGCATTGGCCAAGGCAATGGTTTCTCGCAGGGAATGGGCCTTCACCCAGATCCTACCATTGACACCCACGGCAATCTCGTAGGGCAGTTGCCGCGTGAGAGCGGCGAGGGCGGGGCAGTTCTCTCGGAGCAGCACTCGGCCCAGGTTCAGGCTGCACTTGAAAAAGAAGCCGTCGGCGACCACGCCGAGTTTGCCGCGCTTTCCATTGGAGTTAACGCACACCAGCTCCGGCTCAACGTCCGCGCTGGCGACCAGAACTCGCGCATAGATGAGGTCTCCGGGATTCAGGTCCGGTCGGTTCTTTTTTGTGGCCGCCTCGAAGGAGAGGTAGGAAATGGAGGCCATCTCCGCCGAGCCAATGTCCACGCGGAACTGGTCGCCCGCCTTTGCCTTGACAATGCCCAGGACGAGATCTCCGCGGGCAGGCACATATCGTCGCTGGTAGTTGTCCACCCAATACGTGTTCGGTTCCTTGTGGCGCAGCGGACCGGCTTTGCTGGCCACCACGGTTTCGTCCAGTCGCCGCAGTCCCGGGCCGAGAATCACCCGCTTCGTCTTGGCCACCTCTTCTATGGCCGCAATCCGGTCGCCGGGCATCACAATGGCGCTGCTGCTGGTCATTTTAATTAATTATTTTCGCGTTTGTTTGGAAACACGCGTGTTTAAAATCTGTGGAGAAGCGAAATGAAAATACCAAAAAATATGATTTTTACAAAACGGTCACTCCTTAACAGATCAGCTGATAGCCAACAAATCGTTTTGCGAAAACAGCTGACTCGCGATGTTTTTTGAAAAAAATTAATTTCAAAATTTTCCCAAAAACACTAAATTCGTTTCACGATTGATTGTGATACGTTAATTAATTAAAAAGCTCCCATTTTCTCTTCCAGACGGACATGCGTTCCACAGCCGCTTGTGGAACCCAAACCCGCTAACCTTGTGGAAGGTCAAAAGTAACGCAAAAACAACAACAACACGCACCCCTGGACAAAAAAGCGCTCTCCCGTGTCCACAAAGCAACAACAATGGCGCTACTGCGCGGTGCAGTCCTCTCTTCGCTGCCGGCGTCGGCGTCGCTGACGAGCTGCAAAGCGGCGGGCGTTTTCTCAGCGGGTTTAGTCGCGTTCAGAAACAAATCGTCGTCCACCGGATTCAGATTTAATTTCCTGCAGCTAAGAAGAAGCTCCTGGTATGTATTAGTGCCAGAGTGGGTGTATATATATTTGTGTGTGTGCTCCAGCTATAAAATAATATTTAATAATTTAATCCAACAAAAGTTTGTCCCAATTTAAAATCTGAAAATTTTGGCGTTTTGCTAGCGATTTCCGCGCGATTATCTAACAAATGGCTGTGCAAATTCCCAATTGGGGCAATTTGTCATTTTCCGGAAGAAATTTATTGCAAAAATTAAATTATGTCAATTGACTAACTACTTTCGCTTTTTGCCATTTTATCTCGGGTGATTTTTGCAACAACAAAAAGCGATTCTATATTACGTAATCTGCATTTTACTTGCATATTTCTAAAATGATTGTTTTTTTTTCTTAAATTAAGCAGTGAAATTTAACTTTTACGGTTGCCAATTGGAATGCTCGCCAATCTTTTAAACAATTTAACAACAAACACACACATACTTGGATCGTGTCAATGCGTGTGTCCCAATACACACGCAGTTCGGACTCGAAACGTACGGCAGCTCTCTCCGTGACCGTGGACAAGGTCAAAGCATACGGAAGGCTTGGCAGGCCTTTTCACGCATTTTCCTGGTGGCCTAGAGGGTTGAGGGGAAAGGAAAAATACATTTCAAGGAATATAAAGCTGCCTGAGGGGGTTTGAAGGTTAATAATAATTTAAAACCTTTGCCTACAGTCTGGCATCACCTATTTGCCGGCACCGCGCCACCTTTTGAACGTTTTTTTTACAGATTTTATAGCTTTTCCGTATGAAAATACAAGCTCATTACCTGCTGCGGTCCCCTACCTACCGCCTCACAATTTTGAGAGGTCCAAATAACATCAGGGGGGTAAAAAATTAGGAAAAATTAAAATTTACTTTACTATTGCAAATCCAAGCTTTTCGCGGCTGCACTTTGCCATTATCAACGCAAAAAGCGGCAGCAACACTGCACTTTACCGCCAAACTGCGAGAAAACTCGCTCTCACTGAGACAGGAAAAAGCGATTCTATTTTCGTTTGCGGAAAATGCCGCGCGTGTCACTGACTCTAAATAATTTTAGAAACAATTAAATGAAATCTGAAGACAAATTAAATATAGAAAACCGAGGAGGTGACTTTGAGAAAATTTCATGGAGAAAGTAACAAACGCGAAACGGAAAATCTTATTTTACATTTTAACACCGTCGCTGTGAAGATTGCAAGGGATTTTATAATATATGATGAAATTTGTTTATTGTTGGACTAAATTATTTGATATAAAAATAATTTTATTTAATATCAACACCTATTTTTTAAGCGTGTTATAGATTTCAATACTTTAACCGCATTTAACCGCATTTTACTAAGAACTTTCTTAAAAATAATAAATAGATTGTCTTTAATTAATCTTTAATCTTTATTTAAATTCTATTGTTTATATTATGTCTAATTATTTAATGTTTTTTCCGAAATTTCAACAATTTAATATATTTTGCAAATGTAAAACGTTTTTGAAAGAAAATATTCACTGATTTAATTTATTGATAATTCTTAAACTTACAAATATAAAAATGTTAAAAAGATAGTAAATATATTTAATACTTTTAAAACTGGATATTACAAGTTAAGAAATAAAACAAAATATTTTCTTCTAAAGCAAAAGTCAACAAACTTATTTATGAAGTCTATTGTTTTTTAAATCGTTATCAACTGTCCTCTTTTTAAAACCGCACCAAAATTTAAAAAACAATGATTATTTTTGGACGAAAGTCACCTTAACTATAAATTTTAAACAATTGCTCAAAAATTCAAATTTTTGGCATTTCAATAAAAGTTTCTTATAACCAAAGTAGCCTTTTTAGTAGTTTAATAACTATTAATTCAGCAGATAGAAAGTTATTTAATTAAAAAATGACTGGGATTTCGGGAATATTCTGGAATTCTCTTAACCACAACCATATTGACACTTCTTATCTGCGGTCAGCCTTTGTTTTTAACACCAAACCGCACCGAATAAAAAATGCTTTGAATTTAATACTAATTTGCTGTTTTTGGACTTTGGTTTTTTGCAGTGACAGCAACAATATGACCATCAAAGCTATCAAGGCCCGCCAGATCTACGACTCCCGTGGCAACCCCACCGTGGAGGTCGATCTGACCACCGAACTGGGACTGTTCCGTGCTGCCGTTCCCTCCGGCGCCTCCACCGGTGTCCATGAGGCTTTGGAGCTGCGCGACGGCGACAAGGCCAACTACCATGGCAAGTCCGTGCTGAAGGCTGTCGGCCATGTGAACGACACCCTGGGACCCGAGCTGATCAAGGCTAATCTGGATGTGGTGGACCAGGCTGCCATCGATAACTTCATGCTGAAGCTGGACGGCACCGAGAACAAGAGCAAGTTCGGTGCCAACGCCATTCTGGGTGTTTCTCTGGCCGTTGCCAAGGCCGGTGCCGCCAAGAAGAACGTGCCCCTGTACAAACACATCGCCGATCTGGCTGGCAACAAGGAAATCATCCTGCCCGTGCCCGCTTTCAACGTCATCAACGGCGGCAGCCACGCTGGCAACAAGCTGGCCATGCAGGAGTTCATGATCCTGCCCACCGGCGCCACCAGCTTCACCGAGGCCATGAAGATGGGCTCCGAGGTGTACCATCATCTGAAGAACGTGATCAAGGCCAAGTTCGGTCTGGATGCCACCGCTGTCGGAGATGAGGGTGGCTTCGCCCCCAACATTCAGTCGAACAAGGAGGCCCTGAACCTGATCAGCGATGCCATCGCCAAGGCTGGCTACACCGGCAAGATTGAGATCGGCATGGATGTGGCTGCCTCCGAGTTCTTCAAGGATGGCCAGTACGATCTGGACTTCAAGAACCCCCAGAGCGACAAGTCCCAGTGGCTGTCGCCCGACAAGTTGGCCGACCTGTACCAGGAGTTCATCAAGGACTTCCCCATCGTCTCCATCGAGGATCCCTTCGATCAGGATCACTGGGAGGCCTGGACGAACCTGACCGGTGCCACCTGCATCCAGATTGTCGGCGATGATCTGACCGTGACCAACCCCAAGCGCATTGCCACCGCTGTGGAGAAGAAGGCCTGCAACTGCCTGCTGCTGAAGGTCAACCAGATCGGAACCGTCACCGAGTCCATTGCCGCCCATCTGCTGGCCAAGAAGAACGGCTGGGGCACCATGGTCTCTCACCGTTCCGGCGAGACCGAGGACTCGTTCATTGGCGATTTGGTCGTCGGCCTGTCCACCGGCCAGATCAAGACCGGTGCTCCCTGCCGCTCGGAGCGTCTGGCCAAGTACAACCAGATCCTGCGCATCGAGGAGGAGATCGGCGCTGGCGTCAAGTTCGCCGGCAAGAGCTTCAGGAAGCCGCAGTAAGCGCGTGGCCAACTTCAAAATTCCAACCCAACCACACCGAAGGCGCCGACGGCTGTGATCCAACCCGCTGCTAGATCTGGATCTGGAGAGCGGGACCTGGACGTGGCAGCAGAGAAGACACCACCCCCACAACCGCAGAACATAGATCGGAGTGGAGCGATTCGGTGCAAGTGTTCGTCATCCCCTCACTTTCGGAATTTGTGTCTGGCGCACAAATGAATCAGAATTAAATTACCAAAACCTTTTGCTGTCTCTTTATGCTTCGTTATTTAGACATTATTATTAATGTTAAACCATGATCTAATCATTATTTATAAACAAAACAATACACACAAAAACAAAAACAGAAAAACTATCTTCGAAATGAATGAATCCCAATTGTAGTCGCTGTAATTCTCTGGGAATTATAACCACCACGAAAACACTCACTTACGGGAGTTGCTCATAGCGTAAAGGATTAAAAATCGATTCTAGTTCTTGAGTTCGGAATTTTTGCAGAAAGTTCTTGAATTCGAACATCGAATTTCCGTTTTTGAGGTTTAAAAATAGTCGAGAAATCCCCCACAGGAAAATATACATATTTAACAAAATTACACTTACATTGAGAATGCGTACAAATATTCAATTTGTTAGTTGATGTGAAATAAAAAACTATTACAAAAATATGTGACGAATTTTGTACTTTTAAAGGTTTTTAAAGAGTTGCCAGATGGTTAGAAAAGTAAGAAATTTGGTTAATCCAGTGCTTTCAAGATTTTTCGATTGTTTGTTTAAAAATGAACATTTTTCAGGCTAAATTAATTTATATTCAAGCTTTGCTATATAATTCAATTACATGTATTTCTTATCTTTAAACCAATAACAATTCAATGTTGCCTTTTTTAAGGTTTTTTTGAATACTCCCAGCTCATATTATTTTGTCACAATCTTTTAATAACAAACTATAAATTATATAATTTATTCAATTGTTTTTTTTATGCTTACTATGTTATATTTATTAACAAGATGGACATACAGTCGGGTGTCCCGACAGTAGAATACCCTGTACCCTGGACCGCTCCCCGTGAATTGAATTTGAGACAACTTACAATTACTCTAACGAACGTTCTAGAAATAGCTCTGACTTTGTTTCGCTGTATGTATGCAGGCAAAGAATGTGACCATTGCAAGTGTATTGGTGCATGTGTTATTTGGAGCCCTTTTGTGTACATAATGTGTATAAAGTAAAAAGCCTATATCCCCGCTATTTATGGCACGATCGTAATGAAATTTAGACACTCTCTGTATTTTGATAAAACACATCAAGGTTGTGAATATAGTTTACCTAACTTTATAAATTTAGGAGATATACGTTTTTTTCAAATAGCTCCCCAAAAAAGGGGAGCAGCAAAAATTTAAAACAAACTTGATCTGCGTGCAGATATAAGAAGTCTAAGTCCCAAGTTTGGTGTCTCTAGCTCTTATAGTCTCCGAGATCTAGGCGTTCATACAGACAGACGGACAGACGGACAGACGGACGGACGGACAGACGGACATGGCTATATCGACTCCTTAAGTGGTCCTGACCAATATTTAGGTAACTTTTGGGGGTCTGCCACGCCTCCTTCTGGCTGTTACAGAATATCGCACAAAATTATAATACCTTTGTACCTTTGGTACATGGTATAAAAACCAACCACACTCCTCACAAAAAACTACATCAACACCAAATTTCAATCAAAATCGTTTTAGATTTATTGTTTTATAACTTCTTTTTAAACTAGTTGTCAATACTTTGCATTCGTTTTAAAATTCAACAAAACTAAAATCGTATGAGACTCTGCTCTGAACAAGTACAAAACGTAATAGTAGATGCATCCGTAATAATAAATTTAGCACATGGAGAAAGATTAAATAAAGCTTAGTGTAGGTGATGATAGATGAGTAACTCTAATAATTTAAGACAAAACGTAATAGTAGCGAAAATGAAAGGAGGTCACCAACTAAGGCACCGAATTGGTAGCAATCGCAATGGGCCATGTAGTGGGACCCTTGAGCACAATATCCTCCAAGGCATTCTTTATTTTAATGAAGCGCCGCTTGAACTCCAGACCACAGCCCTTGGACAGGCGGAAATCCACGAGAATCTTGCCATCCATCTCGATGATGTGCGCCTTGAACACCAGTCGCAGTTTATGCCGATCAATGGTGGACACCGTGACCACGCCGTCCTCACTAACCTTGCAGGTATAGCCGCCCAGTCTTTCAATGGTGCCCACCAATCTCTTGATGGTGTCATCCCATCGCGTAGTAACAAAGAACCGCGTCATTCTGCGCACCAAGCGCTGGAAATAGTTCTGAGAGGCGCTGCTGCTTTGCGTTTGATTCATTTGCGTGGCCAGCAGTAGATCATCCAACAGGGCAGGCTGTGAGAAGCAGTAACTAAGGCGTGCCTCCTGGGCCACATCCTGACAATCGCCACTACTATCCTTGGCCTTGGTACGACCGCTGCGCAGTCTCACATCGAACTCATCATCGCTACGCATGGTGGGCATGGGCTGAGAGCAATAGTTTCGCGAAATGGAATCATCCAGGCCACTGTTCAAATGGGCGCTTGACTGCAGACGTTGGCGCTTGGCCTTGGGCGAGCGTATATCCAGGGCAGCCGCCGAATCAACCAGGTCAAAGGAACGATCTGTTGTGGGAGTGAAAGAAGATTACGGAATTAGTTGGGTTTTCTAATTGAAAGGTATTAAAGTTATATTAAAAACTTTGTAAAACATATAAATATTTTAAGGAAACGCATTTATTCTTTTAATTTAATTCATTGGTTTATAATTATTAATAGATAAAGGACAACAAGAAGCTGATTTCACTTCAATTCTAAACCTATATTATTGTATTAACTTCGAATTAAATAATAACAATAAGAAAGCACAAAATAAACACAATAACTCAAGCCATAAATGCAAAAGACCATTTGGTTTTTGGTAATCAAGCTCTATGGAAAATTTCAAACACCACCATACAGCTAAAACACCAAAGAGCAAATAATATGCAAACAAAAAATGAGCAACTCAATAAGCAAAAATAAATAATAAAAAATTAAACACGCCAGAACACTCGTTATTAATATTTAGTATTTTTTCTTTCCTTATTATTTTTATTGATGATGGTTTAACCTGCAGACCGCCAATGCTTTGGTAATCTAGCTTTATGAAGTAGTAAAAATCTATCATACAGCTAAAGCGCCAAAGCCTCGGCAGAGCAGCACAGATATCACTTTATAAAACACTTTAAAACACTGTAATTTAATTTAATTATCGATATTGAAGCAGTTGCCTCACTGACAGCCTAGGTACAGAGAGACTCTCAAAACTTTTAAAGCATTTGAGAGTCACTAAGTACCTGAGCAATCAGTCAGCACTCGAAACACAAACACTTTTTACACTCTTAAGTAAATTTTAATATTAAATTTATTAAATATTATTTTACCATGCTCGGCAAACTGCATGTTGCACCATTTGTGATCGAGTATCCTCTCCAGGGTTAAGCGTGTTCCCGGACTGGTGGCCAAGACTTTGCGTAGCAGTGAAATGGCCAAGGTGTCCAGCTTGCTCCAGGGTGTCTGCATTTGCCAGTGATCATTATCCTTCCAGTTGGTAAACTCTGTACAGGCAGTGGAAGGCTGATCCCAGGGCAACTCTGAAAGAGGACATTAATCAGGAAATATTAATAAATATCTAAAAGATATGCTTTAAACATGAGTAAATGAAATATGAAAAAATATATGTATAAAGAAAAATTATAACTTGATCATTCCGTTATTTTATTGTTGTTTTCATTGTTGCTGGTGCGTTGTTTAAGCAATTTAAGCTGGAGCTTTGGTATAAAAGCTTTAGATGATATACAATGTGCGTGTGAAACAATCTACAGCTAGAATACCAAAGAAACAGCAAAAATTATAAAAGAGAGTGCGAGCGATAGGAGTAAAATATATGTGAGCAAAAAAGAACCAATAAAAAAAAAAAGAAACGGCGAATTTATAAAAATATATATTGTATTCAGGTGATTCCGTTATATGCAAGGCGATGATGTCTTTGAAGTTTCTTATTTTCTTCACTTTTTTTTTGATATTTTCTTAGATGAAAGTGCACGAAATATCACTTAAATTATATAAAAATATGAAATTAAATGAAATTTAAATAAACACTTGAGTTCTTTTTGGGAATAAAACACTTACCACCCGCCAACATGGTGACGAGAACAACGCCACATGACCATATATCCGCCGGCTGGGCGTGATACGATTTCTGGAGCACCTCCGGCGCCACATACGGCAGGGTGCCGCAGCGCTTGTCCAGCAGTCGCTCCTTGCCCTTGCATCTGGTTGGAATGACCAAGAATGATTGTCGATTGAAGAGCGTGGAGAACATAAAAAGAAGAATATACAAAGTTGGAGAATTATTTAAAAAGCTTTTAACTTGGGTTAGAGATGACACAGAAGAAGATAAGAGTCTCCTCAGAGCTAATATTTAACTTGGTTTCAAATAGATTTTACATTTTGTTAATATTTTGCAAGAGTATTTTATGGGAAAACCAACTTTTTTCTCTGTGTAATAAATTTTTCACTTTTATGTTTGTTGAAAAGTCAAAGATTTAAAATACATTTTAAAGGAAACAAAAAGAAGTTCTTCTTTTTAATCCTAATTGCTGTTCTAAATTCCCGATTTAATAAAATTTTAATGTATGTTTTTATATCAAACTCTCTTTAAACGCAAACTTAAATCAGTTTGAGCTTAATATAAAACAGAACTCTCTCTCGAGGTGTCTGTGGCTGTGTGTTTCTGTGGCCTCAAGCGACGCTTTCAATTAACAATTCCGCTTGTTGGACAGTTTTCGCTGAAGAACTTTCAGTCAGCGGTTTACCAACAGCGTTAATGGATTTTAGACGTTTCCAAATATTTTTACAAGAAGTTTCTAGTTTATAATTAAATAAGTTTCAGTACTAAAATCCCGCTTTTGAAAAAAAACTAGATAATTTTCGTTGTACCTAATACCTAAACATGGTGGCCATGCCAAAATCGGAGATTTTCACATTGTCATGCTCGTCCAGCAGCAGATTTTCCGGCTTCAAGTCCCGATGAGCGATGCCGCGCTGATGCAAATAGTTTAAGCCGGACAAGAGCTGTGTGAAATAACGCTGGGCCTCATGCTGTGGCATTCCAACATCGGGCTCTGCAAATAAAAGGGAAAATGGTTTAAATAATCAATTAATTTATTGGCTTACAAAAAAATAAATATATATATAAACGAATCGCGGAAATTGAATAAGACTTTGTGACACGTTTTCAAATATGCAATTTATGTTGAGAGAGCCTCACTACATCTATGTATGTATATTTTTTATTTCCTCCACGGATATTTCCCTGTGGAGTGCACAAACGCATGGAAAATGGGAAAAATGTGCAACGGAGCAAAAAACCAACCTGGGGACAGGTGGAAAAACAAATGTAATGCATTTTGTTGTTGCGTCGGTGTTAAGGATTTATGGGGTTCAGTCGGGTCACCCAGGTCCCTTGCCCTGAAACAATAACAGCAATAACTGTTGCAACAGCAACACTAACAAAAATGCAATCAACAGTTTTATGCAATTTTAATCTAAACTCCTGCTAGGTTTGGTTTGCTGCTAGCCTTCTCCTTCAATTAGTTTAGTTTTCTTTACAACATTCTTACAATTATAATCCTTTACATTTTGATTAAGATTTTAATGGTTTATTAAGTTCAAAAATAAGTAAAATAAATTTTGATGTTGTCTTGGGTGAACACACTTTAAAATAAAGCAAAAAATCAACGAGTTTGTTGGATTTTTTAGCCACTTTACTCGGAAGTGCACAGGTATAGTAAGACAGACAGGAAAGAGAAGCAAAGGGACATGGAATGCAAAAAACAAGGAATAGGAAGCTAACATCATGAGGGTTCTAAAAGCCAGACAGATTAAATTTCCACTGCCTTTCACTTGATTGACTGTCAAAGCCAGCCGCAGCATCCTGCAATTCAGGGATCAAACGTCATCAACCCGTTTCCTTTCACATCCCACACCCCTTTTCCTTATCAACTATCGATTTTCCTTCTCCTGTGCATTGTGTTCTACTCTTGACTTCTTTGCAACTGACTTTTTGGTCGGAACAGGTAAAAAGATAAAAAGAACAAACTGAAAATAATATTTAGAAATTAGCACTAAGTCGATGGAAATTTTGAAAAATTTAATGAATAAATGTGATAGTGAAGAAAAAAATATGGAAAACTCTTGAAGATAATAATAAAATTGATAAATTTAAAAATGAAAAACCTCAGGGTTTTTGATATAACATATTTCAAGGGGATGTACTTGAAAATCTACACTTGAAAGGCCTCTCCTTTTGCACTCCGAGCAATAGACTAAGAAAAACCAAGCAAAAAAGCTTAAAACCTTAATTAAACCTCATTCAATTTCCACACAATTTCCCCTTTACAAAAATTTTAACAATATTTTCCCAGAAAGCACTCTGAAATATTTTCTCCTTTTTGTTTATGTCGCTCCTGCTGGCTTCTTGTCACTCTCAATTTGTTAAGGCCTTAAAAGTTGATTGTGCGACAGATAAAGTTGGGCAAGTGTGCCACGCCCACATCTATGTGTAAGAGCCCCATCTGTCGCTTCTCATTCCGTGTGTGTGTGTGTGTGTGTGCCACATTGTTTGCTATTCATTTATCATGTGGCATGTTGCTGGTGGCCTGGCCTGGCGCCATTTGCACAACTCTTTTGCAATTGATGAAATTAAATGGAGGTGCCACCAGTGCATCCTTCACTGAGGGAAAGTGTGATATTTTAGGATATTTTATAATATATTTTTATTCATTTTTAAAAAGGATTTTTTGGGATTTTTTTAAATATAAATAAGGAAATATAGCAATTTGTGTGCTTTGCTGTATAAGTTCTAGATCAATAATTGATTTAAAGTCTTGAATCAAAACCTTTCTTCTCAATCTAGCAATTAAATATTTCAAAATAAACTAAAACCTATATTTTCCAGTGTCTCTGAATGTTTATCTTTTGCTGTTTCATATAAAAAGATTAAATATTGACTGACTTTAAGCACGAATAAAGCAAATAAAAGCTGCGCAGGATGAAAAGTATGCAGCATTTGCATAAATATGAAGCCGCGAAATAAAGACGTACTCGGGATGAAAGCAATAAAAATGCAGCAAGGATGTCAGTAACATTTTAGCATAATTAATTGCATTTTCACACAGGCTGCGCTCTCTCTCTCTCTTGCACTTAATAATGGTAAAATATATGCAAGGGTATTTAAATGAGGGAAATTACTCGAAAATTTCATTTGTAATTGAAGCATAATTTATATCGAACCCCAAAGAGGAGATAAGAAGGGGAATTGCCGGGGGAATCAATGTATAAGCCATCATGATTTCAGTGGGGGTGCCCTGCTCCTGCACTCGTCCTTTGGGCGTATAAGCTTAATGAATGCATTTCGAGGCAAACAGACAATTAAACTCGCACACACACTTATACACTCACTAGGACCGAGGACATTTTGGCCGTGTGTGAGTGCGGGGCTCCATTATGTTTCATTTGCATATTGAACCTATTTATGGCATCCCACCATTCATTGCACTCTGCACACTGCACCCACTCTGCCTCTGCCCTCCCCTTCCTGCACAATTTCCTATATTTCCCAGGACTTTCATTGCCCGCCCAAACAGGCGCTAGACCGCACACATCATCACAGTTGCTAAAATCTCTAGGAGATGGCAGCGTGATTTCGCCATAACCTTGCTGTTGATATTATAAATTAGTATGGACATTATTTAAGGTAAGGGAACAAGAAAGTCATTGCCTGTCATTATAATAATTATTCAGTTATCATTTTACCAAATAAATGCCATTCAGCTGTCATCATGTGGTTTTTAATCAACTTAACGAACAGCAAACGAATTGAACTGACTGTCAGCCATTTATCAAACTCAATAAAATGCAATTTGTTATACTTTTAAAAATTTAAATTAATTATAATAAATGAGGTGTGATAATGTATATATATTCTTTAACTGAATAACTTTGTCTGCAAGGAAAACTATAGAATTTAACAGGAAAGGAATACAAGCGTTTGTAAACTGATTTTCTTTTTTAAAATACAATATTTTAAGGCCTAATTTGGGGCCTTACTAAAACTGATTTGATATCTACAGCATCTTGTTTTTAATATTCCCCAACTAATTACCCAAAAACTCAAATCTCTTTTAACCATCACTCGATGGCAGGCAGCACACATCACTAGATATCATTAAAAATGGCTTAGCAACCGGGGACTAAATATGGCTGCCACATTGATTATTACACACAGCTCGCCCCATGCAACACATTCCCCGCGGAGGAGCAAAGTGGTGGACGATACCGAGAGAGCCAATAGTGCTGCTGCTGATGATGATGATGATGATGGTGCCAGCAGTGCTGGCTATTGGGAATAGGCGAAATCAGGGGGAGAACTCCAAGGAAATGAGAAGCACGGCGGAGGTGGCAATCAATGCAAGGACGCCACTTCCATTAGGGGCAATCTCGCTATGTTTTCCCACACACTCCACACCGCTGACCTTTTGCCAGCCAAGCTGTTAATATTTATGAAAATGCCACGAACTTGGCACCCTACATACCTAAACACCCATCCACCGCGCTTTTCCATTTCCAATTTCCCTTCCCGGGACAGTTGCCAAATTGTCATTGCAAGTGACAGAAAACTGGCGTAATCAAGATCCGTATCTAACTTGTCGGTCTGATTTGTGCCTCCCTTCCGCTGCTCTAGAAGTCCGTGTTCCATTTCGATTCGTTGGATGATTTTGCTGGACGAGAGCACCGAGTGGCACACACACACACAACACAACAATTTCTACGCCGTCAGTCAAGAGTGAGCTGTGTCTGTGGCATTTCTCTGGGTTCGCATCCCAGCAGCATATTGGCATATTTGCCTCGTCTGGCCGACGTCTATATGGTCTGACATCTGCTCCTGCGACTGTGCGCTCCTTCCACTTTTTTTGGTTCCGTCTGTGTTTGAGTTTCGGATGTCGGGACATGCCGCGACACAGAGGCCATAATAATAATAATATGCCATTTAAAAGAGACGTCTAACCAAATCATATTTGACACAATAAGGCTTACAGACAAATATTTAAAATATACAAATATTCTTTCAAAGGAGTAAATTTGAATTTAAAAGTAGAACGATGCTTAAATGGGGTTTTAATATTGGGGATTTGTAGTTTAAAATGTATGAAGCCTAAAATATATTCTTGAAGGCTTCTTTTTTTACCACTTGAGATATATTTGTATCCTTATTACAACCTTCTCTTTAGCTCACACAAAAAATTAATTAACTTTGCTAAGATCTTGGTGAATTTTAAGCAGCATTCTGGCT
Source organism: Drosophila truncata (assembly GCA_008042515.1). Taxonomy (NCBI): domain Eukaryota; kingdom Metazoa; phylum Arthropoda; class Insecta; order Diptera; family Drosophilidae; genus Drosophila; species Drosophila truncata. The sequence continues at coordinate 94,017 of VNJQ01003954.1, read as the reverse complement.
TGAAGCCAATTTGAGTTTATAAACTTTAGGTAAATGACTGGAGGGTTTGGCCTTGATAAGGAGTTCAGTTTGGAACGAATAAGAATGTCAACGCCACTTTGGTAAATTACTTTCTTAGAGAAACATTATTAAAGGATACGAAACATTTTTAAGAGCGTTAAACAATAACTTATACTCATTTTTACTTGCATTTTTAAGCAATGTTTAGCCAAACATACTTAAAATAATTTTAAAAAGCTTAAAAGAAACATCTATACAATATTTTAACCAACAAATTCTAGAAAAATGTAACCAGCATATTAACTGCAATAAATAACACCCTAAAATCTGATAAATCCCCATCTAAAAAGGACTTACAGCAAAAAAATATTATTTATTACCGAAAACATGACCAATAAATATCTACAAACATATTTCCCCTTCATTTCCCTGGGCATATCTCCAGCACATAAATTAAAATCATATCAAGATTTATATATACACATACAAAACTCACCGATTCGATCGAATAGTTCTCCGCCGGCGGCATATTCCAGAAAAATGTACTCAACGCTGCCCTGCGAGCGCTTGCCAAAGAATCGCAGGATGTGCGTATCCTGGAGCATCTTCTGTATGCACACCTCCTTGCGTACCGAAGTCGCTGCATCCGGATGCTTCTTCAGATCCACCATTTTCATGGCCACAGCCTCGCCAGTCTGTCGATTGATTAGCAGCTTCACCCTGCATCACAATAGGAGAAAAATCGAGGGATTAGTGAGGAATTTTTATTGTTGAGCGCGGGAGGTGACTGCAGAATGCAGTTGCAACTTTGGTGTCTGTGTATCGACTGCTCTCCGTCCGGGTGCAGTGAGTCTGCCGTATGCCATTGTCGTACTCCCTTATATTCCTCGAATTCCCCGGATCCGGACACCGGGGACATGCGCACTGGAGAGCGCCTTAAAAACGGACACTGAGCGGGAGTTTTGCGGGAGGAATGTATACAGCGAATACGCCGGAAAAGTGCGTTTCAGTTACGGCTTTCTGTTTTTTTTTTCTTTCTTTTTTTGTTTTTTGCTCTTTTGCAGCATTTCCGGTTTATTGACTTCACACACACACACACACACAGAGGCATACGGCAAAACACACGGACTTTTAAGAGATTTGCAAAGAAAGATTTAAAATAATGCCAGAAGAATCTCAATTTGTTGATACATTTGTATAACTAGGATGACATCAAAATGCATTTAGTAAAGCTTCTTTTTCTATTAATAATTGTGTATAAACACGTATAAATGTTAGTGTTTTATAAGCTTTTTCAGATCCAATAATTGATTACTAACTAGACTACATAGCAACGTTCATAATTTCTTGGGAATGTTTAAATCCATTCGAAATTTAAACAGAATTATATACAATTTTAAAGTATTTCAAAGAATTCACAGTACAATATTCGTGTTTAGTTCTTACATTTCTCCCTATTTAATTAGGTCTTCATTTTCTTTATTTTTAAGTAACTCCTTTCTTTGATTAATTTTTTGTTGTTTTTTCCAAATTTCTATAACAAATCCTTTAAATATTTTCAAGACTAATGAAATTTTACAACTTAAATTTAAATAAAGAGATAATAAAATAGAACATTAACAGAGCTCCAACACTCACTCGCCGTAGGCTCCTTCGCCCAGTGTTTGGGCCAGGGTCCATCCCTCGACAAACTCCCTGGTGGCTACCGCAGGACCAGTTCCCGTTCCCGTTCCCGTTCCCGCTGCCATTCCTGATCCCACTACGGTGGAGGCCATTTGTGGGCTAGGTTCTTTTGTTCACAGTGGGCTGTTCCCTCGGGCTGTTGCTGTTGCTGTTGCCGCTGCCGTTGCTGCTTTGTTGGCTAGTGTTGATGGCTCAATATCCTGTTGGCCGCCGCTTCCTGTATCCGTATCCCTGCTGTTGAATTCCTGCCGCCATGTGCGTTGCCTTCGTGACGTTGTCCTTGTCATCTGCCGCCGAATTCTCGCGGGGCTTTTAGCACCTTGTGCATATCTATGGAAAAGAGCGAAACAAAAAAAAAATGGCAATTAGTAAAAGGGTTTGCATTTGGATTAAGAAAATAAACTGAAAAAAGGAAAACAGAGAAAAATACAAACAAAGAGGAAACAACTATAGATCCAGCCTAATTTGTGTTTCACGATTCCACAACGTTCCCTACTGTCATTCACATTTACGCACACTCTGGCAGGACGCACACAGGACTACCCAACACCAAGGCAGAATGAAAAGCACATGGGGATGCTGAAATTCACAAATTTGGTGGTGTAGAGAAGAGAAGAGCGACGTCAACTATTTTGGTCGTCCTTTTGCATTAATATTTCATCCTTTGGCATGGTCATGGTTTCGTTCGTTTGGTCGTTCGGTTATCCTCTCGGCTCCTCTTTCGTCACTCGTACTGCGCAGTCGCTTTTTAGCTTTGACGGTAAAAAAAGCAACAACGAATCGGGAATAGAAGCACAGGATATGATATGGGTAAAGAGAAAAGGGACGCACCACGCACAGTGGTTGTAAAGCTTTTCATGAAAAATAAGTAAAAATACTTGAATATTTTGAGACTTCTGAATAAATATTAAACTTTCAATTAATACAAAACACCTATGTTGGAATCCTTTCTCTATTTTCGCTCTCCCACCCACTGAATCCTTCATAGTTGTTGCAGATTTTGCCTAGGTATGTACCTATTTTAGTTCCACTTGTGTGGGTGGTTAGGCGATTTGGTATGAGAAATGGAGAGGCAGAGAGCAGCATCAACAGTCAGCGAACTTGACTCCTGTCGTAGTCGCTTTGCTTCCTCCTCCTCCTTGAACATAATGTGTTGTGTGCTGATGCTGTCTCTCTTTCTAAAGCTTTGCCTGGTCCTCCTCCAGGTTCCCTCTGAAACAAACTGCTTCCCACCACCAATCTGGCCAACTCTCTCTCTATTTCTCTTGCAAAAATATGACGTAGTTGTTATGCTTGACTAGCTTTAATCAAATATCCGCCGTGTTGACTCTCTGAGCTTGCGCTTCGAAGAGAGGACAGAGAGTTGGTCGCATTGGGGAGAGGCAAGGATGCTTTCTTCTTCTTCTTGCAGTTTACCGGTGATGCTGCGCTGATGCCGCGCTGCCGCTGTTGCTTTTTCTTGTTCAACAGGCCAAAGAGTGGAATTTTTTCCTTTGCATTTGTATTGGAGTAAGTACATGTAAGTGTGTGTGTGTGCGAATATTTGTATCTGTGCGTACAAGGATTTCCTTTCTTTTCCTTGGCACTTTTTCATGGCAATTTTCCTGCGCTATTTTTAGGTGTCCGCCATTTAAGGAGCTTCCTTCTTTTCTATGGAAACCTTTTCCCTTATAAAAATCCTTAAATAATTGAAAAGTTTCAAGGTATCAAGTTTCTGCATTCGCAATGAGGTTCGATTGTCATGCAAATTGAATTGCGGGATTATTATATCAACGGAGGGGATATATATGGAAGGAATAGTTGCCTATGGTTATCCTTTGTTGTTGACGGTTTGAAATTTACTTAAAGGGGACTTATCTGTATTGTCCTTTATACTCCACAGTAAAGAAATAAGGATTTTTTTTAATAATGCAAAGAAGGAAGGAAAGCTCAATTGGGAAATAAAGAAAGAATTCATTTCTGTGACTTACAGTAACTTTTATATTTAAAAAATATAAATAAAATCTAAATCAGATATCAGATATCAGTAAAAATATTCAATCAAACATTTTCCCCCAAAACAAGCAAATTTCCGCCTGCCCAAAATTTGTTTGAGAATATTATTAAATGTCTCTGATAAATTATGCACAAACCCCTTCTTCGTCCTGGGACAAAATATAAACGATAAACGACGCAGAGATGTGGGAGACAGGATAACATGTGTTGCACAGGTTAAATATCAACTGAAAAGTAAGGAAAAATGGTAGCAGGAGTCCGGAAAATGGGGAAAAGGGGATGTGTCAAAGCACGTGTCGACAGCCTAAAGGGGAAACCTCAAAACGGAAGGGAAACGGGAACGGGAAACGGAGGACAGATGATACCGGATGAGTAATGAAACTCCACTAAAAACTTTGACAAGTTTTAGCAAAAACTTTCCACAGCGACAGAAGCAGCAGCAGCAGCAGCCGGGCATTGGGAAAAAGTTCTGTCAGAGATATCAAAGTTGGAAAAGTATGTTATGGACCAAATTCAAGCTTATGAGGAAAGCGGACGACCAAATTAGTTTCAAGAGCATTTTCTCAGTTGAAGTTTAGCCAGAGGAAATCTGAAGGAAATACTTAAAGTACGAATAAGTTCTCAGACCTCTTACTTAGGCTTAAAGTTTGGAGTATCTGCTTTACTATGCTTAAAGATCTTTAAAAAGATAATGTTGACATAGCGACATCCCCAATTTAAACAACTCCCCTGAAAGTTGCACCCAAATCATTGAAAAATTGTCACCTGTCAAGGCGATACCTTATAAATGATGAAAATGTTTCAGCTAAAAAACATAAATTTGTCTTTCCTTTTGTAATATTTTTCCAGGAACCCTTTTTTTTATCAGCAACTCTTTCCCAGGACAAAACAAAAGTAAATTGAAAGAGATTTTCGTGTTCCGATCAGATAAATGTCATGCCCTAGGAACTCTTTTGATTAGCTTTTTGTAATGGAATTCTGAGCAAACTTCCTATGACTAAACATCATTATGGGGAAATGTAGTAAGTTCACAGGCAACAGGGAAAAAGGGTGTGTGTGAGTCACAGACAGCTGGAGAAAGGACCCGAAAAAACACCCAACAACAGAATCCTAAACAAACAAGTTACAGAGTTAAAATCAAATAAAATTAAAGACTCAAACGAAGCGCACACACAGTGCAGACTGAAAAGCGAGTGGGGTTCGAGGTTGGGTGGTTGTCGAGTGGGTGGAAAATGTTGGGGTACACTGTACAGTGGAGATTGGAGCGTGTCTTTGTTGGCTCACACACACACTAAGATTTTCATGGTGGCAAAGGCTAAAAAGCGAGTCAAGTTGGGAAAAAAAAGAAACTAAAAAAAAAAGGAAATTGTGTTGCGCGCAGAAATGAAGGAGATGAGAGTCTTCCCTAACTACTTTTATACTAAAAAAAATAGTTATAGGGTTGTTTAAGTGTTCAAAATAAGGTTAGAAACCAATGATTTATATATTTATATTTATCTAACTATTTTCTACAATTTTAATTCGAAAAATGTGTCAATTATCTGAGTTATTTCCTCTTTATCCAATTTGATTTTAAGGATCAATTTTAACCAACCATAAAAAGTTATTTTCAGCTACTCTCCGTATTTTTTTAATGTGTAATCCTGGACAAGTGGCTTTTCTAAAGAAGCGAAGCGTCGAAGGGTAAAAACTAGTTGCCGTCTGAGTGGGCAAAGGAGCAGACAGTAAAACGGCAACGAGCAAAATTAATGACATTGTGGCGCAAGTCACATCCAGTCTGGAGTACGGAGTTCAAGTCCACTGGAAGAGTAAGCCAGAATATCAGAATATATCCAAGTGCAGGCCATGGTCAGCAAGCTGGCTTTATTGGCTAAAGCCAGAAAGCCCTGTAACGACGTTGGCTAATGGTCTAACCCGAAGCCCATTAGTTGGGATTTCTAATGCAGTGGATTGGATTTATTCCGCCAGTAAGCCGGGCTCAGCAATTTTCAGCATAGATTCGAGGAAGTGGATGGCAGTAAACATATTTATGAATATTCTTTTATGATTTGGCATACAGTTGAAGTGGTGGAAAAAAAGAATTACAATGGAAAAGGGAAATTGGTATCAATAATGATAATTTTTCTTGATTTTTTGCTAACTTAATTACTTCTATGGATGAATTAATCATTACTTATGGTTATGGAAAGGAAAAAATAATGACACTTTGTTACAGAAGTCAAAACATAAATTTGTTTTGCCTTAAACTAAAGTTAAACTCTTCTAAAACCTAAATTTTGAACTTTGAAAATAAAAAAAAATTCTTCTAAAAGATATTCCCTTTTTATAGAAAGTTTAAAAATATATTGAAACATTATTCTGATGAACTATAGTTCTTAAATAGCAAAAGGAACAGCACCAGATACGGCACACTCCCCAGCATCATTATAGGATCCTTATGATCTGTCTCTTGTTTGTGATGCATGATATAGCCCACTAATTGCAGAAGAGAAGCTGCTGCTCTGCTTTATTGATCGCTTGGGGATTATGTAGATGCCAGGCTAGGGGTCTGTCTTCCATTACTTTTTTTTATATTTTTCTTGTTTAGCATTTTGCATTTTATTTACCAGTTACAAACCCGAGAGAAGCCGAACTGAACCTCAGACGTGAGAGACCAGACTTGGGGGTAACCCAGGCGGCTCTTGGCAACAGCGGGGAAGTTAAAAAAAAAACCTCGTTGCCAGGACCGAGGTGTGTGTCTGTCTGTCGTCTATGTGTGCGCCAGTATCTGTGCGAGGCCGATAAGGCTAAGCAAATACGAGTTTTGTAAAGTATTTCAATTTGAACATTCGCTTTTTTCCCATCTTATTTTATGCTCCCCGTACATGAAGCACGAGATGAAGCAGCGCAAGGAGGCTGCGAACAGGAAAGCCAGCAATGAGAAAGATATTGCATGGCCATAAAAAAAAATACACACAGATACTCCACACACTAGCGCGTACAGAGAGAGAAAAGGACGGGGCCGGCCGGCAGACACGACGAACAGGACAAGTGGCAAGACCAGCGCTGCAAGTTTTTTTCCTTATACTTTTTATTTTTTATCTGCCGTTTTTTTTCTTCTGCTTGCTTTTCCCCTTGCGCCGCTTGTAACCTCGAGTTTTTCCTTTTTATTTCGCGGGCGTTGCACAAAAAAAAAAGAGCGGGGAAAAGGCAACAGCTTAAAAGTTGGGAAAAAATTAAAAGCAGCATGTGCAATTAGTTGTGATTTTTAAAGGCTTTGCATGATTATTAAGGTTATTGAATTTTTAAAAAATCTCAGAATAAAATAAATAATGAATATAAATGTTATCCAAAGACCTCAAATTAATTAACCTCAAATTACTTTGACAAACATTTAGCTTTCTTTTATTAATCTATAAATATCGTATATTTTACTTGTTATTATTTTTAGAATTATATGATGAGTTTATTATCAAGTTAGAAAGTCTGTTATATGTCTTACAAATTCCTCTTTAAAGGATAATATTTCAAAATTAATTGCAGCACAGTTTGGGGGCTGTATTTTAATAAATATTTCAGGGTTTCATTTGAAATGTATTTAATTTAATGTGACTGAAGGTATTCATTTTAATTTAATTTAATTTAATTTAACAGTTCAAATGTAATAAATGGTAGAAAGTATTTTTTTCTAAACGTGGAAAAGGGATTAAAAATAGCCTAAGCATAAATGCCAAATTACGAATAATATAATTTTGGATCTAAAAATGTTAAGCTCTAGAAATAACAACCACTGTCTTAGGTTTTCACTAACATTCGGTATTATGATGAATTTTTTAACACATGTACACATTTTTAGTTTATGATGATAAAATTCAAAAAAATATAAAGATTTTCTTACTTTTTCACCGATTCTCCATATCTATTGTTGGCGATTTTGATCAATAGATTTCACAATAGAAGCGAAGATGTTTCTTTGAAGGCTTCTTCTTCGGGTTCATCATCTTGTCTTCTTCTTAGAGCTTTAGGAACTACCCCGGTACCGAAAAACGGAGAAACCGAAAAAGAACCGAACCGTTTTCCTTGGATATTTGGATTTTACTGAGAAAGTCACCACTGAGCAAGGTATGCCATCTCTTTTCTTTTTAGCCTCCTGAATGGATGTGACACACACACACACGCGTAAGCACACACAGACAGGCAGGGAAAGAGACGTATCCGGTATCCTGCGAGCCGCGTTTTGTCTGTATCCCAAAATTTGGTGAAGCCGCCGCAGCCTCGTGGTCCTTGCACTCAGCCATCTCTGCTTTCTCCCCACGTCGCCTGCCGTTCGATTCGATTAAAAAGTGCCTCCACAAGTGTAGTAGTAGTAGTAGTTGTACTACAATTAATTTACTATAACGAAGCGGCTTTTGTGTTTTCTTTCAGTTATTTTCCATTATCCTGTTCGCAGTTCGTCCTGTTTGAGAGTTCATTTCCAACTGCCGCTAGCTGGCACCGAAAGCCTTAATGGAGACCGAAATTTCCAGAGAGACCAAGAGACCGAGAGACCGAGAGAGCTTACGCTTGCGCGCGCGCCAAAAAGCAAGAAGAGGGATAGATAGGGATCTCTCTCTCTCTCTCTCTTGCAGCATCTGGCATATTAGCCCAAGTTCAGCAATGCACAGTGGGAATTAAATGTTTTTATTAGGAACCCTGGGTTTATTAACTTAAAAGAAACATTCATTTTTCGATATCAACTGGCTTCCAAGTATATTACAGTGTTTTTAATACTTTATTCTTCGAACCACATGCCCACTGTGCGATGTCAACTCTGCCCATGGTGACCAGAGGCAGCGGCTGAGCTGAGCCAGAAAGCCGGCAGCCGGCGAGGGCTGTTGCTCCTTTGAGCTTCCCCCCTCTCAATCCTACCTCTGCCCACCTTTCGGCAGCTTGAGCGTCAGCTTCAGTTGACGTCGCGTCAGAAACTCTCGCCGGAGCGTGTGCGTAGGAATTGGGGTGGACCTAGTCTGACTGAGTGCTAAATATTGCAATATTTCCACAATTAGGCGCCAAATAAATTTAATTTAGAAAACAAAAATTGAACTTTTAATTTCAAATATTTTTATATTTTGATAAAATAAAATTTTACTTTTTGGTTCACCCCAAAAGAGAGCTTGTACATATTTATTTTAATAGCTTGCGCCATTTGTCGAACTCCTTTATTTTTGATTTTGCTTCGCCTTTCGCTCAGCGCGTAAAACTGAGACTTCGACAAATATATATAAACATATGTACATATAGATGTACATTGCATATATGTATGTAGAGTCTGCCCATCTCCTTCCATCCCCCCTTTTCAGAGCGACTCCTCTCCCTTTTGCTGACTGGACTGCCTGCTACATCAATATTTATTCATGTGTGTCCGTGTGCGTGTATATTTATGTACAACTGCGTAACAACAAAAACGACATAGCGAACTTGTGCATAAAACAACAACTACAGCATCAATTTCACCAACAACTTTGGCTTGACAACCCCGCAAAAATAAGAAAAGGAATAAAGCAAGTCGTAAAAAGAAGAGAGAAACAAAAGACGCACGCGGTTGCCACGGAAACTGAAAACTTGCAGTTCTTGGCGCATAAGGTAAGGTATCTTCACACTCTCGGGCGAGAAAAGAAGCTGCGAGCAAAAACGAGATGAGAGCGCAACAGCCGCCACGAGAAGGAGACAGACAAAACGAGGCAGAACAACTCCCACCACCCAACTACAGTGATACTTTCCTAAAGCAAATTAAAGAAAAAAAAATGGTTTAAAAAAATTCTTGTTTAGAAATTTTTCAAAAATATATTAGGAGAGACTCGAACATGTAAAAACTCCTATTTCACAAAGAATTTCTTGAAATATGGGACTACTATAGTTCAAGGTTATAGAAGTTCAACTGTTCCAACTCCACCTCACATTCACTCATCTTCCAAAATCCCATAGAATTTATTTCGTGCTGTGAGCAAATTTCTTCGTATATTCCTCCCGACTCTATAGACTAGAGATTATTAGGCTTAATTGATTGGCGCGTCGGTTTCGCCAAATTAATAATAGTTCCACACACAAGGACAATAACAGCAGGAGGGTCGGGGTGCATTATTGATTAAGGAATTACTGCTCACTCCATTATTTTTGATAAGTTTGCGAAATGTTCACTTCATCCACTGATTCAATTAGGGAAATTGAATGGAAGTTAAGAGCATGTTATGGGGGTTTAATAGATCTCATAGTCTATAAAAGAGAAGACAGCTTTGGGTGGGAAAATTACTTTAATAAAAGTTCAGTAATATTATCTTCTGTTACAATAGTGTTTTGAAAATAGTAAGAATAAAATATTTAAGGCATTCCGGTAATGCTAGGATTTCTTAAAAAAGTATAAAAAAAAAAAAATTAAATAAAAAATAATAAATAATACTTCAACATTTTGAGAATGTTCAACTTTTTCTTTATATTTATGCAAAGTTTTATGAGAGCTACAGTCTAGACTGCCCAATTTGTTTCATTTTTTGAAGAAAGTAAACTTGTTTTATAATTTAACTTTTACTTGATTCTTCTTTTAGTTCATTTAATTATCTTTTTATGTTTTGCTCTTAATAAGTAATTTTGATTTAAGGCCTCTGAGAGTATGGGTATTATGTAAAACCCCATTTAGAATGATATCTATGATCACATTCTATTGTTTGGTTTCAGTTCTTTTTCAGGTTTCTTCCTGATTTCATTCTTTTTGTTTTGTTATTGTATTAAATTTCTTTTTTTTTCCTTTCTGCTTGTTTTGGTATAATTTTGATTTCGATACTTCTTTTTTTTGTTAGTTTAGTCAATCAATACTGGCAATTATAGCTGATAATGCTCTTTTTTATGGGACATTTGGTTGAGTCGTTGCTTTTGATTTGGTCGCCGTCCCTTCCTTTTCCCCTTCGACTTCTCCCGGACTGGTGGGAGCTCCTGCTCCTCCTCGATGCTCTCCTCTAGTAGTTGGTATGGTATTTCAATGTACTTTTCTCGTTTTTTGATGACTTCTGCACTGCTGCTGCTTCCTAGATCGGATTTAGCTGATCCGTACACACTGATGGAGCTGGACCAACTTTCTGCTGTGTGATAAGAAGCTGTAGTATCATTGACCTCGCAGGCGGTGTTCTTTGGTCTACGCGTCTTACGGGGTATAAAATAGTTGGGATCCGTAATTAGGGGAAAAGTTCGACTTCCGTTTCGGGAGACCACCAACGCTTCCTGCACTGGCAGGCTGGCGGCGGGTTCCTGCCCATGAGGTGATTCAGGTGGCAAGAAGTCCCCGGCCATGGACATCATGCCAAAGTGTCGCATCATGGCCACCGCCTCCAGTTCAACGGTGCTTGTATCTTCCCAGTCCGCCATTGTTGCATGCTCACCCAAAGGCTTGGTTCCCGCTATGCGCTGGATACGCTCCATCATCTCCAGGCTTTGGCGGATTTCCCGGGCCTTTCCGCCCTCCGAGGATCTACTGCCTTCTGGGCCGTCCAGCTGTGCGTTCCGCTTTGCGCGTGCCGACAGGTACTCGTAGGTGTTCTTGGGCCGCGGAATGAACTCCCTTTTACGCCGCTTCTCGTAGTCCAGCTGGCCATGGATCAGATTGAAGCCCGGTTCCATATCCACCAGCTCATCCTCGAATTGGGAGCTGGGTACCCAGGCCATGATTATTCTTGTGCAAAAAGAATTCGTTTAATTTTTTTCAACGCCATTAGCAAAAATTGCATTCTGCTTTCTGTTCGCCCTAACCTCAAACGAATGCAGCATGCGTAAGCTGATCGCAAGGGCAAGTAACTCACCTTTTATTATTAAAATTCACAACACAATTCAATGCTTAAACTTGAATGCAAAATTCTTCCTCGGAATTTGTTTTTTAGAGCCAAGCAACAGGGTTGCCATGCCGCGTGGCATACGTCAAGACGCGTTAGTGACAAGTGGTTGAGAGCTAACTATCGAACGTAACGATATTTCTTACCGCAAATAATATTTTTAAAAACTGTTTTCTCAGTTTAATTTGTTAAAAAAATATATACTTCCAAACTAAGAAAATTTCACTGCTAAAGAATAATATTCTTAAAGTGAAAAATTGTTTTTTTTTTTTAATTTTATATATATACTATTTTTTAAGTCTTATATTAAATTGCTTAAATGTAACTTTAAAATTTAAATAATTAAATACAAATTTGTAAATATGTTATTAATTATATTTAATGTATGACAAAGATTCAATTTTTTTTTAATTTTGTGTCATCTCTAAGAGAGCACCGAGATTTGTTCGCACCGGCGTGGCGAGTGATATTGCGCCAAAAAGTCAAACAAAAGGAAAATGAGTAAGGTTGAAGAGGAAGAAGCCCAGCAAGTCATTAAATAAACAAAAGGAACCAAATGCATTCAGCGTCATCTAGGCACATTTCCTTGTATCCTAGCATTTTGGCATACAATAAACATAAATTACGACTCACCAGCGGCGTCTGTTTTCGCACTTTTCCGGCTGCGTCTTTTGTTTCTGCAACGTCTTCACAAGATTCCCAACTCTGCTCTCAATACGCCAACTTTAATAATTGACCACTTCACTGGGTTTTCGCACACAACTAGTCAGCAAGCATGTCTTCTTTTTCGGTCAGGAAATGTAATTAAAATGCAAAAAAACTGCAACGCTGCTAAATAGAGCTGGGAGACTATAGATGGCACTATCGATTTATCGAAAAGGGTTGATGGTAATATATCAAGATATCGATATATCGATATTTACTAAAAATAATATATTTATATCGTGATATTTTTTTGCCAAAATATCGAAACATCTTATCACCCCGGGTAGATCGGTTTTTATTAAATAGAAAATATATCAAAAATATTAAATATATCGATATTTTTCGGTGATATTTAAAAATATAACATCATATTTTTTGATAAAAAATATCATCGATACGCTATTTTTCGACAGCCCTAATTTTAGGGATGTAGTGTGCTGATAATGCTAAATATTGTGGAAGAAATGCCGGATTTATCCATCCACGGCGGCGGGTCACACTGGAGAACGTAATCGAACAACGTGAAGCGATCAAAAACGTAACAGTTTTTCGTAAAGTGATCGATATTATCGGAATAAATTATTTTCCATCTAGCTAAATATATAAATATTGGCTTAAACTAAATCAGAAACTAATAAAATAGACATAAAATAAAACTGACATTCTTATAAAATAACTTTTACATTGACACACATAAAAAACTAAGTAAAAAATCGGTTTTTAATATATAATTTCTATTGTTCCCCCGTAAAGTGAAAATATCGATGTAATAAATCGAACTTGTTGCAGCTCTAGATGGCATATTTTAATTTGTAAAAAAAAAGAACTCGACGCGAGCAGCGCACGGCTCGGAAATGCCATTAAAGTTCTTGAAAAAGTGTCGCCAGTACAATGTGACGTCCAAGAGTTTATTTGTTATATCAGTGCATCACCTGCTGGGTGAGTAAACCTCGGTCGCCCTCGATAGCGCCAGGCCCCAGCAACAACTACAGCGCAGCAGCACCAATAGGAAGAGCAACAACAAAGACGATTTGGTGACAGAGCCACAGTTAACAGCTGCCGCAGGCTATTACACTTGTTGATTTATTTAATTGGAAATAAGTACACAACTCCATTTATGGTCCCGCACATGATAGAGCGCCTGTTATTACCCGTTTCGCTGGAATTCGTCAACGAATTCAGTCCGCAAAAATGCGGACATCGCAATCGTATTTCCCACACACTCACATACTTGTTGCTTTGTTTGTTGTTGCCTCTAGCATATGTATGTAGATATGTTTGTCGTTGTGCTAACATATACCGTTAACAGGAACGCCCAGGATTGTTAGGTCTATTTCAGCTGACTGTAAAGTTCAGAGTGTAAAATCAACCTCCCTTTGTTTATAGATTTTCAAATAGCCACTTAACTGGCCTTTCCCAAGTCAAACGTTTGTTGTAGGCCGTTTTTGGGTTTGCGAATCCAACTGAATCCCAAAACTAAACTGGCTTCATCAGTGGAAAGCTGACCATAAATCGAAAAAGTCTCGAAAGAGATTAGTTAAAACCTATGATATGTCTGTATGTGTTTCCATGCGTGTGCGTGCTGTGGGCAGGGCTGTCGTGAATTTGGAATGTTTTTCAATGAATTTGTCAATCGGAGCACGTTTTCAACGTTTTTTTCCCCTTGCAGACACCTCCAGTACGGTCGACTGCACGATCAGTTCGGAAAGCAAGGGGCAGGAGTGCCTGGACAACGTATGCCAACGCCTACTCATTCAGCAGCCCGAGTTCTTTGGGCTGCGATACCTGGTCAAGGGCAAGGACAAGGACAAGGAGGACGAGTTCAAATGGATCGATCTGGAGCGTTCGCTGAGCCGGCAGCTCGAGAAGTACGCAGCAGGGCCGAAGATCTATCTTCGGGTTCGCCACTACGTGACGACTGGCGTGCGACACCTGAGCGATGAGGCCACACGATTCTATTACTTCCTTCAGCTGAAGAGCGACATCTACGAGGGTCGCATCGCCTGCGACATCCGCACAGCCATCTTGCTGGCGCTCTACTGCCGGCAGGCGGAGTACGACAGCTATCAGGGCGACAAGCAGAGCAAGGATTACCTAAAGAAGTCTCTGGTGCTGCCCCGTAACATGCAGGGTCTGGCCAATGACGACAGCATGCTGGAAGGTCTTATCGTGGAGGTGCTACAGCAGCAGGCGGGCCTGGCACATCTCACCCAGAGCCAGGCGGAGGAAATGTACATACAGTGCTGCCAGCAGCTGGACGGATACGGCGAGGAGCGCTTTGCTGCCAAGGATACTCTGGGCAATGATCTGCAGCTGGGCTTGGCCATCAACGGAATGGTGGTGAATGCGGACAACGGGCGGCAGTATTTTCCATGGAAAGACTTTCACACGGTGACCATCGACAAGCGTACCATCAAGATCGAACAGAATCGGCTGGACGGAGACGGCAGCATCGTGGGAAGCTTCATCTTTGGCGAGGCGGACACTGCACGCTACTTCTGGAAGCTTTGCATAAGCCAGCATAAGTTCTTCAAGCGCTACATTGACACTGCAACGCCTTCCAGTTTAGGTAGCGGGGCGGATGTTGAAAGCGGACATTTGGGAGCCGATAGCGTCGGTTATGTGGACTATGACTACGCCGATGCCGCTGAGCAATTACAACAGCAGCAGCAACATCATCATCAGCAGCAGCAGCAGCAACAACAACAGCAGCAGCAGCAGCAGATTCATCAGCAGCAGCAAATGCTTTCCTCGAACATTTCACTGGCTGCCAGCCATAGCCACAGCCAACTTCTGGGACAGAGCAGTTCCTGCCTTGATCTAAGCAACAACAACCTGCACAGCAGCAACGGCATGCTGCACCTCGGCGGCAGCAGCAGCAACAACAACAACGAGGAGCGAGAGCGCCTGAAAGCCATGCTGCCTACATACCGGCCAGCGCCTGACTATGAAACAGCTGTACAGCAAAAGTATCGCACTCCATCTGCGGAACTGCATAATGTGGCGGTAGCACTGGCCACTCCTGGCAACACCTACTACGCAGGCTCCCAGCCGGACGTACACAATCCGGGTGTTTACCAAGAGAACCTGCTTTACGGTCACCTAACGGCTCACCGCTACCCTGATGTAGCACAGCCGGCAGCAGCTCTCCACCACCACATCAACCTTTACCAGACGAAGCAGCAGCAGCAGCAGCAGCAGCAGCAACAGGTGCAACCGGTGAGCACGGCCCAGGCGTATCTGGAGCTTTCACAACGCATGCATATGATGCGACACAAGGCGCCGCCGCCGTATCCGGTTAATCGGTTGAGCTCCTCGTCGACGCCCGACCTGGCCGTGGCCACGCCCCGACCGCTGCAGGGCTACCGCAATTATGTGAGTGGTTCGTCGCCCGATCTAGTCTCCAACCGCACCCTCCTCAATGGTGGCCAGTACCTAGCTCTGGCCGCAGGCGGGCATCCCGGCAACATGCCCACCTCCTCCGGAGCCACCATGCTGCATCAGTACCAATACGTTGGTCACATGGGTCACTCGCAGCCCTATTTGCCGCCACACGGAACCTTTGAGAACCTCAACATGATTGAGGAGCAGCCGTCCATTATGTCCCAGCTGCGGCAGTCGGCAATGAGTCAGGCAGCAGCTGCGGCAGCTGCAGCCGTAGTTACGCAGAGGTGAGAGAGAAATATATTACGGAATTATTTGAAATGTATATATTCATATTTCTGACTTCTAATACAGTTCACCCACCCTTCCGCCCAGCGGTTATCGCAGCTCTGTGCCGCCACCAGCCAGCAGTCCGCAGCCACCAGCTGCTCCATCCCACAAGTCGACCACACCCACACCTCTGCAGCGAAGTGTAGTGAACGGTTCCATAGAACCCATCTATGAGAACCTGCCGCAGCGTGCCTCCGGTGGCAGCAGTGGAGCAGCACACGCCGAGGCCATGCGTCAGCGTGCCTCCTCTATACAATCGGCCCCGCCTGGCGTTGTGCCCGTACCGGCGGCACGGCATGCCAGCACAAACAACGTGGTCACCGTAACGGTGAATGCCCAACCAGACGACGATATCCAAACGCCAAACGTAATCAAATATGGAGCCGAGCAGAGCAGAGCTATGGCAGAGGTGCAATTCCAAGAGCCGCAGCTGCCGACTCGCTCTATACGGGCAGCTAGTGCTGCTCCGGCCATTGGCGTCACGCCTCCGCCTCGTCAACATCGATCCACTGCGAGTCTAAACAAGTCGACGACCGTCGACGTCATCTCGCCAACTGGGGACTCGCTGCACCAGCAATTCAGTGCCATGAATCTATCTGCCAACACATCAGCATCCACTTCCTCCATGTTTAACTCAACGTTGGACACCACATCATCGTCTGCGGCCAGCAAGGATGCCAAGCGCAAAAAGCGCTGGAACTTCCTAGCCCGCAGCAAGACCCCCGACAAGCAGAAGTCGGCCACGCTGGGCAGGGAGAAGGCAACGACAGCTGGTCAGCACGCCAAGATTGCAGCAAAGCTGAAGCTGGCCCAGGATGATCTCAACCTGCCGCATCGTTGGTCAACCGGTGTTAGCAAGCCGCAACCGATTTCTGGAAGATATTCAAAGGATAAGCTGGTGAGTTATAGATTCTATACTGGAAATAAAGTATGTATTAACATCTCTTGTGTAATTCTAGTGCCAAATTCTTAATGAGAAACTTCAGGACTCGCAGCTATTTATGGAGTTTGAAAGAATACCGAAGCGGCGAGAGCACGCCCTGTACGAGTGTGCCCTGCTGGAGGAAAATGAGCCCAAGAACCACGATCCTAACTTTTTGCCCTACGACGATAATCGCGTCCGCTTAGTGCCTTCAATGGAAAATCGACATGGATACGTGAATGCCTCTTACATATCTGTGCGTTATACTAGCGTTCCTATAAAAAAAATCCATATTAAATTGAAATTTAATATTTTTTCAGGCAACTGTAGGAACGAAGCAACGCTTTTACATTGTGGCGCAGTCCCCGCAAGAGTCGCAAACAATGAACACCTTTTGGCAGTGTGTCTGGGAGGCCGATGTATATTTGGTAGTTCAGCTAACCGAGGACATGAGCTACATTCCCCTAAGCAGTCAGCAGCGTCTGGAATTTGGGCAGGTTTGTGATGCCATGCCATGCTATGTTGTTGTGATCCTGTGATACAGTGTTGTCCTCTCTTGTAGTTTCAAGTATATCAGGAATTCTCCCAAACCACCGACCGATGCACAACGAGCAAGCTGCGACTCTTCCACGCTCCCTCGCGTCGCTACCGTTCCGTCTGGCATCTGCAGTACGCAGACTGGGCGGAACAGAATTGTCCGCGAGACGTTAACCACTTTTTGGACTTTCTTGAGGAGCTCAACTCGGTTAGGCTGGCATCCACACACGAGGTGCCGCCAGGACACAATACGAATCCTCCCGTTTTGATTCACTGCCTCGAGGGAGGCGGTCGTTCGGGCGTCACACTAACTGCAGATCTTCTGCTTTATACCCTGGACCACAACGAGGTGAATTTGCATTTTAAACATTACTTTCGCCATTAACTTTAATCAATTCGTGTGGTTTTTTGCAGGATCTGGACATACCGCGGGTCATCGGGCAGCTGCGGCATCAACGTGATAGCATTATACCGTCCCTGGCGCAATACAAGTTCATATACAATCTGCTCATTACGTATTTGAAGCGTACGAGGTTAATATGAGGTTGGGAGACAAATGCTTCAAGGGATGCATTTGAGTGTCCATGGACCAAAGCGTTCTATATCGTATAAGCCTACCTTCCTGAGAGCGAACAATTTTTAATTAAGATGTCATATACAAAAAAAAGTGCCTTTTAATATGCGTATCCCCCCATCAAAATGTTATTAATTTTACTTAAACAACGTAAAATGTTGTTTCGATTGTATTTTGTTTTTTTAAGATCCAGACTCTATTGTCGAAACTAGGGCAGCAACTCCTATCGTAGTGCCTAAGGTAGCTCCGCATCCAAGCAAATACTTGTTAGGTTTAAAGCCAAATTATTTATAGACAAATGTATTTTATCTAAAGTTGAAACAAAACTTAACGATTTGAACCCCCAAGAAGCAATAAAAATATAACATTATTGATAAAAATTACTGTCTCTTAATATCGTCACTGGGTTAATATGGATTTTCATCATAAAATAAATATCAATATCTCAATTATCTGCCGTCTTATGAGAGTTAGGGTTATGGCCATGTATTTTGGCAGTTGAAAAAGAATCTTGTACACATTTTGCTTGATTTTTAACAAACTAAAGAATGCATAAAGAATGGTTGTTGTAAAATCAACCTGTACTTGGAAAATTCTTAATAATAATAATAATAATGAATAATTTAAATTTTTGTTTATTTCCTAATATTTTTCCAATACATATTAAATACATATAGAATTTAAAAATAAATTATAATGTAGTATACAAATGTCTTTTGTAAATATTAGTCAATACATCTGGAAAGAGGAATTGTTCTGAAGGGCTGGACACGCTGCAAAGCGGGAAGACGGCCTTGGCTCGCATCAAGATTATATTTTTTTAACATAAAGAAAATTCTTTATTACATTTTCCCGCCTAAAACAACGAAAATCTATTACTCGGATTTTTTGCATACTTTTTTTTTGCAATACATTCAACATTTTTGCTGCAAAAACTTAAAATGAATAAATTGAATATAAATCATGATACCTAATATGATATTACTTTAGTATGAAATTAAATTATTTTTTTTTAAATTCAATTTCTTCCCAAAGATCAAAGAAAAATAAATGGTAAGCTGCCCTTTATAAATTGAGGGGTACAAATATATATATTTGACGACATTTAAGAAAAATTCGCAAATTTTACGATTTTTACATTTTTAGGTTTTGATTTAAATAACATTCTTGAAAGCCTTAAAAAGCTACGTTTATTACCGTTTTTACTCTAACTTAAATATTTAAAGAGCACAATTTTATTATATATGTGTTCAGCAAAAGATAATTTGGTTTTCGCCATGGAAAGCCAGCTAAGAGTCGGGTCTGCACTACGTCCAGGTTTGTATATATATATGCATGTATGTATATATATTTATTTGTTTTTTAATGTAGAGATTTCACGTAGGTAGATTGTATATATATATATATTGTATATTTATATGTATATAACAGGCATTCTTGCACACTCAAAAATATATATATTAGAGTCATTTACGTGTGAGAAAAATATGTTCACGAAACATTTATTCTTTTTTGTTTTTTGTTTTGTTTTATTCAAGTCTCAGGTTTGTATTTGATAAACTTATTTCTGGTTGCTTTTCGAGTTAGTTGTACTTTGATGATTTCATATTTGTATTGAGGGCTAGTCTAGGTCTTTTTTTTATTGTTTATACAAATATATTGCATTTGTCTTTCATGATGCCTTTTCCTGTTTTGTTTTCGGTAAATAAATACTAGTGTTTGGAAAAAATATTCGAAATAAATTTCTCTCTCTCTTGGGCTTTAAAACTAAATATTTGGAATTGGAGCGAAGGTTTTTAGCGGTATATATTTATATGGTGTATATATTAGTGTGTATACCTATATATTTATGAAATTAACGAGACAAAAAATAAACTTTGTCTCGCTGTTGTTGTTGTGCTGCTGGGCATCGAAATGCTTCAGAGAAAAATGCCGGAGATAACTCAAAAGAGTTTCATTCGAGTCTGCTTAGAGGGTGGGGGGTGGGGGGTCTGCCTGCAGACATTTTCTTCTTAGAGAAAAGGCTACTACTAAGCGGGAAGAAAATGGGTACACAGAATTTGACTAAATTAAGACGTATATGTTAATCATAGAACCCTAATTCTCCTCATCGTAAATACATCTAAGCGGCGCAGTTGGTTTTTCAAATGTTCCGATGAAGGGCAAAGGCAGATAGATCCTGCCTATGTTTGATTTTCTGATGAATTGGAAACCACAACCATTCACAAATTTTGGCAACTCTTTAATCTGAAAACAAAAAATAAAGGAAAATAAATACAAATTGTAGTAGTTTAGGGCTCTCGGTCATACTCACAACTAATTAAATTAACATTAAGCAGTTAAGACAGCACAATTTGATTCATTATTGATTCATTGGTGGCATGGGGCATATGGTACACTTGGTGATATCCATAAAATTTGGCTGGCCACCTGCAAAACAGATATACATTCCAATTAAAATTCAATTAGTTTACGTTTTCCTGGGAAAGATATATAATCTATTTAAGATAGAGATCTGACTCGAGTCCTGCTTTGCATTTGTTGAGATTACTGGCTTCCGGATCTGGTTGTCAGCTCTGCTTTGCTGCTCTGCTCTGCTCTTACCGTGCATGTGGTTCATATGCCTGCTGCCCGCACTGGGGGCATGATGGCTATTATATACATTGACCATCGGAGGCACATTGTACGGCGGTGGGGGCGGTGGCGGCATTGCCAAAGACTGCTGCTGCTGCTGCTGTTGTTGCTGCTGCTGTTGTTGCTGGCTGCGCATGTGCAAGTATGCTGCTGCCGTCGGCGGTGCAGAAAGCTGAATGGTTGCTGGCTGTGGGGTCAGTGGTGGTGTAGGTGTGCTGGGTGGTGTGTTGTTTGTGCTCTGGCAGGGAGTATTGTTCAAGTTGCGGGTCACAGCATTATTCGATATCTGCTGCAGTAGCCGGCAATCGGCGGCCGTATATACAGGCGGCAATGGTTCGTGTTGCATGTTGCTCTGTTGCTGGTACTGAATGGTATTGTGTTGCTGGTGGTGTTGGTGATGCTGCTGCTGCTGGTGCTGCTGCTGCTGATGCACATAGCCGCTATCACACGACGATATGGAACCTGTTGGGTGTGTGAAAGTAGCGTAAAGAAGAAGAGTTTTTGTCTCAAGTGAAGGTCGTGAAATGTGGAACTCATTTCATGGCCCCATTTGCTGTGTGTGTGTGTGTACTGTGAGTGTGTTTGTGTGTAGTGTGAGTGCTACATGTAGCCGACAACCAAACCAAACCTAGAGTCCAACCACCAATAAGTATCTTCAAATGCAAAAGCAGGGGCACAGAGTCTAAGGCGCAACTAAAAAAAGAGGTAACTACTTAATTTAGGGCTACGATTATTACGTTTCTACTGGTCAGGTTCCGAATTTAAAGCTTACTCCTCGTTTAGTGCATTTTAAATAAATTCTTTTACAATTTTTAATGAAATCCGTAATATTTTTAAACAAGAAAATGCACTGAACAAGCGAGCGTACTCAGAATCCGGTTTTAGTAACAGCTAATAAGCAATTATAATTATTTTAGTTTAGTAACAAAGCTAAAGCACGAATGGTGGACACTCACCGGAAGTCATGGACTTGCGAAGGGGTAAATCGCGAAATGTAGTCACGCTACTGCTCTCGAGGGAAAGATCCACAGACGGCAGGGGCGGTGGCGGCGTGGCGGGAGTATCTGAGTGCGAACGCTCGTGAATGGCCCGTGCGGGCAATATGTTGCCTGCCGATGCCAGGCGTCGATGGGAACATGGACTAGGACTCGGTGTGCACTGGATATTGACGGCGGCTGCTGCTGCTGCAGGAGAGGTGGTGGCCACTCCGCCTGCTCCAGCTCCAGCTCCCGGTCCCACCACATTCACTGGCGCTATAAAACCATGCGCTGTCTGCATGTGATGCAAGCCGTGGCGCGGCACGAATGGCTGGTGTGGCCTGATCTTCGAGGACTCGGAGAGCGACAGCATCTTCTTAACGGCCTGCGGCGATGCAGTACCGAACTTGGGTCCATTGTTTTGCATCTGACGCCTTTGGTGATCGCTGGTAGAGCTGGTCGAGCTCGTGGTCGAGAGCGTGGGCGAGCTGGGGTGTCGTTTGCGCAGCGAGAGGGATGAGTTTGGGGCCGAACTTGAGCTGGTGTGCGAGTATATGCTGAGTTGATCGCCGGCATTGAGGCTAGAGCTGCCCGCTCCGCCTCCCACGGAACTGCCGCCGGCACCACTAATGCTGCCGCCGCCACCGCTCCGATGGGATGTATTCCCATGCGAAATGCTGCCCGAGTAGGTGGAGCCATGCGCCGGTTCGCACTCCAACGAGAACTTGTGCAGCAGGTCCTCGTCGCTGAGTATCTTCAGGCTGTTGAGGTACGCCTTCACCCGTCGCACCATCTGCGCCTCCTCGAACATCTTCTTGGGATTGGGAGCTGCTGCAGACTTCTTGCGCCGCTTGATGGTCGCCTGGCCGGCATTGGCGGCTATTACCGAGCCGGCGGCAGCATTGCTCTGCGAAGCAGACATCTGATTGAGCGAGAAGAGAGCGCTCGAGGGCGATTGGCCCTTGAGCTCCAGAATGGCCAGCAGGTCGTAGGGCGAGCTGCACATGTGCGTCAGCAGGCGCACCTCCTTGGCGAGCATGCGTAGCTTCTCAAAGTTAATGAGGCCATCGACGCGAGTATCGTTGCCCAGGTGGATGAAGGTGAGATCCTTCTTTACGATGGGATAAAACGGAATGATGGGATGCTGGGCGAGCAGTTCGGCGGACACCAACTGACGGTACTTGCTCATGTTGCGCGACGGGTCCATAAGGTCCTGCAGATCATTGAATAGCCGCTGATACTTCGACGGCAGCTTCTCCCACGTTTGCCTCAGCCGCGACACGGCGCCGTGTCCCAGGCCCGAGACAATGGCAAACATCGAGTTGAAGTTGCGACACTCCTTGCAGTGGCGAGCGATCTTGATGAACTGCTTGACAATCTTCATGCGGCGCACGATGTTGTGCTCGGCACAGATCTCGCTCACCACCCAGAACATCTCCCGATTGACCAGTTCGGCGAACTTGCTCAGCATGGGCACTCCGTAGCGCGAGTTCAGCTCAAACAGCTCGTCCACATATTCGGTGGATTCGATCTGCCGGAAATTGGCAAAGTCTTGCAGCGTGAGCTGGATTGCCAGCTCGTAGGCATTCAGCTGCAGGAAGTGCACACCGGACTCCCGGACCAATTCCAGCGCCAGTTCGTCTGGGACCAGCGGCTCCGTGCTGTCGTTCAGCTTGAGGTAATAGCGTGCCGCAAAGCTGATTCGCTCCGCCAAATTCTGCAGCTGATCCGGCAGCCGACGCTGCTTCACCATGCCGCCCTCGCCCACGCTCACCTCGCAGAGCGAGAAGTTGGAGCTGGGATCGTGGATGCCAAACTCTTGCAGGGTCAGCATCACCACCTCGTGGGCCGTCGTCTCCTTGTAGATGAGCACATATTTGCACGTCTGATCCGCCTTGTATACCTTCAGCACGTGCTCCGGATAATCCGGCAGCATGTGCGCCGAGTTGGTGGTCAGCGTGCTGGCTGCCGACGGTCGATGGACAGCTTGGTAATTCACGTTTAGCGTTCCACCTCCCGCATCGCTGCTGGCATCGTAGTTGAGGCTGGTGAGGTCGGGGTTCGATTGTGATTGGTACAGGCGGCCGCCACTGCCACTGTTCGCACATCCGTTTATCGACGACTGGGTGGAGCTGCTGCTGCCTGAACTCGCAGCCGCCGCAGAGAGCTTCGACGACTTGGGCTCATTCAGCAGCGTGTCCGAGGAGTCATTTAGGCTGCCAACGTGATGCTGCTGCTTGTTGAGAAGGTTCATCTTGGCCAAGGCCTTTTGCAAGCGACGCTTGGGACCCAGCGTCATGAAGCCACCGCCCTTGGTGTCCTGCTGATCCGAGTTAAAGCCGGAACCCGTTCCCGATCCCGAGCCTTTTTTCGCTGAGCTGTTGTTGACGCTTTGCAGGAGTTGCTGCATGAAATTGGCAGCCATGTTGCCGCTGCCTCCACTTACGGGCGGGGTTTGAGGTGGCGCACAGTCCGGTTGGTCAAGTAACATATCCACAGAACTGAGTCGCACCATGTAGGCGCGATTGGAGGCATTGGCAAGGGAAAGGTCAGTGCCGGCACTCTCCGAGCGGCCGTGTAGCGCTGCAATGTCGCTGGCGCATATGCGGCGTGGACTTCTCAAGGACTTGAAGCTGGCGCTGGTTGCGGACAGACCACCGGCTCCTGCCGACCCACTGCTATGCTCGAGAGCCAACATCACCTCCTTGAAGCCCAGCAGGTTGCTCTTCACGCTTATGCTCAAGTGTGTGGTGCCTGTGAGAATCTCCAGAGCGCGTTTGCTCGTCACATGATCCAGGGACTGACCATTAACCTCATGGATCTGGTCACCGCGCTTGAGACCCACATCCTGGGCCTTTGATCCGGCTTCCACTTGTGAAATGTAAATGCCCACGGCTGGGCTGCCGGTGGCAACAACAACGGGCCGCAACTCGTAGCCTCCCACGATTTGGAAGTTGAGCTGCTCGTCACGCGAGGATCTGGTGAGAGTGCAGCTGCGCATGCGCGCTTTGGCCGCACAAGCAATGTGCAATAACCGCAGTTGGCTGAGCAACTTCTTGCGCTCCAGCAGGGCCTCAAACATCTCTAAAAATGCCATCATTTCGTGGTCCGCCTCAAAGTCGGTGAAGTGATTGTTCACCCAGAGAAGCACCACGCGAGTTACGCGATCCCGCAGCTCCTGGGTCTTGTGTGCATCGAACTGCTCCAGATCGAACCAATGCAGCAGCTTGCTGGTCACCTCCTTGGGGTTCTGAATGAAAATACGATGCGTAAGCAGGAAATCCTCCACATAGGTGGGGTCCGTCACGGAGTTCTCCTCGACCAGCTGCTGCAGCAGGCGTTCTGGCGTTCCGCGGATAACAACGTGGCCACGCTTGACATTCGGCAATGCAGACATTCCCGTTGCCGGGCCACCACTGCCGCCAGTTGTTTCTGTTATCCCGCCTCCAATGGACCGCAGCTCTGTGACCATGACCACACGTCCATTCTCGTCCTCATGGCGCCGCGTATTCTCCTCGCCTTGATGCTGAATGCGGTAGTAGTCCGTCTGCGTGATGCAAACGAACTGACAGTCGTCGCACTTGGTGCGCATCACTCCTCGGTGGTAGAGTTTGTCCATGGTGGGCAGGATGCCAAAGGAGTCACCCATTTGTAGCTCCTCGCGGCTACCATTCGCGTGCTCGATCTCCACTGCCCCATTTATGAGCACCGACCAAGAGTCCAGTTCCTCGCCATCGGACATGACCACGGTTCCGGCCTTGTCCACGACAGCGAACACCATTACCGAGCACAGGGCTCTTCGCACGGCCAAGGTGATATTGGTGAACGCCTTCAGGCCCTGTGTAAAGTCAAGGAGAACTTCCACATCCTGTTCGCTGCGCTCGGCTGGGTCCTTCTCGAGGCATTCCCGCACGGCATCGCGCACAGTTAGACTCTAGAGGAAATAAAATAAATGATCAATACAGAGTTTACAATAAAAACTAAGACTTTAAGAAGCTATAAATCATTTTTAAGTTTTCTAAAAGGTTTACAATCTTTAAAAGATCTATTTTCAAGGCCCCTTTTATATAGAACCACATCACCATCACTCACATCCATGCTTTCAGCCAGATCCTCCTCATCAGAGTCCACCGTGGACTCCACCAGGCCGGAGAGATCGATATCCTCCGCCTCCATCGACGAGGTGTATGTGGAGGTCATTGTATCGCTTCCACTGTACGCCGAACTGGTATCACTCGAGTGCGAGCCCCGATTGCATTTTTGGTGTAGCTCCGGCCGGTTAATTGTTGACGAGTTGTTGCCCACCACCACTCCAGTGTTGGCTGTGATTGCGGGGGGATACTGTGTGTGTGTGGGACGGAGAGGAGATTAGTTGTATTGTGGCTTAATAAGAGTACAAAGCAAAGAACTTACGTGATGTCTGATTTGGTGATACGGCTCCATGAGGCGTTGCTTCTGCTGTTGATGATATGCTGTCCACTACGGCATGCCCACAGCCGTCACACGTCGTGTTGTGTGGATGAGTTTAGGCTGCAAAAAAAGATAAGATGTTTATAAAAGGCATTATTTGATTAATTCTTAGTTATATTTAAATCCCATCTATAATTGGAAAAATGTTATATGGGTTCTGAACTTTTTGGTTAATCTTTATTCTTCATTTTTAAGTCGTGCAACCCCAAAAACCCCGAAGCTTTGCCTGAATGGTTCCCATTGAAGCTGTATTATAGTTTTCTTAAATATTAGCAGAAAATTGAGAAAGTTTCAAGTGAATACATGCTAAATAGACCGTGTAAACAGGCTAAAAATACACTGATATAGTCCGAAACCCTTAATTATATTAATTGTTCAAAGAGTTCCCATAAAAACTCCTTCCCTTTGATCTACAGAATATCTGCAAAAGAAATCTCAAAGAAACTTGGACAAAATAAAATATAATCTCTTACAAAAAAAAAACAAAACAAAATTGCTGTAAGATTTTATTGGCCAATTGTTGTTTCTTTTTGTCTTTTGGTACCAACACTTTCATTTTTCCCAACAACAAAACAATGCTGCCAATAAATTAAGTCAAACAAAAACAATCACAAAGCGGGCAAAAAATTCTCATGCAATCGAGTCTGCGCTGCCGACGCTGACGCTGCGATGCGACGCTGACGCCGACGCAGGCAACAACAGTGTGTGGGAGCCACAGTCTGCTGCTTGCGCTATTGCTACTGTACGTGTGAGTGTTTGTTGGTGCGCTTGGTCTCTCCGCGTGTTTGTGTGCGTGTGTGTGTGGGAGTGTGGACAAGCCACACAGAAAAACCTAAATTGTAGGCGACGACTTCCGTTCGCTGGATAAGCCATTGACAATAAAACGAGCGTTGCAAAATCAACTTGTAATAAATGAACAAAAAAAGAGCATATACACAAATAAAATAAAATAATAACACTGCACCGCACACATACGCACACTCGCAGACAACAGGGTATTAAAATGGGCGTGTTTGTTGTACAGTTCTGCTGGCACTGGGCCTCTGGCGTTGCGCTAATATCGATGCACTTGCACTAATTATACGCACTTTTCCAGCTGCTGCAAGCGCAGACTAAGCGTTCCCCGATTGCTTTCACCCGCTACCCTTTTTTGTTGCACTTTGTACACTTTTGAATAAAGAAATTCAGGCAGCTTGTGTGTGTATTGGTATTGTGTTGCGCATTGTTGGAATTTCTTTCACTCACACACGCGCATCTTGTCGAAGGAAAATTGGTGTTTAACGGCCAGTTTTCGTATATATTTCGATGCCAGCTCGCTTGCTATTAGCTAAGATGATTGCATTGCACTTTTATCAATAGTAATTCGATTCGAGATTGTAATTTTAATTTAGATTTAATTTAATTTAATTTTAAGCAGGCAAGCTGAAAAATAGAGCTGGGATACTATCGATGCCACTATCGATGTATTGAATTGTTGCCTTTCTGAGCAACCATCGATAGTTTTTTTTAACACTATCGATGTATCGAATTTTTGCCATTATCTTTCGAAATGGGCAGCACTTTCGCTCGCGTCTCAAATTATGGGCAGCACTGGGACACGATATTATAGTTGTCTTTGTTATAAAAATTGCCATAAAATGCTATAAATTTCATTTTCCCAATTTTCAGTATTACCGTGACTTTTGATATATCGAATATCGATATTATATAAATAAATTTAAACTTGTTGGTTACACTACTCTGATAATTTGAAAATGGAAAGGCTTATGAAGTTTGCAATACTATATACAGGGGACACCTTTACAAAAAAATGTGTTGCATGGTAAATTCCACCGGTATAATTTGCAGTTTACCCGTGGAACCCACAATGCTCGATTCTAGTTCGAATCTGGCTGACCTGAGGCCATTGCCATTTGGCCTAAATCCGTCGCGCTGTTTATCTCACTTTCCCCTCGACATCAAGCTGTAGTTCAAGTGGTGGCCGCTTGATGGCTTTTTTTGTTCCTACGACCTTTTCAAAATAAGTTTTAACAGTGAAAAAGTCACTTCCGACCCCATAAACCCTATTGATTTGATGGTTTGTTAAGCTAATAAAAAACAAACACAGTCATGCTTTCCGAAATGAAATTCGTGTATTTTTGGGTAAAAATATGATATTTCAATTTTGCCTAATAAATAACTCGAAATATGAATATGTGTTATGTCATATACCATATCTGCCAGTGTAATTATTAGAGAGGTTTTCCCGGCTCGAACAAGCAATGTCATTGGGATTTGATTTTCCTTGCTTCGCTGCTAATTGAAAAAGTACTCACTGTCCACTTATTTACTTATATTTTTTATGCACTTGCCACAGCTTCAAGTTAAAGTGTCCAAATCAATAAAGTATTATTTGGCACAAACCCATCTCGCCTCTTGAGGGCGGGGGGTTTCCCAAGGAGCTCCCAATGCTTATTTGCCTTGGTTTCCTTTAAGGTCTGCGAAAACCAAATCCCAGACGCAATCATTGGTTTTAATGTGAGCAAACCAAGGGGCGAAAGGCGAAAAGAACAAACAGCAGAAACAACAAACGGAAAAAGGGAAAGAAGAGAAAGTCTCAGAAAAAACCACAGGCAATATTGGGAGATTGTTAGGGTCTTGTAGTTACGGGAAATAGTTAATTTTGAAATAATAAGATGGTGGTTGAGTGAAAAATATAAAAAAGGGTAAGAGGATGAGACTTGAATTCTAAACTGAAAATGCCAGACATTTGTTGCAGAACTTAAGAAGTAGAAAAAAGCATGAACATGTACCAGTAACATTGTATTTGATATTTTTTAATGTTATTATATTAATATATTTGTACTTTCGCAAAATTAAATTAATTAGAATGTTATTAATTAATTGAATTTGTTTGAATTATTGTTTCATAATTAATTAAATAATTAATAAATTGAAAGTCAAGAGATTGTTGGTTTTAAAGAAGTCACTTTTCCACCTGAATTTTGATAATACCATTTCCATTTCCACACCACTGTGCGTTACCTTTTCCCACAGCAGGAACATTTCCCAACAATTTGAATTAATTGGTTTATTATTTTCTGTCTCACCTGGTTCCTATTCCCCTTCCACATCGCATCTTAAGCACCGGATTTGTATTTTATGTTATTTAATTTGCTCGGACTCCGTGGGTGGGTGTTCAGGTGCAAGTGTTATCGAGGCCAAGGATTTGTCCCAGCTGCTGGCCTGCACGCAGCGGATCAAAGTCTCATTTAGTTTTTGGACTTGGACTCTGCCCCTTAATGCCCCGAGAAGAATTAAAGAAATCCAGGGGGGGCTTCGAGCCATTTTTCTTCTTCTTGGGTTTGTTTATTTTTGCTGCAAATTCTTAAGCTTAAGTGTTTCATTGTTTTTATTATATTTCTTTTTTTACTCGTAATTTGTCCGTTTCAATGGGCATACATACATAATGATTGTGCTCAACGATTTCTCTTATCTCGTCCCTACTTAAACTAAAATATTTTCGGTTGAAATGATGAATTAATTTTAAGTTTGCCACAAATGTATTCGTTGCATGTGAAACGTTTTCTTGAACTCGTAATATGTTTATGCTTAATAAAAATGTATGCTTTTTACACATTTATTTTTATATATTTAATCATTCGAAAACTCTACTACTAAACTCAGAGTGTGGTGCTATCAAATAATGTCATTCCTAAGTGAATATACGTTTATATATTTGGTGTTTATTAAAAAAGCAGGGTGAAAATAAATTTTAATAAGAATAACTGAAAAAATTGCAGTAGTTTTTCGTTATTTTTTATTTCTTTTAAAGTTCCTACAACTGCTTTTTTGAAATATATTCTTTATCTTTCTAGAATTACATATTTTTACTACAGCGAAACCTCTTTAAAGCTTTTGATAGAATAAAAATTATAGACTTAGGAATAAAACCTCCTGATTTACAAAGATCACAAACCAAAAGCAGGGAGAAGGCACAGGAAAAATTTGATTAAAAGAAAATCTCGTTCTTGATATGCGTCTAATTGACTTTCGTACAGACTAGATTTCAAAATTAATGTCAGTATTTAGCTTTGGATTGTAACTCTCTCTCTACGAAGCATTCCCCCTTCCTTGCTCGAACATTTATTGTCAAAATTATACGCATGCTTAAACTCTTTTTTGTTTGTTTGTGACGGTTCCATCGCGATACATGGCCAAAATTCAATTTTGAGTTGATATATAGAGAGTGCCTCTTGCGGAAAGGGGGCAGGGGCATGGGGCGGCAGATGGACCTGTTTTATTTTTTATATAAATATAGATTCATCTCGTTATAGACATTTAAACATTTAAGCATAAATGATTAGATAGATAGCGTTCAGGTGGAGGAGCGATAGGTACACACATATGTCAATGTTCTCATTTCCGATTCGATTTTATATTCTATTTAATAGAATTCACAATACCATATGGAGTCTAATAAGATTACTTATGCCGATCATCATCTAATTGATTCCTTTCAAGTTATATACAGTTGATCTTTTAATTCCATCGAATTCTAAGATTATGATTAAGATTAAGCATTACCTGTTCTGTACCAGAAATACCCCAAATCAGAGGGTATAAGTATTTTAAACGATATTTAAAATCATGGATGATTGGATGATAAATAAAAACCATGTTCCTTAAAGTGTTAAGCAGTTTCCAGAATTCAGCGCTACAATTCCCTTCTTTTAGTCTTCGACTCTGACAGCTCTGAGTGCTCAAAATGGAATAAGTGTATGAGAAAAGTTCGTTCTTTGGCCTATAGGGTATATCCACTACGGCTGGCCGCAGCTTAGCTTAGCTTGTATTCTAACATTTTATTTTAAATGCATATTCCACATAAATGCATTAAATTAGCAAAGAACTTTTCAATTATTTATGATTTCATTATTATGAGATAAAATCGCATTAAGATCCAATTGTTTAATACATCAGCGTCTGATTCTGTGGCTTAAATCCTAGGTTCTTGCGCTGCAGAAACAAATGTATCTCCCGGAAATTGGGTCTGCTCGCCTCGTTGCGCTGCCAGCACTCGCACATGAGATCATAGATTTCCCGCGGACAGTTGACGGGCATCGGTAGAAGTTCCTGCAAAAATTAAGCCATAAGTCTAGGCTGGACAGCGAATAAATTAACCTCGACGACTTACATGCATGGCATCGTCCTGGTAGATGTGACCGATATTCTCTATAACATTCTCGTCCGTCATATGCTCGTACGGTTGTTCCCTGGCGAAAGTCAATATTTCCCACAGGGCCACAGCGAAGGACCAAACATCCGATTTTGTTGTGAATTTTCCCTGAAAAAAAAAATATAAAGATTTATTTAGTAAATCAAATAAAGAAATAATTGTATACATTATTGGGCGTATACATCTTTTTACTTTATGGTTTAAGTGTGTAAGTCTTTGGATTTCTGTTACGAATAAAATATATATGGTTAACCCCATCCATAAATACGCCTTAAGTCGCGCCTTCCGCCCCCTTCTAAATAAAGAAATCCTCTCACTGCCAAAGGCCTTTTGATTTTGTTTACATGCTTTTTGGCTTAAGGATTATGCGGTTCCTGTGCACAAAAAACCTATTCATGTGTACAAATATCCTCTAACGTAACTTTTGCGCTTTTTAATATACGCACCCTATCCCGCACCCCGTTCTATGTCCTTTTTAGCCCAGCCTTCCCAGCCTTATTCCCAGTTCTATTCCCATGCCACACACCGAGTAGCTACTGTGTCGTTGTTGTTCGCTCGTTTATTTTGCCCTGCAGGCAGTAGAAGCCTCGAAAAGCAGCAATGAAACAAACTGCCAAACCTATTCTAGATTTCTCCGTATCCCACAGTTGGTTTTCCTCTGTCTGTCATACCCGTATCTGGAATATATATATATATATATTTGTATATATGTGTGGTGGCACAGAGCTCTTCATGGAAATGTATATATAACTCGTTCAGTTTGTTTTTCCGATGCCTGGCCAGAGTTCTGCTCTCGGGTTTCGTGTACTTAATTAATTTATTTAGTGCGGTTTTCGCTCTGGGATTTATAAAATATTTTTCTCGGTTTTTCTGGCGCTTTGTTGAATCTTTGCCTGAAGTTTTGCTTTGTATTATGTGGGTAAAAGAGCAGAACATATCGCAGAATTACACAGAGCCACTTTCGAACCCATTTTTGATCTCGTATTTGAATTTTTGTAGGTTTTATTACTCTTTTGATTGCCATAAATAAATTCTATTAAGCTATAAATACTGTTTTATTATCAAACACAAGTAATATTTATAAATTCCATTAAAAAGTATTCAGAAAATAAACTTTCAAAAATTAAAAGAGATACTTTACCATTAACACACTCTCCCAGGCCATCCAGCGAATGGGCATCGGTTGGGTTTGCCTGCCGGTCGTGCCCTCCAGTTGGCAATAGTCCGACGCATATGCCGACCGATTTATCACAGTTCCGATGGAGCAAACTTTGACGCTCAGCTCTGGGCCAATAATGCAGCTCCTGTAAAAACAAAAAAAAAAAAAACAGAAGAGACGAGAGTGAAGAGGACTTTGAGCGGACGTAAGCATTGAAAATTCAATTAAAAATACCAGAAATGAAATAAACAAACACTTCCGCAGGCCAAAAAGCCAAATAACCCCAGGAGCACACGGAGCCAGAGAAATCAGGATATGCTCCCTTGCCGACCCAAGTAGATTGCCTCTCCGACCGTTGTCCCTGTTGGTCGTTCCATGCATTTCAAATGAAGCAGCCCGAGGATTTACTCCTTCCTCGGATTACTCGTCAACTCGTCAGAGTCATAGTGCCTGTGGTTTTGGCATATTATTTGAACAGAGTTCGAAAATTATTACGCATTTTAATTTCTTTGAAGAATATTATTTGTTTTATTTTAAATTTAATTAGGTTGGATTTTTTCTGATTAAATTTGTATCTTTACAAGTTAATTGTAATTAAATTCTTATATTTATTTCTAATAATGATAGTTTAAGCTTTGGGCTTTTATTAAACATAATATCGCTTTAGCTTTTATATAATACATGTAGCGAAAGGTTCAAATTTAGATTAAGTCAAATATTTTCTCATGAGATCCCTAATATTTCATTTAATACTTTCCAGCTGGTTTTAAAATTATAATAATATCTTTTTAGCCATCCGTATTTCAACTCGAATCATGCCTCCCGAATGACGTTTAAAATAATTCTGAATGGCATTGACATCGTCTTACTGATCCGGAAATCGACAAGGAAGAACTTCTCTGATATCGGTCAGCTTTCGGAACAGTTGGCCATCTGACAAACTCATTAAGGGGAGCGGCAATTGAAATATGCACAGAAAGAGCAAGACTGGGAAAGTAAACAAATGGAAATGGCTGGTCGACGGGGTATATGGGGTATATGTATGCCCGGGGGCTAAGCCTCTGGATTTAGCCAGGATACACATCATGCACCCCCATGCCCAAATGAATTCACATCCTCGTGAGCTGAATGCGACCCGCAAGGGGGCATTACACATAAGCAGACAGGTCTGACGTGCATAATTTCCTGCCTCTCAATATTGAAAAAGGATATGAGGTCCTGTCATATTACAAATAAAATGTAAGCTTCAAGTGCTGTGTGCGACGTCGCTGTCTCGACATGTAATGCGTTTAGCCCAAATCGCAAACCAAAAGTCAGGGGCAAAGGATCGAGGGGTGTGGACAGCGGACAGAGGAGTTGCAACCCCGAAGTAGACAACTGTTTCTGGTTTCGGTGCGTATTATAGATTTCGATTACCACCACGACGTGGCAACAGTTTGCGAGTGGGTCGAGCTGAGTGAAAGGTTTAATTTTCAACTAGCATGCGATGAGGGCGGCGGGCATGGAGCTCCTGCCACCGGGAACTGGGATTGAGGGTCGCTCGCTGAGTGAGTAGTTAAGTAGGCTTGTCTTGGTTGTTTATGGATTGGCTAGGATTTCCATTCTTGTGCTTTTGACATCCATTGACAGTGACGCCGACACGTGTCGAGGCTTTCTCCGTCTGTCTGGATAGTAAAGTGAGAAACCCAAGCCCCATCCCATGCCACTTGTTCGCACTTTTCGCTGTCTTTAAGATTTTCCATGCGAAAGCAAGGCAAATTTGATGGAAAGCCATAATTGAGTGTCTCATCAGTGGATGTTTTGAATATATTTAAAGGGTTTCTCTTGGATATTTATATACCTATAAATCTATAAAGTAAAATTAATGTTGGGAATACATAAAATCTGTTTTTAAGTAGGGTAAACCGTTCAGAACCCAGTTAATATATTTTTGTTTATAAGAAAAAAGAATAATATGACTTTATAATCTATTTTTGAAACCTTTATTGGTCTTTCCATCCCCAACCAATAATTTGTTTATGTCTAAAACAGAATTTGCAGTTCCAAATTATAATTCAGTTCATTGTTCCAACTATTTCTGCCTCTGACTTACATATACTCGTATATTTTGTTATATTCCCAGCAAGTTAACAATTACAAGCATATTGGGTTAACACAAATGCACAACAAAGTGTCCTGGGGAAAAAAAAATGGACACGGAAAAGCGAAGGGAGAACGCGGAAAAGAGAAAGTACGCGTACAAAACGCAATAACAATAAATTTCCACCAACTTGCGGGGCACTTTTAAAATGTGTCACTAAAACATATAGTTATGGGTTTTTAGTTGCCCTCCCCCTCCCCCCCCTCCCTCGTTCGCAGAAGGACGACCTCCTTCATGCGACAGAAATAAATAAAGAGAAGAAGCAAGGGCGAGTGGAGGGCTTTTGCGTATTTGTTTTTGTGCTTGGCTCCCCCTTTTGGCCCACTCTAGTAAATCGCCACAACGTGCTGGCCACTTTCCGAAGGCTTTAAGCGGGTTAATTAAAGCGACAGAACCGACTCAGCAAATAGCCATTAAGGACACGCCACAGACATTAAGTGCATCCATCTGAAGTGGTCAATGGTCACTCTCCCGGCCAATAAATCGAGCGACTGCGTTCAATAAGCTAAGAATACAAACAATTAAACTCGAGTTTCATTAGGGGAAAGGCAGAAAAGACAGAAAAAGGGATCAAAGGGGTTAGACAAACGGCTTATTTTTTGAATAGCTTAGGAAAATCTGTAGAAGAAATATAGAATTAAACAAAAAATTCCACTAAAAATGACTGTCCTAAGCAATATGTTTAGTCTCCCTGCAGTTGGCAACAACATTAACCACATTTGAAGCTCGCTGACCACTTAATACGTACAACCATATCCAGTTTGTGGTGAAAGCGATTTCAGGCTGAAGTAGTACCTTTTACTCTCACAGAAAAAAACCAAAACAAGCTGTCCTTGCTGTGGCATCGTCACCATCCTCGTCCGCAGATTACGACCGGCCAAACTCTGGTTATTATACGACCCCCCCCCCTCTTGACCGGGCTTTCCGCTGTCCCAGAGTATTGTCAAAGGACTTCATCAACATAATGGACATGTTGTAGCCACAAAACCGGATGTTAAATTGAAAAAAAAGGAGAGGAAAAAAGAAAAAAAAACGGCAAGGAAAGATACGGAAACCATACTGAAACTATGAGTAGGAAATGCAGCAGGACAAGTCCGAAACGAGCTTATGAGCTTACGACCAGACGCCCGGGCAAGCGAAATGTGAATCCGGACCGGGATAAGGACACGGACATCGCGTGTGTCACACTTTCCGCACAATTGAAACGCTTGAATGAATGGACCAATAAATGAAGGACGGACATTCAGCGCGAAACAGCGACCATACATGTGAAGTAGATGTTTACATCCTTTTTATACACTAACTTGAGGATTACCTATTTTGTTTAGGTGTCTGATGAGGTTTACATACATACTTACAGGAACTTGAATTTTAAGAACTCTTTTGAAACTTGATATGATATTTTATACAAAATGTTTTAAATGTTACCTCACCCTTTTCTTATCCAATGGAAGGGCAACCAGCATTTCGGATACTAAGCTATAAAACCTGACTTCTTATCTCTGGGACAGTATCAGCACTAGTGTGACCCTTCTGCTTCGGAGCCAACAACAACTATTATCATTAGCCAGGACAAAAAGCGAGCGGGGTAAAGGGGGGGCAAGGCCATTGGGAGTGACCCAAACAGAGAGAGGGAGACCCTATAGACCATTGACAAAAGAAGACCAACCACCAACTAAAGCACATAATGGGCCATTGGGTAAGCACTTGAGGGTCAAGACCGTAAATGTATGCTAATGATTACGATGAACGTTTGCTCGGAAGCTCACACCCAATCCATTGTGTTCCCTCTTGATGGCCGACTTCTCGGTCGGTCAAAGGTTATGATGTCCTGGCTTCTCATTTATGGTTTATTGTTTGTCTTGGCCGATTTGCGATTGATTTTACCTTACTCCTGCCTCCTTGCGACTGAATTGTAATTTTGATTTAGGGTTTCTATGGTTGAAGGTCTCATAAATCTATATAAAATATTTTAGAGATTTAAGGGAACTTAGGTAGAGTTAAATAAGCATCTCAAAAGTATTTTTTAAATATTTTTTGTAAGTTTACAAGCCAATCAAGAGACTAACCAACTATGGCAGGTCGTAATATTAATGTCCTTGTCGAATTGTTGCAACCTCAACCTGTACGCAGTCATCTTTATTTCTCTGGAGATTGGCAGGCATTTAACCTATGCGAATGCAGTTGACATATGGCCATTAATTAAAACATCAACACCTCCAACTGCGGGGGAGGGGGAAAAAAAGACGGCAAACAGTAGCAAATATCGCCCGGAGACTTGCGCAACAATTTCACATGTCAACGCATGCAAAAATGAAACGAGGGTAAAACGATGTCACTGGGGGCGGCGGCAATGGTTGTGTGGGGGCCGAGGGAGTCAAGCCATTTGAAATGTGATCAGGTGGAACGTAACGGCTGCTGTTTGCTGCTGCCATCGCCAATAAAGGTCAAATTAAGGGGGCGGCAATGGGAGGTCTCCAGCTGACTGCTGACTGCATGCATGCATTTAACCCCTAACATCGCGACGCGTGCAAATAAAATGGGAATGCCCCAGCATCCAGCCAAGCAGCCAAGCATCCGCAGAGCAGAAGCTGCTCCAGCTTGAGCTCCCCCTAGGGCGCTGCTGCTGACGTTGCCATGACACTGTTGGACCTGGTCTGAAATTCTCGTGGGCTATCGGAGCAGGAAATAATGTTCAACCAGGCGGAAGTAGTTGCTATATCAAAACGTATTGATTGACTTTGCGAATGCACTCCGGTTGGAGGCCACCCTGGGATGGATGGAAATTGGAATTAAAGTTCGCCATAAGCATAAATGAGTCACAGCCATAAGTGCTTATCTGAATGGAATGTTCAATTTGATTCTTACAGGACTAAGCATTGCTAATCTTTAGGTATATATCAAAGAATGTATTTGAATAAGGTCTTATATTTAATTTAGTTTTAGTAGATTAAAACCTAAAGGAACTCTTCGAGTTACTAGTAAATGTTAATTTTTTTAGTTTAAATGTTAAATAAAGAAACTAAATTGCCAATTCACATACAGATTCGGGTATTCGGTAGGAAAATACAGCACTTGGGTTTGCTTTCACTAAAAAACTCTTCCTTAAGCTGTTCCTAATTTAATTTTATTTTAAAAACATATTGTACTAACTGTTGCTTTTCTGGTATTTTCTTTACTTAACCTACCAAATTTCTATCCAAAATTCTCTCCTACTAAAGCAAACATAAAATTGGATAGGCAATCCACTTTCGATATAATCTTAATCGTCTTCGGAACTCGCCTACTCCTGGATGACCTGCCCTCTAGTTACTTCATTAGTGCATCTGTTCCGCATTTTAAGTGACGAGCCTGCCGGCTCCTGCACAAAAAAAAAAGAAGGGAAAAAACTACAATTTGCATTTATGCAAATCGAGCGTCGGCCATCTTGATCGCTTTCACTCCAAACGCTTTCACCTGCAAGTGTTGTAGCTAACTGCAAACCTGCATAAATCCCTGCCTGGGCACTGGCAAATTTTATGCACTTAATTTATGCGCTTTTCCAAGTACTTCTCGGTAGAAAAGTTATTGCCACGTGCCGTTTCGCTGGCTTTCCATTCTGAAATTTAGTGACTTTCACTTTTAGCTCAATACTGCGATTTTTACATGTCGCCCATAGGAGAAAAATGTTGTGCATGTTCGGTTGCAATTTTTTTTTGTTTTCGTTGTAGCTGGCAGGTTTTTAATTAAAATTTCTACAGGATGGAAGGTTGGAAAATAAAAAAAGGTTGGAGGTCGCCGCCATTTTAATGCTGATTTTATGCAAATGACAATTGATTGAAAACGGGAGGCGGCGGTAGCCTTTGTGCTCGCTGTCTCTAGGCGTGTGAGTGGGTTTTGTGGGGATATTAAAATAATGACCATAATGTGCCATAAACAAACAAAGTTTAATAAATTGTATTTCGCATGAAGCTATATATTTTGCATATTTATGGTTTTTAAGATTTTCAAATAGTTTAATCAATAATGAACATTGATGAAAAAAGGAAAACGACGATGTCTTCCTTAAGGTTTTATTAAATTACAATTTAAAAATATTTAAACAGTTTTGTAATTTTCAATGGAGCTTATTTTAGTAATAAAATTATATTAAATTATATTTTATTGAACTTTTAATTAAAATAAAAATGAATTCTATGTTTCTATTCTTTCTACTGTAATAATTCGATTGGTTTGGCATTCAATTAAGACATAATATTCGATTATTAAAACGTTACTTGTTATAATCTTTTCAAAATATCATTATCATAATTCATTTGTTTAGTTTTCGAAGGAAAATCAACAGCAAACTTCATGAGAACAACAAAATCAGTTTATTTACTATTTATGTTATAATTACTCTACAGAAAATCAACAACTAAATGCCAGAAAAATAATGCATTGATAAAGTGACTAATTTCATGTGTTGATTTAAGCCTCTTTTTTTCCCCGCCAAATAAATATTTGCCAAACTTGTGTGCCGTTTTCAATTTTTAGGTATTTTTATGAAATTAATTAAATTGTTACCGCTAGACGCTATTGACCATATGCTAACGATGCGATTTGGCCATCCCGAGGCCTGCGTCCACACACGCACAACACAAGCAATTAAACATTCACACATATTTGGTAATTTTATCCCTCTAATTGCGTTGGTCATTTGAACGTTGTTAATCTGCTGCATCGAGAACGAGGCAATGCTTTTTGTCTATTCCTGAAATTTAACTAATTGTAATTTCAAAATACGCTGATGTTTGTTTTGCAGATTTCCCAGTCATTGAAATGCAATTATGGCCAAGAGCCCTTATAACCTTCTAAGCATTTTTTGTCTCTTTTATAGCGAGGGATCTTTGTAAAAATTAAGATGTTAGAGTGAAGACATTTATGATGTGTTCTTATCTTTTATTTTAGGTGTTTACGTTCGTTGAATTTTATTTTTAATACATTATAAAATTAAACAATATTTGATACATTTTTTCTCAAATAATATGATACTTTTGCAAGCCTTCTATTAATTAGGGTCAATCTAGTCATTTTCGTATTGAACAAATATTAAAAGTGCATCTACAAATTTCTCTAAATTAAAATTAATTAAAATGAAATGCATTACCATATTTTTTCCGGTTTATAATAGATACATTTTGCACTTACAACCAATTCATTTAACCTTTAATGTTTATTTGGTTTTGCTTTAATGGAAAATAACACACACATATTCCAGTGGCCCGCCTCTCATATTTCGTCTGCTACTCATTATGATCGTGGTTGGGTCTTTAGCATTCAGCAGCACCCCAGTAAATTTAATTAACCAAGAGCACCACCCTAACACCCTTGACTCCTCCTCACACGGATGCTCTTGCGGGGGAATATTTGATTTAGTGAGCCCTGCCATCAAGGACTGCCATTAAAAACCACATCAAAATACACAGAAAGACGGCCGGGGCCATGTCTTTCGACGGCTAGCATATTGCGGAGCGGAACAATAAGCAAGTCCAAACTTAACGACAACTAAATCCAATTATAAGCATTTTTGCTGGGGCGCAACAGGAGCTGCCAGGATATACTATGGCGTGCGCTGCACATCGAACACGTGTGCGCAACGAATTTTTTGTTTGGGCCTTTTTTGGGGTGGTTGGGTGACTGGGTGCCTGGGTGGTTGTGGGTTGGTTGCTTCGGTGGCTGGGCGGCTTGAATGGGTGCGTCGGGCTCGTTGGCAAATTGCATGCCGCCCGCAGCGTTGCATAAAGGTTTACTTTTCATTTACGCGCGCCGAAAAAGGGGACAAAGGAACAACCCTTACAAATGCATCGCACCCACCCACACACTCATGCAGCGTGGCAGGGAGTCCTTTGTGCGGTGCTGCGTGTGTTTGTGCTACCCAC
The DNA here is from genome assembly GCA_008042515.1 of Drosophila truncata. Lineage (NCBI taxonomy): Eukaryota > Metazoa > Arthropoda > Insecta > Diptera > Drosophilidae > Drosophila > Drosophila truncata. The sequence continues at coordinate 53,557 of VNJQ01003954.1, read as the reverse complement.
TCCAGGAATCACCGAAAAATTGTAATTAAACTTAATCCGCTCAATTTGAAACGCACATCGAGGCGGTCAAAAGTGCTTCTGCCCCGGCTGCCAGCCTCACTTTTCTCACATTGGACCGCGAATATTTATGAGGATCCTGTGGCGAATGTAATACTTGATTTTTAATGAAATTCCAAGTGTACAGCTGATCATATAAAAATATATAATAAAGTAAACAACTTCCCTTACACGCAACTAATTAATGCATATTTATTTTGATAATTTCTTTTATAAATTAAAAGTCTCATTCTCAAAAAGCTCTAATAATCATAAATTTCCTACCAGAATTCCAATTAATTTAGCTTACTCTTTATAATGTTTAAACAACCTTGAGAGCATGTTATTTATTTTTTTGTGCTTTCAGAATCTGTTCCTTTTCTGGTCAGTGCGTTCATGCATTTAAAATGTGCATAAATTATTGAATTAGTGCGTTTGCCACCAATTTCCCTTATTCTTTTAAGCAATTTTAACGCTCAGCATTTTTTACAATGAGAAAAAAAATATATAGCAGGAAGTGAAAGCGAAAAGGGAACACTTTCTTATAATTTATGCATGGCGCTGAGGCTGACGTTGACTTTGGTTTGGTTTTCTGGTTGCCTTTTCATTTATTTATTTATAACATTCACAATCAGTGGAAACTGCCAAAGGGCCGGAGCCAGCAATTAGTTCCAAGATCCTTGGGGATGTTTTAATTATTGCATTGAAAAAAATTCAAAAAATTCTCCCTATAGATATGGGGGAGTGTCCAAAATGTAATACAGATTTTCTGAGTTTTTTATGCCAAAGTATTTGTTCTATTGTTTTTTTTTGTTTGGTTTGAAAATGAACCCTTTTTCTTTTGTTAAATAATAGAAACTGTTCAGGAAAAAGTGGAAAAAGTGTTGTTAAAAATCAAACAAGATTATTATTTTTAAACAGTATTTTTTAATAATGTTTGTAACTGAAAATTTAAATAAAAAACTTACTTAAAGGGTACCAAATCTCCGGCTTGTTGAAGATTGTCTTTATTTCTTGCAACTTTGTATATTTTCTATCAACGTTTTCCCTTAGAAGAAAAGGTGTACTTGTTTATTCATTGAATGACTTTATTTCTGACACCTTATTCATTGAAATAACCATTCTGATAAGACACAAGTTTAATATTTGTATTATTCCATTCTGTAGGCAGATAAGAAGGCACTTCGAAAATCGCTCAATTCCCTTATTGTTGTTATGAATATTATTATCGCCCGTGTAAGCAATATTTTATAGGTAACTGATAAGAAAATAATATAAAAGCCAAGTCGCCGAGGTATTAGCAAAAGTTTCCATTGGACATTCACAAGAAACAGGTCTAAACCCGCACTCAATCATGACAACCGGAAGCCAGGATAATATTATCATACGCATCATGACCGCGGGGGATTACCCAAAAGTGAAAGCATTCATGAAGGATGACTTCTTTAAGTCCGAGCCTCTGTGCCAGTCCAGTGGGGAGGCAATGCATCTGCAGAACGAGAAGGAAAACGATGAATACCACCTCTCAATGATCGCCCAAGGCACCTGCTTGGTGGCCCTCGACGAGACTAACGGTGGCAGATTGGTTGGCTTCGTCCTCGCAGGAGCCCAATTCCCCGAAGATATCGAAAAGCATCGCCAGGAGGCGGAGGCCATGGAACAAAATACCTGGGGCCGCATTTGTCGCATGCTTTCCAAGATCGAGCGGGAAGCCGATCTCTTCAAGCGTTACGGTATCTCTAAGCTGCTCTACTCTCACATCACCAGTGTGGATGCTTCGATGAGAGGAAAAGGTTTGGGCTCCCGGCTAGCCAGCAAGCTGATGGACGTGGGCCGCTCCAAGGGATTTCCTGTTATGGTGGCCTACTGCACTAGCTTCTACTCCGCCCGCCAGAAGGAATCCCTGGGAATGGAGTGCATTCACTCTCTGGTCTATGCTGACTACAAGGATGACAGTGGACGACCGATTTTCACGCCGGCAGCTCCGCACACAAAGGCTCGCGTTATGGTCATTAAATTGTGATAAGATGGGATACCTCATAGGAAACTAGATCCCAATCTCAGAAGTGTAAATAGTTCCTTAATGGAAAATTTAATATAATTATTTTGGAAAACAAAAATAAATATTGTGTCAGTAGTTATCAGTTAGTTAGTGGTATCTTTTTGTTACTGTTATTATTGTATCTCTTGACCATTGGTTATGTTTAAAATTACCAGGAAGTATAAACGTTTGATTGTGTTTTATAGATAAGAAAGTGCATTAAACAATAACAAAATACAGTGAAAAAACAGATAAGATAATTTGAAAACACTTGTATTGCAGTGCTTCTTGGTTTTGTCATGATAACAAACAAAAAACATGAAAACTATCAAAGTCATAGTCAAGTGTTTTCCTTAATATGTGAAATCATAGTGACAGAAATCAGTGTTTCCCAAACACTTAATAGCGATGAAGAAGCCTTCAATTGCCTATCAACCTATTAGTTATAAAATCCCTTCGATCGATCATAGCAATTAGCCGATTTTGCCTTCGCATACAGAAAATAATCCTTTGAAATGTGTAATAAATGGCCTCAACAAACAATCTAGTTAGGCAATTTCTCTGTTTCATGCTGTTTTTGTTTTCATTTCACTTTTGTCATCTCCTGTAGCAGATTTTCCACTTTGCACGTACGAAAAAACAACAGAGGCAACAGAAAAGTTCTCAACAGACCGTGTCCCCATCCTCAGTCTCCACTTTCTGACTGCGTTGGGGTCTCTTGAACCCACTGGGTTGGTTGGTTTATTTTTCTGTATTTTCAGCTTTTGCAGTGATTTCATTAAAATTTTACTGTCATAGTAAAAGTTTTATTATGAACTCACGAACTGTTGCTGCTGCTGCTGCTGCTGCTGCAGACGTGGGCCAAAAATAACACCGTCGAAGTAAATAAGCGGAGAGCGGCGCATGGGGAGGATTGAATGAGGAGAACCAAGGAGGACTCAAAAGTCATCTCAAGATGGCCTAGCCTGCAATGTAGGTGCACTGCACCTTATACACACCTGCAATAAGCTGGAAAATAAAGAGAAATCCTTGCATGTATTTGTAGACATTCTCTTAGCTCTGAAGCCGACTCATTAAAATGAGGTAATTGGTCTTTTATTCAGTTTTTGCAGACATATGTCTTGACTAATGGGAGTAGACAAATTAAAGGAATTTTTAAAATGTATATTATTATTAAGAATGTATATTATCTTTAAGACTTTAAAGTTTAAACATTGGCAATTGTTTTAAACATTTTCTAATACCTCGACTTGTTTTCCCTTCAAACTTTGATGAGTTTCTCAGTCATTTGCTCAGGTTCCATACTTTCTGCTAATATGAAAGTCGGGTCTTCCTTGTAAATAACCGAAATAAACCCCTCTTCAAGATTTTTGTAATACTAGGAAGACGATTTTTTAACTGTCTACTGTCTGCTGGTGTTGGCAAAAATGCATCAGCTTGTTTTTATAATTGAAATGATTGCAAACAGAAGACATAATTATATGACTTGCCTTATAATTGCTATTACGGGTGCTGACTGAAATTACGTTCCAGATGATATTAAGTAAATATTCTTCTATAAGAAATTCTTTTCTAAGAGCTAAAAGAAATAGCAAAACAATATTCTTATTGTACCAGTGATAAAGAATTCAAGGGTTCTGTATTATGCTTTAGGGATTTAAAATCAATTTAAGAAGGCATATATTTTGTAGAGAAAGAAGTAATTTTTTTTCTACACCTCCAGAATTCATTAACATACCAAAGAAACCTCCTTGAAGTACTTCTCACCCCAAAATTTTTAGACAAATCAGAATTTCAAATGCTCAGCTCGACTCATTTCCGAACAATTACTTTAAGGGCCAAATCATTTTGCGATGCCATCAGCCGGCGTAATCCGTCGGCCGGCGTCCCAAAGCCGTCTTTGGGCGCATTAGCTGCAACAATTTCCAAACTGCCGCTTGGCAAATAGGCAACCCTTTCGGCTGCTGCTAAGCAAATATGTGTACACTGTGTGGGCCAGGCCAGTGGATGGATGCAGCACAACATGCCTCAATCAGGTGGTTGCGGCGGGGCGACAGGAGGATAAACTCCGAAAAGCGACCGAAAAGCGGCTTAAAACTCTTGAGTCGGCGGCAGGATCTGATGCGGGACAAAGGAAACTCTATGACAACATTGGCAAGGAGGTTGCCGCGAGCGAGTTAGGGGCTGGGCTGGCTGGTAGGGCGCAAATTAAGCATTGCCATGGCGATGCCCCGTCTAAGATGATTGATTGAGCTTTTAGTTAAATTGCGCCAGCGGCCAGTCAAAGCAGCAGCCCCAGCACATGGCCTGCCACCGTCTTAGGCAAAGTTCCGCGGTCCTTCGTCCCGTCCTCAGCCTCAGCAATTTCCGCAACATCGACCAGGTTGCCGTAGCAAAAGCTGGAGACTTGTTTGCATGGCTATTCCTGGAGAGCCTGTCCCCTCTAGCTTGCATAGAAAAGTGTCAAGACGATTAGGTGAACTTAAAGTAAATGCAACAAGTTATTTATGCAATGTAAATAATTATTAATAATAATAAAACTACTTACAATTAAAAATATAAGTGAAAAGCCAAAGAAAAAGGTGGCTTCCCTTATAATATCAAAAAAAAAGTAGTGGAAAAATGTTATTTTTCCACAAAAACCATCTGAAAAGTACAAACCTTTATGGAAAACCAGCAACACAGGATGAGAGCACTTGGACACCTTGCTTGTAAATGATATTGAAACCTTTTTCGGATGGCTTCCATCCACTCAAAGTTAGAGCGTACCGACTGGGCAGACAAATCTATTAGTGCATTGCTCTCTCGGCGCCGAAAAGAGCAAACATTAGCGTCTAATTCCCTCGCGCAACAAATTCATCAACTGCCACATAATCCAGCAAATTTTTCAGCACTTAAATTTGGACATGACCTGAAACTTTTCTCTTCTTTTTTCTTCTTTTTTTTTTGCCTACTTTTGGCGGCCTCCTAATCCCTAAACTGTCGCAAAACTTTGGTAGCACACAAAAGCAAAACAAAAAAAAAAAGTATGGTAAGGCAAAAAAAAAAAGGCCAACAAAACTTTTGCTACAGATAAAAGTGCAAAGTTTGAGAGGGCGCTAAGGAGGGAGACAGGGACAGAGGGGAAAAATCCACAGAAGGACAGTGAGGCGAAAATTACAAACATTTTCAATTATCAAGCCAAACAAGGAGAGCCTGTGATGTATTGTCTGGGCACTCATTATAACATTACCGTCATATAATTACAGCCTGATGATTGTTTATTAAGTTAAAATGGCCCCGAAGCTTGTGGCTGATAAATGACTGAAGGAGAGACCCTTTGTGAGGGACTGTACCCAACGACGGCCAGCGTCACCTGGTCTCAGTCATTTTTCAACAAAAAATAAAGAGTTTGCCCCCGACAAAGCCAAGACATCATAGCAGTCGGGGAGCAGTCTTCCCCGGCTTTTGTTTTCATTTTTCGTAACGCCACCTTGCGGTGGGGTATACATATACAAAATGATTATTACTGTCCACCTTCAGTGCTCGACATCGCCTTTGTTTTCCGCGGACATTTCTCAAGTGTCACTGTCAACGGGTGCTCGATGAAAGGAAATGTCCCTGCCTGCGCCTCGTCCGACTCCTGATGATTCGGGGACAATTAGAGGGGATAACTTGCCGCGTTTCGCACAACATCATTTGTGATGTGAGTGAGAGTTTCCCTCTTTTTTGTTTACTTTCCATTCCCCCAGTAAAGTTTAAATTAATTAATCACATTAAACGTTTTGCGGGCTGAAAAATGTTTAAAGCAAACTATTAAGATCACAGATATGGCGCATAAATAATGATACAAAATTTTGTTGGCACAATTATGCTTCGCTGACTGCTAATGGAGGTTTTAGCGAGGGTGGAAAAAGGAATTAGGGAGCATTTTTCGGGGGAATGAGAAGGTCTAAATTGGAGTTTTTTTACATTTTAATTTAATAAATTATTATGATGGATTGAAGAAGATGTTAATAGAGCGAGGGGTGACTAAGAATTCTCATAATATTGGTAATTTAACATTGAAAAATATCATAATTAAGCTCCTCCTATATTTCGTTAGTATCTTTTCTAATCCCAAGCTAAGAAGAAAGTATCAAAGCTGCCCTCGTAAGTATCTTTAGGTCGCCGCCTGTCGCTTCCATTTCGATTAAGTCGTGCAGAATTTTCCAACGAATATCAAAACATGATTGTGAAAGAAAACATTTCAAAAGTTTATCCCAAGTAGAGACCCGAATTCTGTCCCTCCCTTAGCTTCAATGTCCTTCAAAGAGTTTAAAAAGGTGGAAAATGAAGGGGGAGGCAGGATTGCTGTTGTTGTGCGGAATTAGTCGAGTGTTAATAAACCCCCGAAAAGAGATATAGCCTTGAATCTGAATACATTTGTAATTCAATTAGCGATAATAAAATAAATTATACGAATGAGTTTTTCACATTTAACTTTCTGACAGCTTGATGGGGGTATTCTGTAGCAGCCAAATGGCTAATTGACACTGGGATTGGCCTCAGGACAGGTGTCTACCCAACAGACAACTCTCCACTTCACTCCGCTCTGCTTGTTTTATATTTTATTTAATGGCTTCTCTGGTTTTTTTTTTTTTTTTACAAATACATGCCAAAAACTGCCAATTTGGCAGAAACAGCACGAGCAAAGATACATAAAAGCGAGCGTATACAAACAAGTTAATTGTAAGCAAAACAGTGGCTTCAGCGTTAACCAAAACCATATTTCACAATTCGTGCCATGTCTGCGCTCTCGTCTCCACTCGACGACGACTGGCACTGGCAAATGAAAACTAAACACAATTAAAACTAACGAACCTGGCAAAATTTACACAAAATAAATTTTGTTTTAAATGTTATGAGGCTCATCATATTGGAGCAAGAGGAGACGTATGCTGATGCTGATGCTGATGCTGCTGCTGCTGCTGCTGCTACTGCTGCTGCTGCTGCTGCTGATGCATTTTCCTGTTGGTTCTAGTTGATTTAATTAAATGCATTTGAATGCAAATGCCTGGCAATGCGTACCGCCGGCTCTCAAAACCATCACCATGTGTGGTTTAAGTACACACACAAACGCACACCCATCGCATGATGCTGTTCTAGTTGTAACTAAAACAAAAACGGAAACGGTGAGCTTATGCTGCTGACAGCGCCCTCGGGTGTTATTTTATGGCAAAATATGTGAAGTCATCTGGGGGCTAACGAAGGGGGGCCAACGAAAGAGTTTGGTTTTCATAATCTAAAATAGAGCACACACACCCACCCACACACACCCACACTGGGGAATCCAGAAAGCTGCGGGCTAAATTTAATCAAAAAGTGTATCATTTTCAGCCATTCAATTGTTTTCCCAGAGTCCAGGACCTGGTAGGCTTATAGCCAATTAAAATGGGACTAAAAGGAGTCAAGTTTGACACATGGAGAAGTTTTAATTTATGTTTTACTGCAAGTACTAAAGATAGCAAATTTTTAAACCATTATTGAGTATGAATAAAAAATATATTTAATACTATTTTATTTAAAAAAACATATTTAATGGAATTGAATTCTAATTTCCAAATCTAAAATCTATCAAAAACAAATAGGCATCTTTGAATTCGATTTGAAACACAAAACCTAAGCTCAAAATAAGCTTACAAACATTCAGAAGAAGCTCGAAGGCCATTATAAACTGATTACAAAACCTTATCCACCTGTCAACCGAGCGGACCAACAGCAAATCTTGCAAGCTTGACTGACCAAAGTTATATCCTGCAGCTGACACTATTATTAACCATCGAGGAGCAACAACAATAACGGCCAATGCCGAGAATATTTGAAATTTAATTGAACGTGCAGCCAGGCAGGCATCTCTCTCTCTCTCTCAGGACACTCGCTGCCTGCCTCACTCTGACCCTGACTGTAAACGACATTTGAGGGCAGCCTGGCATAACTAATTGAATGCATAATTTACAATTAAGTACGTAAGCTACTTTAATATTTATGTCTATAAATGCACAGAGAGCGCACAGCTACTCTCCCGCCCTAATTTTGTACATCACCGCCCATCGCCCATCGCCCATCGCCCATCGCCCATCGCCCATCGTTCACTGTCCATAGCCCCGCTCTGCTCATCGCCCGACTTTGGCCATTATCGACCATCACTTGTGCCAACTGCAATAAATGTCAATTATTCATGAATTTTCAATAACTTGAGACGAGGCAAAATAGAAAAGTTTCCTTACGTCTCTCTCCTCGTCCCCAGCTTGGGAAAACTTTTTAATAATATGTAAATATGGCCAAGAGAAAGACAAAGATAGTTGGAGCTGGAGCTGGAGCTGGAGCAGCGCGGAAAAAGCTAGACATCGACGGGCGTTAACTAAGGAGCACATAAAATGTGATGCCAAACAATATGAAAAAGGGAATCGTTGGAGCAGTACAGGAACAGGCACAGGCACAAGGACTCAAAGCAAACAACAAGTTTGCCTTCAAAAAGCAACGAACGTGCTCGCCAGGCATAGGTTTAATGGTGAATAATTAACAGTTATTAATAATGACAAAAGCAGCTGCCGCCGCGGCCGATGCCATCGAAAGCAGCTTACAAAATGTATAGCACACTTTTTGGGGCCATGCGCACTCGTAATTTCAGCACAAAATGTTGTGAGCTTTTTGATTTAAAATTCACCGCCAATAATAATAAAAATAAATCATTCGCCCCGTCAGCCAACCGCTGTTCCCGTCTTTCCACCATTCTACTTTGCTCTCTCTCCTCTGTGTCCCCCGTGTCCACCATGGCGTATACGCAATGTTAGTTGACTTTGTTTCGAAAACGAAAACGAGTGTGCGGTGGTAAAACTTTTTGCGCTGTGACTCCTGCTTAATAATTTGCCATAATTTATGAGAGCTGAGCTCAGCTCGTCGTCTTTATTATTGGATTTCTTCCACCCAACCAGGACCCAGACCCAGACCCAGACCCAAACCCAAACCCAAACCCAGACCCGGATACGGACCCGTCACCCTCCCTCAAGTGCCACACCCAGACAATTTAAACTTTATGCCAAAACGTTTTTGAATGCTTAATTAGTTGGTGGAAAATAACATTCGAGGCTTCCAGCGAGTAGCGATAGTTGAGGGAGGTCGAGTCACCGATTGCCAAATTGGGTTTCTGAGGGATTTCGGAAGACTAACGATTTAATTTGTTTGCCATTGGTGTACTTGGAAACATATTTCATTTAATTGAGTTTATTAAATTTAATGAGACTCAGCTTTTGTGAGCTATCTTGGAGATATCTACATAAATGGGAAGACTTAATGCCTTCAAAGGAAACTAGGGAACTGGCTCAAAATATAGCTTTTAAAAATGTTTGTTTATTTATTTAATAATTCTGAGCTTGTTCTGTAAGAAATTATTTTTATTTTATTTGTTTCTCAGTAAGTTTTCAGGTTTTCAGACTTCATTTGTTGATGTAACACGCCCGGCTATGGCCTGAAATATATATTCTTCAAGCACAAACCATTTCACCTTTCACAAGCCGAGGGAGCGGCAGCAACTGTGCCTACATTAAACTCAATAAAATAAATGTGCAGCCATAAATTATATAAAGTGCGCCAGCTACACACACGTATTGAGCTCCAGAGACAGAGAGAGAGCGAGCGTCCAAGGGCCAACCGTGCAAAATCGACAAGTGCCACAATTTTTTATGCCAAATAATCCTTTGCCTTCCACGTCGCTCATTGATGAATTATAGCAAATTAATTTTACACCAAAAAGTGACAAGACCAGGGGCCAGGGGCAACTCCTCGCCAGCCCATTGGCAAACTGGCCTTATCAGAGCATTTGCATGGCTGGCGTTGCCTAGGCAAACAGTTTAACCATATCAAATTCAAATTCGCATAAATTTCCAAGTCTGAACAAGCGCGAAAAAATCGATTCCCCGCAGGAAGAACCGGGAGCGGAGCTGCTCCATTTTTGAGGGAGCCGGGAAGGCATCGCCTTCGCTCCCCGCTAGATGAATGGTGGGCAGGACACCCCGCTGGGGACGAACTCTAGCCAAAGTCAAATCGATTATTATTTTATCGTCTACACTGAGGGGTTGCACGCCCTGTCACCAGTCCGTGCCGGGGTTGTAAAATAAATTTAAATGTACCGGCAAAATGTATAAAAAAAAAAAAAAAATTGAATATTTCACGTATTTACTTCTGGGTCCTCTCAGCCTTCGCTTTTAACCAAAAGTTCAACGTCAAAAAATGGTACGTGACTGTTGATTGTTGAAACTGTTGCTGTTTCTGTTTCCTGTTGAGTGGATTGAGTCAATAAAATGAGTTTGGTGAGAAATTTTGCAAAAGGTCGTGACCGATGATAACTTCTGGATGAATATTCTTGGCTGAGTGCGATTTAGATGTTAACATTTGTTGCGAAAAAGTAGAGTAAAATAGTAAGAACTTGAATGTACGATTAGCAATTCAGAGTCAGTGATCTCATTTGTGTTTTTTTTAAGAATCCAAATCTAAAACTATATCTGTAGTTAATCATTCTTTAACCTCAACCCTTTGTGTTTCTTTTAAAACAATTATATATTTTATATGACTTTTCTCATTTATGCCTCACACATTCGTTGAGTGATTCGCCACAGGATATAGTGTACTGTACCAGGGATAATGCTGTCAGAATCACCGTTAAAATATAGTCAAGGGCAAACTCGCGGTCACAGATGTTGTCCAAAAGCATGACATTCTGCAGTGGCTTCAGTTTCTGGTGTAAAATCAATGATGTGTGCTGCTCAAAAAGAAGCAATTAGTATATAATTCGTCCCCTTTAAGGACTCACCTCGTTGTCAAGAACCATCACGGTGAGGAGTCGTGAATTCGCCTTTCTCATGTACAAGCCATGAATAATCACTATCTGCTGCTGCAATATCAACTCGGCATCTCGCAGCCGATCAGTGCACATACCCAGAATGAGGACATAAAGGATAGGAATCACTACCGGACCCAGGCACCCATCCGTAATGATGTAAATCTTGTCTTCCAACTCATCTTTCGCAAAGAGACTGCACTCGATCAGCAGTTCCATGTTGAAGATGCAGGTGAAGATCATCAGGTAAATGGAGTTTGGCAGCCAGGACATGCTGTGTATGATGAACTTGTGCAGATTGTTGATGCGAAGATGCAGCTTGAACAGCAGCGACAAGTGGCGGTGATAGCGAACGGCGATGTCCTGCCGTTCGCCATGATCCTCGATAAAACTCTGAAGGAACATGGTGATGCTGCGATACCAGTTGAGCAGGAGCAGCTGGTAGATAAAGTAGCCCAGGAAACAGTACTCCAACAGCACCCAGTAGAGTAGGGAGATCATCAGGAAGTAGAATTTATCCCACAGCGAATCTAGGAGTATGTAGAGCATCCACAGCTTGCAAAGGTACACTAACAGCAGAACCGTGTCGCAGTGGTATATCATGCCGAATCTGCGCTCAATCACCCTGGTGATGTGGAGGATTTCATTGACCGCGTGACGCACAAACCTGCGATCTTGTTTCAGGTGCAGGAAGATCCCCAGGCGTCGCAGGACGTTTATACTTATTCCCTGCATGAATAGACTCATCACAAAGTGCTGGGCATGGCTGCCATTTACCAGTCTGACGTGAATGTAGATAGCCAAGGCCATCACGAAGTATATCATGTGCTGGCTGGTCAGCAGAAATAGCTTTATGGCCACCACTATTTTGGACAGTATCCGATTGTACCGGGTCTCCTCTACCCTATTCGTTTTCGCATTGTACTTTAGCCTGAAGAAGTGACAGCCACAGGCAATGCCATAGATAGCCCAGGCACTGGCCTTGAAGAACAAGCGATGTGCAGTCTCGGTGGCACTTTTCCGATGAACGCACTTGTTACTCCGCATCACTTCAAATAAAAATGACTGGACCTCTGTTCGATTTGGCTATTGATAGGCAAAAGCATAATAATTAGGCTTCTACATTAGCAACCGTAATTAGGGCACAATGACCAACTCAATGGCCTATAACATTACTCAACTGTACTCACATTAAAACCATAAATATTATTATCAAATAGTCTTGCGACTACTGTTTCTCAAATATCAGGATTAATCAAAATTGCTTTATTTAAATAATTATATTTGGACAATTACATATACTTTTTTAAGGGTTTTTTTGTTCTTTTTGTGATATACTGAACTAAAAATTCAATATACCCTTCTGTAGTCTGGCGAATTTGGTTCTGGGCTATTGATGGATGTATATAATTTATTACTAAAATGTTTCGATTATGGAACACTTTCCCTTTATTACTTGATCGAAAAATTGTCCATCTAAATAAGTGAATAAATGGAAAGCTTTAACTCCATATTATCCAGTAATCTTTCTACATAAATACTGAAAATATAAATACTGAAAATATAAATACTAAAAACTTTTTAAATACGTTATTTACCGTCTTACGACACTTCCCTAAACTTAAAAACATTCTATTGCATGTTCGTTTTTCCTTCCTAAATTTAATGCATTTTTTTTTTAGAATCCTTTCACCCAGGATAACTACATGCACCCTTGGGTGAGATAGCCTTTCCAAAAGAAATAAGTGGTGAAAACTCCAGAGCAAATGAGCTGCGCTTGGAACCCGATACTGGATTAAAAGTTGAATGCACCCGCCTAGACGGACCCGCCGACTGCCTGCCAGACAGACAGACAGACAGACAGACAAATGGAATTGCGAGGAGCATCCCATGAATGCTGCACCGCCGGAAAATACAACTCGGCACAGTTGTTGCCGCGTCGCATATGGAAAAATGTAAGCTGAGCCGTTGCCGAGGAAACGAATCCTACAACTTCACACAACCCTCCTGCCGCCACCGCTGGAAATCTCCGCCGGCCCATTCATCTAAGCCAGAAGCATCATTACGCATGTCGCGGAAAATTGTAAATATTTTCCCATAGCTGCTGGCTGGCTTCCATTTATATATGGAATGTTCTGTGGCAAAATTCAACTCCAAGTGCTCATGTTGCAATGAATTGAAAAATGTTAATGAATCCCACTCGTACACTCTTCGAAAAGATGGGACAAGACCAAGATTTGACTAGAACCGATAGGGGATATAGGAATGACTTTAGTTACCTCTAAATTTGTATCTAATTTGCAGTAATAATTAGTGATTTGTTGCGGAAATTCGATCATTATTACAAAGAATTTGAAGGTTTAGGTTGGTGGCTATTTTAAATCTTTAGAATATATCTAAATTAAAAAAAAACAACTTGTTATAGTACTTAAAATATTGTTTATTTTTATAGAAAAGTAAATACAATACCCTAAGTAATGTCTTAGTCGTTTTATAGACTACTTGCAGGTTGCACATGTATTAATTATGCTCTTCCTATTGGTGGATATATATCAACTTATCTTCGTCATAGTTTTGAATACGTTTTTCGGTTTCATTTTGGAAATTTGGGCAACTCTCGGACCCTCATAGTGACAGCTGTTCTCTAGATTGCAGCGCTGACACCCTAAGCTCCTGTGGCCCCCCCAGAGCCAGAGACTCCATTCAAATGAAATATGCTGTTCGGCGGTGTGTTTCGGGATTGGTGATTAAACACCCTCCCAGCCTGCAACCCTTCACCGATGCTTTTTGTCCCTGGGAAGCCTCCATCCATTCAGTAGTTACAGATCCTCTTTGAATTTACGCGGCACCATCTTTCCGCGGCTTCCTTCCTTCCGCGCGCGTACTGCATGGAAATGCTTTCCGCAATTATTGCAAGCTCTCCAATAAAAATCCCTCGAATGGGGTTGAAGCTGCGGCTCGGGTCTGTTTCTGAAATGCTGTAAGCACTGTTCAAGTGGTTGAGTCGCAAACGCTTGTGGGTCTGCCTCAACTAGACAATGAAGAGCGGGAAGCCGAGAAACAATGACAACTTGAATGGAGCCTGCAACGTTGCCAAATTGTGGGTTTTGGTCTGATAACTGCTAATGTCTCGTCACGGCAATTGTTATTAAAATTCTGGAAACCATAAATATTAGCAAGAGACGTTATTTGAAAGTCTGTTAAAGTAAGAGATTTTCTTGTAATAAATGGGTAAGCGAAAGTTGGGGAGAAAGTGGGAGATTCCATATTTTAATATATTTAACACCTTCTTTTAGAAGACAAGCCTGGCTTATTCTTTTATGAAATAAAATCCACTGAATTTAGACAGATTTTTAAATATACTTTTAAAGAAAGGCTCCAATATCCTTGAGTACAGTTTAAGGTATACATACGTTCGCAACATTGTTGCTTCATTGCTGTTGACTTTCCCGTAAATATTATACGAATACGGCCACAACACCCAAAGTGAACTAAATAAAGCCGCCGGGCTAAATTCAAATCATGCCATGACCTTAAACATTCCTCTCCAACCGGTCGCCCGGGCATACCAAAAAGCGACTGCCAATATTTTATATAAAATTGTGGAAAAAATAGCTGCGAGCTGTTTGAGAAAAATCAACACAGAGCCGAAAAAGAAAAGAGAATTTTTTCCCAAAAAAGAAACGATATGGTTTATTAAATATTTCGAGCCCCAGGCGCAGTTCAGAGCAAACATACTCGCATTTAATGCGTGAAGTGCCGGCACGGGAACGGGGAAGGGGAATTGAATTTAAGGCCGAGAGAAACTTCAAGGAGGGTTTTGCTGCAGGACTCGGATTCGGTTCTACACATTGAGTGGCCTCATTGTCAGCAGCCAATCTCCGATGTCTTGGGTTTGGTGCAGCGGCAGGTCGTATTCATTCTCCACAACCATATCCAGGTCGATGTCATCCTCAGCGAGGGTGTCAAGCTCCATGGGCTGGACTCCCAGGTACACGGCCACCTTGTAGACGATAAACGTGAGTAGACTCATTATCCAGCCGCAAACTGCGCCGACGGCAATGCACGTGGCCACCTTGATCAGTATGCCAAAGTCGTAATGAAGGTGACAGTGGAAGATGGTCAATTGATTTCCGAGATATTCCAAAAAATTCATCTTTTTTTGCTAAGAATTTTAAATTTTTGTTGAAACTCAATAACAGTACACCGAAAAGACTGTCAATGCCAAAGTTCATAACCCAAATAGTCACATTCACATTCACATTCACATCTCAGCTCTATACAACATATCGAACTCCCATTTGTGTCAAGATGGCCCACTTATTTCCCAACCCCATCGAACTGTTCGTGGTCTCGTTTGTCCAGCCTATTATTGACTCCCTGGCGTACCTGCTCAAGGAGGTCCACTACTTTGCCTTCATCATTGGCGTCGCTCTTCTTGGAATCTTTCTGGGACTGGTTTTCGGTGCCATATGCGTTATTTGGTACAAGACTACACGCGATGAGAAGACTGAGAAGAGGGTCTTCAAAACAGAAGAGGGACAAGCCGGCGATGGGAAGAAGAACGAATAAATCAACATTGCTGTTTCAAGTTTAAGTCAATCTTGTGTTTATGCAGCATAATAAAGCCGAACTGGGGTTCAAAAATATGGTGTACTTTTTTTATAGTCTGGAATTTCATCAAGGTAATAATTAGGACAAAAAAAAAAAGATATTTCTGCAAATAATACTATGTTTCATAAGCCACTATAGCTATAAAGTAACATTTGTTTATGCAAAACTAGAATCAAGACAAGAAAAAAACTAAAAATATTTACTTGCACCACAACAAAGGGAACTTTTTGGGGCTTCGCTAAGCACATTTTAATTTCCCCCAGGAAACCGGAGGCTGACTATGCAATCAGCAGTAAGGAGAAACTAGCAGGACTAGCAAGGCATAAACTAAATTTGGTCAAAAATGTCCTCACCCCAAGGATGTAATTTTGCCAAAACGCAAAATATTTGCCAAAGAAGGAAACCCGACCGGAAGAGGCAAAGACGCTGGCGGAGGTTAGGTCAAAGGACAACGTCTTAAGTAGCAGGAGACGAGCCCCCAACGGCATAAAGACAATTTAAGTGCTCACTTAGTTCGTGGAGTTCATAAACAGGACGCTGGGTGAATAGAAAAACGACGGCGGTGAGCCAAGCCAAGGGCAAGTCGTCCCTCTCCAACCCTTTTTCTTTTTTTTTTTGTGGCGCAGCGAAAAAAAAAAAACAAAATTAAATAAAATTTATTTTTATAACGAAATTTCGTGACACGGCCGAGGTGAAAGGAGCTCAAGTGGATGGCAGTCGGCCAATGTGGCCTTCACGAGTTTATTACAATTTTGTCATCACAAACTCGACCGGGAGCGAGCGGAAACGCGACTGAGAGGGAAAATGATTGGTTTTGTCGTCATCGTCTGGCGCAGCGGAGCAACAAATAGACGGCAACAAAATGGCCAAAGTTTCAGCGAATGGTAAACTTTGCGCTGCAAATGCAAAAACGCAAGTCAACAGAAACAACAAGAAGGAGGAGAGTCGCAGGAAAATTAAGTTTCTGCGCCGCTGCGTTGGCATAGGAAAGGCCTCGAACGTCGTCAGACGCGGTCAAATTAAAAGCGCATTGCGAACTGCGACCCCGAGGACATACAGGACACACAGGACGGAGGCCACACAGTAAGGAACCATATACTTCTGGAAATCGCCTTTGATTTCGTTAGGTTTAAGCAGAAATATTACTGGCTTTGGATTCAAGAAACAGTTGTTTTTTAAGGATTGGTGTTCACAATCGAGGAATGTTGTTTTCTTAAAGGAAATTATTTTTTGGGATTTAAGTTTAAGTAAATTCAACGAATATGTATGTATTATATTTTAATCTTCCAAAGAACTACAAAAACACAGTGAAAACTATTTTTTACTTACTTAGAAACAACAGATTTTTTTACAAAATATTTTTGGTTTGCTAAGACTTACCTGAAAAGAAAAGAAACAAAAGATTAATCAAGACAATCAATAAATACAAATGGAATTTTATTTTCTTACTTAGCTGAGTGAATTAACATTAAAATCAAGATGTAGGGAAAGGTATTACTTCTTAAGAAATAATATATTAAACACTCAAGTCCCCTTTTAATCTTTCACTCTTCTTAATCAATGTATTTCATCGAACTCATGAGGCCATCATGGCGTTACTGCTTGCTTTCTGCCGTTCAAAAATGTCAGCGGCAACTCTTTCGTCGCCATCGCCACAATCCATCACAATCACAAAGCCAGAGCTTGAAATCGGAGTTGAAAATGAGGATGGAGATGCGGGACAGTCCCCTCACCCATATGCATGGAGTCAGTCCTTCAGTCAGCCTGTCATTCAGCAATAATACCGCAAACCGAAAACGCGTTGCAACTTCCCCAAGTGTGGACCAGAGTGAGTGGGTACACAGGAAATAAATACTTAAATTAATAGGTAAAAAAAGGTTCTCTATATTTTACTATTTACAATAATAATAACTAATCTAAATTTAGGAAGAAGAGACCTAGAATTTGGAATCATTGTTCTATAAGACACCTAGAATTTGGAATCATTGTTCTATATATATTTTTCAAATTTGTAATAAGTTTGCATTATAGATATTTCAATCCTAAATATACCCAAATATACCCCAAAATATACCAGAATATACCAAAATATACCCAAATATATCCAAAATATACCAGAATATACCAAAATATACCAGAATATACCAAAATATACCCAAATATAATCAAATATACCCAAATATACCAAAATATACGCAGGTATTTTCTCCCAGTGCATATATGCTCCATCTACCGGGGGACGGTTGACTGTGTGGTGTGGTTGGTCGTGGCGGAAACAAGGGTCTGGAGCAACGGGCTCGCGGGCCCAGACGTCGGCTTACCAACCACATTTGTCATTTAAGCTCAACCAAATGTAATATGAAAATCGGCATGAATGGGGAAATGTCAACGTGCATTGTGGAGTCACAGTCGCAGTCGCAGTCGCCGTTGTCGTTGCCGTTTGCCGTTGCCGTTGCAGTCACATTCACAGGCCTCAGCGGTTGGGTGGCATTGGTGGGGTGGGGTTGGTGGCTTGGTGGGGTGGTGTTGGTGGCTTGGTGGTTTTCCCCTGTATGTTGTGGAATTTCCTGTCAAGCTAATTTCCTTTGGGTGCTGCTGTTTGGTTGGGATCGCGTTGCATTGCCCTGAGTTGGCAGCCCATTGAATCAATTCACCTGCATGCATAAAATATTTTCGCTCAAAAAAGTCGTTGTGCACACACACACACACACACTAAGGGGGGGTAGTGTGCATGCAAAATATTTCAAACATTGCATATTTTATAGTTTATTGACTGCGCTCCTTCAACCCCTGCCCAATCGTTTGTCGACGAGTTTCGGGTTGCCCCTTCACCACTCCTTCCTTCTCTTTTTTTTTGTCCATTTACGTCGCGTAGTTGACACAAAATGAGCGCCATGCAGGGCGTCCCACTTGGGGAAGTCCCCTCCTGCCTCCTGCCTCCTGCCTGGCATCCCCTTTGGCGGGAATATTTGTTCCATTTGCCATTTACCACCTTGACTTGTTTGCCAATTGCAGCAGAAACTCGTGGAGTAACGTGTCGCTACATTTGGGAATTGTTGTGTATTGTGCACACACACCCACCCACCGCATAAAATAACATATACACATTTGCACTATGTGTGTACATTTTATACGCCACCGAACCACCCGACCCAGGGGTGGGGCGGAGTGGATCGGGTCGGACTGCCATGTGTTATTAAAATTTATGTGCGAAAAAGGTGTCGAAAGCCGGACACGGGACCTGGGAGATGAAATGCGGGATACGACACAGTGGAAGCCCTCAAAGTTGTTGGCCTCCGAAATGTTTTCCCTGCTGGTTTTTTACAAAATTAAATTGTTTCTTTATGAAAGGTGTAAAGAATATCTAACAAATTTAATTTATATTTATAATACAAATAATAATATTAAAATAATCAATAAATTTTTGTCTAGACTAATTTTAAATTAATCTTAACTAATATTTATATTTAAATGTTTTTGAATTATTTTAGTATTATTGTTCAACAGAATCGTCAATGAATTCTTAGAAAAATAAGAAAAGAAAATACAAAATAAAGCTGATAAGGTTTTAAAGCTCTTACGAATTAGAAATACCCTCTCTGACAGAATAACACGAATTTCTCGCTTTATAAATCAGTATTATTCGTTAATCTGAAGATAAAAATAGTTTAAAAAAATTGATTAAGTAAAAGATGAATATAAGGGGCACTCCCATTGTTTATTATTCAAAAATAATCTCTTAAGCTCAGGCTTATCTGCTTCTACGATTAACTCTGAGCTCAGATGCGCTCTGTGGTTCTTGGAAGAAGTTCAGAGTGATAACCCTATAGACATACATAGTACCTGGTGGCAAGGCGTGAGCCCCGGCATCGGTTCTTGATCTATCAGTTCTCAGACTACGTTCGGCGTCTTTGGTTTGCAATGTGTTCCGTTCGACTGCTGATGATCTGCATGGTGCCTCTTCTGCTGCTTGTAGAACTCGGAACGAGTACCAGCAACGATGATGGATGGGCCCAGTACAAGATTCGATACAAAAAGAACTACAAGCGCGAGGACAACTACCACCGAACGATATACAACAGAAAGCTGAGAGCCATTCGGACTCACAACAGGCTTTATCTTCAGGGAAAAACTACCTACTGGATGAGACTCAACGAGTTCTCCGACTCGGATCAGAGTGTGATCTTCTCGTACCGGACGGCGGTTCATCCGCCCCTAGAACCAACCACAATGGGAGTCGTGAAGCATCCCAACTACAAGAGTTACAACCAGATAAGAAGTGGCAGAGACTGGCGCCAGTTTGGAGTCATCTCGCCGGTGGGACGTCAGGGGAGTGAGTGCCTGAGCTGCTGGGCCTTCTCCACCTCGGGAGTTCTGGAGGCGCACATGGCAAGGAAAACCCGTCGGCTGGTGCCACTTTCCCCCAAGCACCTGGTGGACTGTGTGCCCTACCCCAACAATGGCTGCCTGGGCGGGTGGGTGAGCGTGGCCTTCAATTATACCAGGACCCATGGCATGGCAATGCTGTCCTCCTATCCGTACGAACCCAAGGCAGGAAGGTGTCGCTACGATCCCAAGCACAGTGGAGGCACCTTGAGGGGCTACGTCACACTGAACAATCGATGCGAAAGGGAACTGGCCGAGGTGGTATACAACATTGGACCCGTGGCTGTATCCATTGACCACCTGCACCAAGAGTTTGAGGAGTACGGCGGCGGAGTCTTGAGGATTCCGGGATGCCGTTCTGACCGGATTGACCTTACGCACTCGGTGCTCGTGGTGGGTTTCGGCACGGATCCGACCTGGGGAGATTACTGGCTGATCAAAAACTCCTATGGCCTATCCTGGGGGGAGAATGGATACTTCCGATTGGCGCGTAATGCTGGCAATATGTGCGGCGTGGCCTCCCTTCCCCAGTATCCTATTGTATAAGATTGAATTAGGTTAAAATGATGAAATATATTTGAGATTATTTATTTCTTATGCATACGTTTTTTAATCACAAATATGTAAATTTATTTAGCAAGTTTTAGTAACATAAAATATATAAATATTTATTTTTATTATGTATGTGTTTATGGAGTTTTTATTACATGCTCTTTCAATTTCCATACAAGCATTTGCACTTATAAAGAGTTATTTTCACTCTCTGTTAAAGGTTTGGAAGTAGACTTTGCTTGAAGGTCTTTCAGAGTCGAGTTGCATTGTTGTGTAGTCGCTTTCTGTTTAGTCACGGCACACAAAAGAAGGCAAAGAAAAGCGGAAAAGTCTAAAACAAATATGACCGCCTGTAAAGCCAAGGCAAATATGGTCAAGGATTTTTTTACATGCAATGGTGGTTCCAGAAGGGGACGCCAACGCACACACAACAGTCAAATGCACGCACTCCTGAAACGCCAAGGCTGAATATGTATTTTCTGGCCACAGAGAGTTACACCGACTAGCAGAAAAGCCAAAAAAAAAATTATATAATAATAAAAAGTTATATAACTATATTTAAAAAAATTTAACCAGAAAAAAATCCCCTAAATCAAGAGATCATTTCTTTTTACACTATATATATATTTTATGTTTATTTAATAGGTTTTCTTATGACTTTGGAGTCCGAGTAGGGCATCCAGCTTTCGTGCTGACTGTCTTCTTAAGCAAAATGCAACTCCTGCTCCCATTTCGGAGGCCCCTCGGCTAGTCTCCCCTGGGGTCACAGAGCTGTTCGGGCTCTGTTTGCGTGTCTGCAATTTGTTGCATAGCTGCGTTCTGAGCCATTTCAGCTTTCGAGTGGGGTAATTAGGAAAGCAGAAAAGCGAAAGCAGGCGGAGGAGGTCTTTGCAGCCGAGCCAGTCAAGGAAAACGTCACTTGAGCCCACCCAAGGGGATGGTGGTGGTGGCAAACTAGGGTCTGTATTAAATAAAATTCTGATTAGCTGACAGACTTAAAGATGCTGTCTGCGATGCGGCTTCGGGCTTTGGCTTATCAGTAGCAAAACAGTCGCAGGCCAGGCCATTCCCCTCCCGTCCATGGTCAGCAGGAAAAGTTTGATGCCCACACATTGGGGGGACAGACACACACGAGGGGCACACACCTGCCGCACACTTTGTTGACGCTCAACTCTTCACTGTCCTGTTTTGATATTATAAACCCTTTGACATGCAGCTGACTCTCTGTTGCTCCAGCTGCTTTTGTTGGATATTATGCTGCGAGGACTCTGCATCGTTTTCCTGCTTCCAACTTTATCGGCATTGCCACCCATCCTTCGGGGCCTGTGTCAAGCCGCCTGGTCCGTCTGGCAGTTTTTAGAACAGCTGTCAGTGTCTCACCGACTGTCAACATGCCATTCAACGTGCAAATTAACAACAATATGCTAACGGCGAGGACCGAAAGCTATAGAAAATCGACACTAAGATCGACGAGACTTGAGAACTTTGTATGTTAACATCGAAATTTAAGCAAAACTGCAAGAATAACTTTAATAATCATCATTGACATTCTTTATCCTGTTGCCTGAATATGGCGGAGGCGTACTTGTATTATTACAGGCCAAGGCTAGGGGGTGGCCCCTTGCTGTACAAACCATAAATGATTTACATGCATCGTTGTGGTTCTCGTCGCTGCCTTCAACGCAGCTGGTAGCAGTTTTATCAACATTTCCTGCCGACAAGGCGACAGAGCGAACCAACGAACGGCCGAAGAATTCCATGCGAGGGAAGTTGCAAGCCACAGGATATGGAAGTCAAACAAGAATGGATGTGCTGCTGGGCAGGGCATTCCTGCACCGAAAAGTATAATGCATTTTCCACATCGGTTTGTAAAATAGTTTACAGTCTTTGTTACTATAAAGTGTTTGGAATGAGTTGCATGTATTCCTGTTAAACAGAAAAATATCCTGTTTATTATTTAAGAGTAGCAAGTTTTAATTTAATATAATTTTCCTGATTTTTTAATTTTGTTCTTTTAATTTTAGTGTCAAGTACATGAAATTGGTATCGTATAAACGCAGTTTTACTGGCAAACATAAATATGACGTTTTCTTTCTGTTTTTTCCCCACTTTCTTCGAAAAGTTTACACTGTACAAATATAAAGAGCCCTTGCTTTACGAGGGCGGGTTCATAAATCCTTGCCTTTTGTAATATTTAGACTTTTAACTAATTTATTTATTTTATACATTGGAAATTTTATGATGCTTCTGCGGCTTATAGGTTAAGGAAGGATTGTCATGTTAAATATTCTCATTTTCTATTTTTACAATGTTTTTTTATTATAATATATCTTGGACAACCTCTTTAACCTACCCTTGAATTTTTCTTTCCCAACATTTTGCATTACAATGCCGTCTGTCTGCTGATTTTTCTTGCGCTACCAAACCAAACCATTATCAGAAAGCGACTGGCATTGGGTATTTCGTATACCCTTCGACCTGCAACTTAAAAGGATTTACTTTTAAGTATTTTATATGTACTTTTTTTAAAAGCAGATTCATTCAAGTTCTGATTTTCTATATTTAAGTCTCCACCCGCATAATCTGTGATGTGGTCATATAATTTTATGGAATTCTTTATACGATCCATGAAATGATCGATGGGTTCCACTCCTCTCCTTCTCCAAGAGCTCCAGCTTGCTGCATGTGCACCATGCCCACAAACTCCCACACAAAGCTCGCTCACACCTCCGAAGCTGCATCCGCTTGGCCCCAGAACTCGCATCAGTTAAGTAAATAACATTTTTCGCACTCTTAGTCACGTTCCTAATCATTTTTATTTGGTAACTGCTTGGAAAACGTTTGCACAAGCGGCAGCAGTGGCAACAATAGTAGACGATTGCCAGGACACTCTCTATGGCCACTCACACACGCGCTCCCACACGTACACTCGCAATATTTGTTGGCACTAATATCGTTTATTAGCTTGGCACTTGAGTGTTTAAATGCTGAAAAATTGTCCGTGATAGTCCTTGGGAGGCGAGCAGGACATTACGTGGGGGGGGGCATGTGGACGGGGGAGCCGTAATGGGAAGGCGGAAAGTGCGATGCGGGACATTTGAGCGTCGTGGCCATCGTTGAATTTAATTTCAAATTAGTTGAACACTTGCCGTTTTCTGCTTTTTGTGCTAAGGAAGCATTTTCTGCCAGCACAGACAAGGATGGACCCGATATTCGAAGGGTAAAAGGGATACAGAGCATTGCAATTTAGATAGAGTGAATTTCTTAAATATAGTAACTTGGCACTTAATAAGTTTACTTCTTTTTACGATACATAACAGATATCTTAAATGTTTTCATAGCATATCAAAATAATCCCTTCTTTAAATGTATATTAAATATTTAACTTTTCTGCTTCACTTCCACTTAATTCAAGTCGGTAAACCAAACCTTTCATAAAAGAACACCCAGTCATATCCACATGAAAAACCAACGCCGACAGGCGGATGCGGTCAATGTATTTCAGACGCATCATCCACTTCTCCCCAGTTGTGTCTTAAGCCAAAATATCTTTTACAATTGCAATCTCAGCTGAAATCTGTCAAAAAATTCTAGAATCAATGAGGCTTCCAGACATTTTCTGTCTACATACCAACCAAAAGTACCACAACAAACCACAGGATCTAAAAGGATTTTCGCATTTCTTGCCGACACTCGACATTTTCAGGGGCGGCGGCTGGAGCCGGCGAACGGAAAGAGGAGAAGAAAAACATTTTACAATATTTACAGCAGCAATAAACTCATTTCCGCTATCGGGCCTTCGGGTTGTGTGTGGGCCAGGGACAAAAGTAACTAGAATTTGCACCAAATTTGGACAATTCCTTCTCCAAACACACGAGAGTGTGTCTGTGAAACTTACTGAGTGCGGTATTCCCTACTTTCCTTTATTTGTTTGTGTGCCATACTTGTGGCCTTCGTCAAGCTGGAAAATCACCAAGCCTACAGCTTTAATTGTGTTTTAGAGAATTTTGAAACCGATTGTTAATCACAAAGCTTTTCTCTGATTTTTGCAACGTTTCAGTTTGCTTGTAAATATGTTATTAATTATAATTAATATTAAATTAATACTTTTTTAGAAGTTTTCTAGAATTCGCAATTGAGTTCGTTACAATATTTTATAATACAATACAATAGGCAATTTCATTTATTTTTTTACAAATTAAAATGTAAATATGCTTCAAAAAAAATATTTAGGATAAATAAATAGGTTTATGTAAAAATTGATCAAGACCCAATGGAAATTTTCATTGGATGTTCGAAATAAATTACATAAAAAATGGTGGTCCAATTGTGGTCATGGGGATTGTTGTGGTCGTAAGGACTATTTCGTGTTCAGTAAGATTTTTTGGTCATAGGACCTGCTTTGTGGTGATTGTGGCAATTTTTTTAATGGTTATTCGGATTTTTTGTCAAAATTAAAAATTTCTAGTGGTTGTTGAGAGAGTTTTTTTTTAGAATAAATAGGATTTTTTTTAGCTTAGTGATATTTATACCATTCCAGGAATTTCGATATTTCGATATTTCTATCTAAAACGTCAGTCCTGTTATAAAAACAAATATTACAACAATTAAATAACAAACTTTAAAAGATGAGAAAATGGAAATGCTATGAATAATAATGCCTAATCGATTTGTATTGGCACAGAAATCTGACCTGTCCCATTCGTCGTTCAAAACCCTAAATATTCCAGTGGCCCTCAAAAAAAAACAAGCAAAATAAAAAGAGAAAAAACGATTGGGCAATATTGGTTGGCTTATTGTGCACAAAACCGCAAAGGCAAATTTATGGCAGGCGATGCATATGGCTAAGAAACAAATTTCGGGGAACCAAAACTGAACGAGAATGGCTCATAAGTCACGTGGGCCGCCGCCATTACCAATTGCTGTCAAATGGCATATTGCCTTACCCTTCCAGCATTCGTTTCTTATTGCATTGTTGTGCAATCAAGGGCTGGTGGGGGGGGGGCGGGACAGGTGAGGTTGACGATTGCGTGGCCAGAAATAGCACAATTTTCTTATTGGATTTCAAAAAGACATTTTCCAAGAACTTGGGGCCTGGAGCCAGCGTGCCCTGCCAAGTAACATGCCATACATACGACTATTGATTTGTTATGACGATAAAGATACCAAGCAGGGTGGGGTGGATGGATGGAGCACGAGGTTCCTATAACAACAATGTCTGTCAATCGTGGAAAAGAAGGAGAGACTTGCTCATAAATGGCAGCAGCAGCAGCAGCAGGAGCAGCAGCAGCAGCAGCGACTACGCCGTCGTCAGGAGCTATTGTTGGTCCCTTCGCTTCTTGTTGACATTTTCATTAGCAAATTAATTTTAATTGATTACATTCTATGCGAAAATACGCAGACAGTGTGAGTAGGGGGAGCAATATATTGAATTACCAATTTATTTATAGCCATAACTAGCTATACAAATAGGTAACGAGAAAAATATAATAATGTGTGTTCCAAAGAAATGTATATTTGTGGTCTTAAATTGAATTCATTTGGTGAAATGCTAGATGAAACATCATTTCACCTGACGTAAGTCGTTATTAATTCAGTTTTTGTTATATTTATAGATTCAGCAAAGGTATTTAAGCTTCTGAATTACTTCATCTTATTATATTCTATTTAATTCTGTAATTTTTTAGGTCGATTATGTTGAAATAAACAGTAGTAAATACTAGTCACTACTTGACTAAACATTATTTTTTCTTTAATTCTAGACTTAAATTAATTTTAGAAAGTGAAATAAAATATGTTGAATTCTTTCTACAAAAATTCATGAAATTCTCCCTTTCGTAACTCTGAGAACAACTTTAAAATTCAACGAAAAAAAAACCCAACCGGGAAAATCACCTGCAACCCTCACGAGATGAAACTCTTATCTCGGGCACTTACCTTGTTGCCAGATCCCGATGAACGAAATTCATTTGCTCCAAATGCTTCATGCCCGATGCAATTTGTGTGGCAATGTAGACTAAGCAGCCGTAGCTGTGTCCGTCGCCGTCGAAGGAGTCGCAATCGGGGTTGCGCAGCGGATGCGGGTGCGGAAGATGATGCCGACATGAAATGAGAATTTGAAAAGTTTTCCCATTCGACGGAGGTTGGGTAGCCAAGTTAACGAAGTTTTAACATCCGTTTGCGCATGTTGGTGGTGGTTGGTCGGACCGGTTGTTCGTTGGCGGATCGGCGTAATCATTGAGCACGAGAACGGAAGTGTAGCGTCGGCAAATGGCGTCAGTACAGGAAGTCCGATAAAACGCACGCAAAAACGCAGCAGGACGAGCAAAAAAAGAAAAAATTGTGGCATAAAATGTGGGGGAGAGACAACGCATTAGTTAAAAAATACATTGGGGAAGCTCAGACAGCGGCAAACCTTACCTCAGACTCTTGTTGGCCATCAGGCCGCTGGTTTCGGCCACATGCTCCTGCAGGAACTGGTTCAAGTCGCCCAAGCAGTTTGAGTAGTCCTGCACAATGCAGATGGGCTCATCCCGCAGGCAGGCTCCCACCAAGCGGGCCACATTGGGATCACTGAGCCGCGCCAGCTGCTTGGCCTTGCTGCGGAACTCCTTGCGCAGGTGATCGGCGGCTCCAGGACGCAGGGTGGCCACCGCCACAAGGGTGGCACTGTAAATGGAGGAGAGGAGTCAGTGGGTATTACCTTAGACTGTAAATGATAGAGGATATTGTTTGATGAAAAGGTATAAAGGTTGAGTAACTCCCTTTAATTTTAGCTGTTTTTCCTGTCCTTCCTTAACTGCAAAACCAGCCGAAGCACAGGCTATCCACAAAAAAAGCGTATCAGAAATTCCATTATAAAAAGTTCAACCCATTGTCAAAGGAAAAAATAGGTAAAGAAGGACAATCTAGCATCCTCATCACGGCAAACGAAGTACTCCGGACACGAGATGAGTTTTTGTTTTCCCTAGTCTTTTACCTTTGATTTCGCTTGGTGCCGTTTAATTGCGAAATGGTTGGTTAGAATCACATCGAGAGGGATGACTGTTAAAACAGAGAGTTGAAAATGTGCAAAAAGCACATAAAAATCAATGGAAAAAATCTACTACTCAACAGCCAGCGATAAACTTGAATAAAAAGTATAGTTAAACTAATGTTTTGTAAGAAATAAAGCACACAAAGTATAAAAAACGCATAACCAGAACGTGTGATAGACATAAATGCATACAAAAAAAACACTTTAAAAGTTTTGTATATGAAGAAGAATTGAATATCCACACGGATTCCCAAAACAGTTGGCAAACAAAAAGCAACAATGGAAATGGAAAAGCATACAAAATATTTTTTTGGCAGTTGCCGTGCACTCCGGGCGCTGCAAAAAAATCGTGAACAGAAAATAACATAAATTGATATTCAGTTAAAAATGTGCAAAAATATTTTACGCACGCATTTCGTTTCTTTTTTTTCTCTTCCTACCCAAACCCCACGTCAAGGTGCGTATCCCCCATGCCGCCCTTTCCGGTCAGTAGATTTTGTGAACTATTTTACTTCAGGATATTTTTTCCTTTTTTCGGTGGTACATTTATGAATAATTTTCGCGCTTGCTGTTGAATTTTTTAAATGTAAATGCCGCTTCGCCACGCTCTTCCCTCGCTCTGTTTTCGCGCTGTTAAAAAAAATATATATAGCGAGGAGCATACGCTTGAGAGGGAATCGACTTATCTGCGGGAATGCCCTTCATATGGATGCGGGCTGAGGGCTGAGGGCTGAGAGGTGAGCGGGTGCGGGGGGATAGTATCGCCACGAGGTAATTTACGTGAATTTTTGCTATAAATTAATGTGCCTGCAGGTCGTTAGGTTGCCTAGAATATGGATGTTCTCATGTGTGTGTGTGTTGTTTGAGATTTATGCAAATGTTAAGCAAAGTAAAAAGACCATTCACCGATGTGTCAGTGTTCGTGTGTGTGTGTGTGGGTGTGGGTGTCTGTGGGGTAATTACATATTCATTGAATTTTACATAAACTTGTCAGCTAGTATTCATAGTTTCAAAGCTTTCACCCGCAAGCTCCAGAGGCGGGGATACCCCCTTAATGGGGGAGGATTATTGGCTGGGCACTTTCTAATGCTTAAAAGATAACCAAACCACTAAGCTCTCGCCCTTCCCGGTCCCCGTACGCATTATGAGCTCATTAATTATTCATAAATATTGTTTTACGCAATTAGTTAATTTCAGGATTGATTGATTTACTTTTGTCTGAATTTGCTTGAGTTTGGCTCCTTCCCTTACCTTTGTCCATCTATCAGACATTTTGAACCTGGTATCAATATGAAAAATTGTCTTATAATAGGGCTACTGAGCAGGATCTATTATGATTAATATCTAAACCTTTTTATATGGATCTTAGTCGAAAAATGTGACGCAGGAACAGCATTCTAAGTGGGAATATTACCAGAACCTATTTAAAAACTTCATAATAATTCCTAGTTTTAAGGAGTATACACAGCTCTCTAAATCCCATTTTGTAAAATTCAGACAACCTTATTTAGAATCTAGTATATTTAGTACTAGGAAGGGTTTATGATCCTTATGATTCCTTACACAGTAAACCGATGTTCTCTTATAACCACATAGCTTTTAATATAGAGACTTGATCAAGAGACAAAGAGACTTGCTGAATTAAACCTCATCTAAGCCCCGGTTAAGAGCTCGTTACTGTTAGGCAATCTCCACTGTGAGCATATGGCTGAGTGCCGCTGGGAAATGTTTTCATTTTCCCTTCGTCCGGTGCGTAATATGGCTTTGATTTTCAACTCTGCCACGTCTATTATCATTTCCATCTACGGTGGCCGACAATAAAGTCCATCTGTTGTCTGATAACTGTCTATCCGGCTGTCTATTAATATTTTATCAGGCTGCCAGGCCCTGGGAGGTAGAATCGGGCACTCCAAGTTGCCAGCCACAAAATTCCCTATTCCATATTGAAGTTCGCTTCACTCTCCTCCGCATGCACTCACTCTCTCTCTCTCTCTGTGTGTGTGTGTTAATTATTTTGCATACATCTGTCTGGGCCTCGGAGGTTTCCCTGCTGGTTTTTGCTGCCACTGCAGAGAATTCCCTCCATGGCACTACTGCCACCCAGCCACCCCCCTGGGGCTGACTTTGGCTGCTGCCCGAGTGTCTGCATGGGCAATATTACGTATACGTAATACGTTTTGCGGCTTTCGAACCGCAAAACTATTAAAGCAAGCAGGCAAATCGAATTGTTACGTTGCATATTAAAATGTGCCAGGAGCAGAATATTGGCCTGCCATGACGACATTGTTCGAAGCTTGACTCTAATTGATTTTTGCGCTTGGAAACCGACGCGTCGGTGTGCAAAGACTCTGCTGGAGTGGTGCCATTGTCCTGGGCATATGTTTTAATTGATAAAGGAATGTAGAAGGGGGCCGCACATAAAAGTAATGGGATTGAGGTAAAATGCATTAACCTCAAAGGTTCAGACACGATTACTGTCACTATTATTGATCCTTTTCTTCCACAGGAAATGTATGTGGAGGAAGGTTTTAACTATTGTTCTTATAAGTATAATTTCTAATGGAAGTTGATTATGTTTAAATTTTAAATCAAGTTAGAAATGTTAATAATATTTAACAATTTCTACAACATCTTGTAAATACCCCAAAATTAATTAAATAAAAATGATAACTATACCAATAATAATTTAAAAAATTCGGTATTATAGCTCTCTTTACTGTGTACACTTTATATATCCGGGCAGCTTCGAATATCTCTGTTAAACATTAGCTGGATTTTTCGGGGATAATATTTTTTCACTGCAACCATTTTAGGAACCTCGCAAAGGGCAGGGCCACGGGAAAGTGTTGTATAGAGTGTGGTTTGTTTGCCGTGTCCTGTACTCACTTCAGCACATTCGTTTCGCACAAATGCAGCTCGCCAAATACGCCGGAGCCCAGCTTCTCGACGATGACCAGCGACTGACGTGGAAACTCCTGCACTTGGCAATTGGCCTGCTCCTCGTTAATGTCGGCGAAATTAGCGCTCATATCCAAATTGTAATGATGCGGTTTTCCTCCACTAGTACCAATGCCTCCAACGCCTCCTCCCCCGCCAGTAGGCGTGGGCGTGGTAGCCGCGGTGGTCGATACACTGAGACTGAGGGATCCGCTGCTCTGGGAGCCCGGTGGCGGCACAGACTTGCTGCAAATTGGTGTGGCTGCGTAATATTTCTCTGGCGGCGGCGGGACCGGCGGCGGGGGCAACGGCAATGTGGCAGCATTGAGGGAGTTGCGTGCACTGGTGGTCACGTTGCCAGCGGCAACAACAACAACCTCGGAACCCGGCGGTGCCACCCCGGTACCAGTTCCCAATCCCAGGCCACAGCCTTGTCCGGCGGCAGGAGGATTGGGCAGTAGCTGCTGCATGTGAGGCACCGCATAGTCCTGGCACACAATGTCCGGCACATCTGCAAGGAGACGGGGAAAGAGCGTAGAGTGAAAGAGTGTTAATTTTAGACCGTAAAAATGGAAGGAATGCCAGCAGCCAGTGCAAACTTAACCGCACTAAACAATAAAACTTTTTTAAGCACCAGACTAAAAGTTCCTCGCAGGCACCGAGCTATACAAATTGCATAGCGAAAAATTTAAGAAACATTTTTAACTTTTTCCTCAAGTTCGCATAAAATACGAATAATAATAATCCTTGGGGTGGTGTTTGTATATCCTTTATTTTTGCCACTTATTCTGCTATTTTATTTATAAAAAAGAAAGATTTTACAGTCGAGTATAACAAAGTTATATTTCGAAAGGTATATTCTGTTAGTATTCACACATGCTTATTGAAAATAAATCCTAAATGATGTAAGATTATCGAAGATTATGCTAATTCCCAAGTAAATAGTTTTTGTTTAGAATAATAGTTATTCCTTGAAGTTGACAGCCATCGTCAAGAAGTATATCAAGACTAAGTGGTCCTCGAAATCACGATATCCTTGGCAGCACACACACACGAGAAGGATACAGCTTTACCACAATCAATTGCAATATGCAATGGCAATGGCAATGGTATTCCTGCTACGACTACTTTTCGGGGATCTCTGCACTCGCCACTTTTGCTGGCAAAGCATTTATCTCGCCTGGACTTCCCCTGGTTTTCATTTGTCTTGTCCAGGACTTTTCTGCCTTAAACTTTAAACTTTTCCCATTTAGTCAAAAGCGAAGGAGGAGCGACGTGCCAGAGCGTTCGAGGAGATGAGAGCTCGAGCCTCAGGGCGGGAAAAATGGCGTGTGGCAAAAAACTAAATGAAATTAATTGCAACTTGGCTCTGATGCCAGCGACGGGGAACTTTTAATTTTATTGTTGTAATAATATTATTTAGTTTGTGTGTGTGTGTGTCTGGGAGTGTGTGTGTTTGTGTGTGCTCCATTGCTATTGTCAGTCTGCTTTCGTTTTGGCTTGGCTGTCATTTTTGCATTCGTTCCATGCAAAAAGTACTAGAAAGACATAATGTAAGAGTCGAAAGAGACAGAGCCAGACACTCGGCGAACGTTAATGACAAAACTTTTCGACCAACGAGCGAAATTCGTATGCAAGTTTCCTCTGGAAACTGATGTGCGGTGGTGTGTGTCCCTGCGAGTCCTGTGTACATGTGCATGTGCCTTTGGTCTATAGGAATGGAATGTCGTGTAGTTGAGCAATCAGTGCCCTCAGTTTTGAAGTTACCCCTGAAGTTTTGCGGCCTTACGTTTTCAATTTGTAGACATTTGCAGAAATTTTCACAGTACTCTATGGGTTCTCTGTCAGAAGGGTGCTTTAAATTAAGGTTTTTATAACAAAATTTAAAAATAAATACAAATTTTAATAGAATTGACCTAGTTTTCTTGAAAATTGTGTAAGTAAACAATCGATATTAATAATTTAATGTAAGAACCTTTTGAATTATAAAAGTATCTTTTGATTTGTAATCTTAATTGTCTGGGATCTTTAAATAAATGGTTCTATATGTGTATCTAAAGTTTCTGAAAGTTAGGTAAATATTTAAGACACTAAATTCAACAGAAGCTCCTGTATCCTAGAGTATCCTCTGCTCCCTCTCAACTTATAGCCAGGTGACTCTCTAAGACCTTTCTGCTTAAGCATAGCTCCTCCTCCAATGCAGCACAAATGAAGCCATTGCAACCCATCCATAAATTGGATTTGTGCGAGGTTTATACAAAGCCCAATTCATAGAAATACTTCATGAAATACTATTTTATTTATTGACATTCGTTTGCACTTCATTGCAACCTCATATCTTTTAGAATTCATGGAGTTCAGCGCATAAACTTCAGATATGTCTGACTGTGACTAAGGGCGACCTGCTTTTAAACGACTTTTGTGCCCGGCCTCACGCTCGTCGCTCTCATTGCCATGTTTATTTGCATGCAATGTTATTAAGTCGTGGCTTTCTTTTTCTCGTGTGCGCGCTCGTAGGTTGTGCAAATTGGCAGTTGACTTCAAAAATAGACTTTAATTTGAGTAAGTCTAGTCGATTTGAGCTCTGGCCGTTGGGAAAGTTTTGCCGCTGGCAAGAAGTTTGAAGCACTCAATTTGGCGCGTGCGATGCGCGCGAGACTGTGACGACCCAAGCTCTGAGCTGAGCCGGCTGGCAACATAACTTATTTGAGC
Organism: Drosophila truncata; assembly: GCA_008042515.1. Classification (NCBI taxonomy): domain Eukaryota; kingdom Metazoa; phylum Arthropoda; class Insecta; order Diptera; family Drosophilidae; genus Drosophila; species Drosophila truncata. The sequence continues at coordinate 20,386 of VNJQ01003954.1, read as the reverse complement.
CAAATTAAATTATTGTAGCAACCAGGCGGCAGACAGAGCCACAGACACAGAGCTGGGCGGAGCGACCACTATGACAAATATTTGCTGCCCAGTTATAAAATGCACCCAGAGGCAACATCAGAAAACTTTTTGGCAAATGACTCAAGCGCATGAAAGGCGTGCCATAAACGCTTATGAGCTGTGCCGCAGACGAAGACTCTGGCTGGGGGGATGCCAGGACTGTAACGGGAATGTCCTCAGAACAATGGGGACTGCCTGCATACACGGCCATTTTATGTGCTGCAAGTCATCTAAGGCCCTCACAAGGGCCGAAGTCCGTAGACCAAAAAATTTGTAACATGCCTTGGGGCCCCCCTCCTCTGCGGACACGCAGGAGTATTAGAATTCATTACAATTTACGGAGCAGCGGTCGTAACTCCTAACTGCAGTTCTATGTCTGTGTGGCAATTAAAACCGAGCACACAGAAAAAAGGGTGCCCGAAAAAAAAGGCTACATGGTAGATGAACTGTTAATACTCTCAGTGTCCTTCGGCAATCCTGGCTTTTCGATCACAGAAGCCGCTAGGTTCTAAAAGTAAGTCATATATGGGAAAGGTATAAAAAATTTCAGTTTATTAATTTATAGATTCATTTATTTAAACGATTCATCATAAAATAAGAAATAATTCATAATGTCGTTGAAACACATAAATATATTTATTTATTTCTAAAAATTAAATTTCAAAAAATGACGGAATAACGGAATAATATAATATTTAATAAAACAAGATTTCTATAGTGAAATTTCGCCTCCCAAAGGATCTTCTCTTATCACCATTCGAAGTAACCCAACCTATACTCCTGCTAGATATTCCCAAAAACCGCCTGACTCAGCAATTCAAAATTATGTCCTGCGGTGCGAGCATCGCGCTCTTCCGACCCGTTTTTTATCCCTGTCCAGCTTTTTTTTTCTCCCTGGTCCTGAAGTCCTTCCGCCCTGCCAACGCTGCACCACCTAGGCTACGGATCCATGTTGTGCGCTAAATTAAGCATTGCTCTCTGGGTACGTAGCCCGTTGCCCGTTGCCCGACGCTGCCGCCTGTGCCTGCAGGAGCATTTGCATGTCCTGTCACTGGCAGGACGCAAAACATCAAACTCATCAAGAGCGACACCAGCAGCTAGGCAAGGGGGCTGCGGCGAAGAGTAGTCAAGTGTCGAGCTGCAAGCGCAGTTTTATGGCTGATGGCAAAGGCCCACACATCATTGTCATAGGTGCATCTACTCCATGCCAGCGTCATCTCCGGGTTCAGTACACTGGGGCACTCGTACACAGCACAGTGGTACGAGATCTAACCATTTTAGGGATGGGAATATTACTTGAGAAACCTAAAGCTTATGCAGCAGGAGTATCTCTAGGGATTACAAATCCTTTTAAGAAGTCTGATAATTTGTACGCTTTGTAAATGTTAAGTAAAGTCTTATAAGTGTTCCACACCTGTATTTCTTTTTCCATTGGCTTATTTCCTAGCCTTGTACCACTGTGCCTCACTAGAAGAGACTCACCTGTATATTCCGGCGATACATGCTGACGCTGCAGGTCATTCATGGAGCAGGCACTGGCCGCACTGGTGTACATGTTCACGTTGAAGGGCTCGTGGTACAGACTGTTCTTGTCAATGGACGACTCATTGTCATCCATTGTTGTGACCACCTGGGGAAAAAAATGACAGCATATAGTGAAAAAAAAGTCTGGGTAGCTGGGACCCGTTTTTTATGTTGTTGTTGCATTCCGCACTATACCGTCCAGCTCTACAGTTTTTAATCATGATTTCTGGAATATGCTCGACGTTAGGGCTTCTGTGGGCGCTGGTTACTTTCTGCCCGATCTTTTTTGCTCCAGCTGTAACCTGGCCCCGATGCTGTTTGACATGCATTCTGGGTGGTTGAAGGGTGGATCTGACCCCGCCACAGGATGCCGACGGGCACTGTTATGCACTTTGCATGTTTCGTTACCCGGTGGGTTAGGCGGAATGCATTAACAGACCCTCGGGTCGGGGATCTGGGAGAGCACAGGAGCACAGTACAGGAGCTACAGGAGCTACAGGAGCGCTTACCTTCAGGACACCGTTGCCGTTGAGTCGCTTATCAACGCCGCCGAGCGTGTCCGGATTGAAATTGTGCTGAAACGCGTCCAAAACGTTGCCCCTGCCCCGGGCTCTCTTGTTACGAGCTACTATCAGCAGTATAATGGCGACCAGCAGCATTATAATTGTGGCCAGCACAGTGATTATGACGCCCACGAAGCTCGTTTCCGGTTCCTGATGGTCGATGGGCCTCGGCGAGATAACTGTGGGGCGAGTGAGTGAGGAGAGCAAAGAAAGAGCTAGAGTAATGAAAAGTCCGGCTATTTGTTTTTCTTTTCCCCTTACGAAGCACTTGCTGCTAGCTAAAAATTAATGTAAATTTGTATATATTTCTGTGGGGCTTCTGTGCTGCTGCTGTGGTTTATTGTCTGATTTTTCAATTGCCACAGCGAAACCTTTGTTTACGGATCCCAAACGCAAATCATTACTCCCCGGAGGAGCTAATCAAGCTGCGTTTTCGCATGGAGGTTTTACAGGCTGATGATATGTAGTTTGTGGTGGTTAAAAGTCAGGAAAAACGTTAAAAGGATCATTCTTAGACTTGAATATATAGCTTTTGGAATAGTTTGAGAGAGTTTTTGGCTTAATTAATCATTTAAACCACCAGAAATTGCGTAAGAATAAAGAAGGAAATTTTTGTTGCAGCTTTAACTTTGATATATGTAATTTACATTATCATTTCGTTAGCATAGAATCTGCTGTAATTTTATTAAATTACTTAGGTAACTTTATTCGAAATATGTAAATTAGTATACATTTTTTGCCTTATGTAAATCTTCTTAAATCGATCCACTCACCTTGTGTGGTGTGCTGGCTTCGCTCGCCTCCGCTGCTCACCGCTCGACCGACTTCATCTCGTTGCAGCGGATACTCTGAGGTGTCCGGCTGTCTGGCGCCGTTTTGAGGTGGAGCTCCTAGCACCTCCTCGTCCGTAAAGTTGCCAAGAACAGGCACTGAAAGATGGAAAAAGGAGAATGGAGGTTTTGGTTGGAAAGTGCACAATCCAGTGATAGAACTTACAACCTATAGATTGATTTTAAGGTAAGATAAGACTAGCTTCATAGACTGGGTTTTTATTGCAAAGCGATATTAATGAATACCATTAACAGCCTTCCATTTCTCACATCTTTATAGGTTTTATTTTTTATAGGTTTACTTATTATTTTTATAAGGTTTTATTCCTTGGCTGTTTTACGATATTCAAACTTATAGGATAGAATAATATCAAAGCATCTAAAAGTATGCACCGCATTCTGTTAGCTATCCAAACTATCCTGCTTTACTAAAAGAATTTATTTAATGAAATATTTAATGTTAAATATAGATACATTCTAGTCTAAATTATTAATTTAATATTTAGGATATATCCTAGGCATCGCTCTTCTCTTTAATAAAATTCCTGCAATCACTGCTCAACTCTTCAGCCAAGCAGAAATGGCTAATTAATGTCCGATATTGGTAATCCTTTTCCTACTCCTACATATATGCTACAAGGTGAGTGGGAGGTCCACCCAAGGCGGGGGCAGGACTGCTGGGTGACAGCTGCCCGCCTTGATAAACTGCTCCGGCTAATGGCTCCTGCAAGCAATTAGGGGGAGCTGGCAGCTGTGCAGCCGGAGCGGAGCGGAGGAGAGCGATTATTATGATGATGAATGGCCGAGCTCCCCGTGTCATATCAGCGCCCAGACTGTGAGTGACAATGGAACCCGGAGATCTCGGGGGGAAAAAGAAACCAGGAAAATGAGGAAATGCTGGAGCGGGCAGCCCGCCGAGTGCCAATTAGTGCTGCACACTTTCGGGTGCAACTTTACTTAAAGGCGCGTTGGAGCGAATGCCGGCAATTGTGTTTGCCCCTTTCCGCCGTCGGTGTTGACATTTCGCTCCCGACGCAGACAAAAACAGAAAACAGACAACAGAAAACATAAAACGTAAAACGTAAAACCATCCAATGCCCAGACAGTCGTCAATAACGAAAGGCGACAGGAACAACAACGGCGACCGGAGCGATATCCAGAAATGTTTACCCATCGGACTGTTGACTACGCTCCGTTCCGTTTCGTTCCTTTTTTTTTTTTTTTTTTGATCCATTTTATATCCTTTTCCCTGGACGCCCCCTCCTTGACCGACTGCACTTCCGCCTGGGGCGTTTGTTGAACCCTCCTCGTTGGATATTTAAAAACAAAAACGGACAATTTTGTATAAATTTGGAAAAAGTCGAAAAAAAAGCGTTTAAAAAACTCTTGAGGGAAATGCAAATTTTTACAGCTCTTGGCATTGATTTTACGCTTGCTGTTTTTTCTGGGTCCGCCGTCTATTTTCTTTGGCAACAAAGTTTTGTTTTTCGTTTACTTTTGTGTGTTTGAATTTGCTATGCAAATAGCAGCGGCGGGATGGGGGGCAACGCCTTGTCCGCTCGTCCTGTCCTGGCCAGATAGCTGCAGTTGTTTCCCGAGTATCGACAGCGTCATATGTTGAGGGGAACCGGGCCGTGAATATGTTAATGCGCCACCAAGAAAAATTATATATATATATGTATTATGTGTCTGCCGCTAATGACATGGCCTCGATTCGGGGCTTGGAGCTTGCCCTTGGCTTTAATCCGAGCCATACATTTGCCACTCAACGAGATCTCAATGCTAGTGCACTTCTTCTGCTGCCATTAAGCAAATTACGAATCGAATTTGTAACTCAAATGCTACCAAGGCCAGCGGATGGAGGCAGCAGGGTGGCAGCAGGCTTCCGTAGCCCCAGTTACATCTACATGTGCATCTGCATCTGCATCTGTGTCTGCATCTGCATCTGCTGCCGTTGTGACACACAAAACTCTTGCACACGACTGCACACAAAGCGATTTTCAATTAGAAAGGATTAAGCGGGCGAATTGCACAAGGATTTAAAGGAGAGCAGCGGCGGAGTTATTGAGATGAATTTGTATGCAGCGAGGCAGCGAGTGAATGAGGGACTGAACGGACGACTGAGCACCGAACCGAACTGAATGCATCGAAATCCGAGAGCCAGTCAGTCAGCTCGGTATGGGGAAATATATTGCAATGTTATTGATTTATAAGGGCAAGAGCTCTCCACTGTTGTATTCAAAGCAAGCATGGGGGAAAAAGTGCGATTATAAGATCGCAATGGCAACAGAAGGCTTTACGAGATGAAAGCGGAAAACAAATCTGTAAGGAAGACTTAGCCAGCGGCATTGGCAAATAGCACAGCAGCACAGCAGAGACTTACAAATGAGACTGGGAAAATTGTTCATACTCTATCTTCAGAGAGAGAGAAGTTGAGAATACTTTGGAAAGTCTGATAAATATATTAAACGAATATCTATTAAGGTAATGTTTTTTATTTGTTATTTATCCTTTTAAATAATACAATTCAAATCAAATTTGAAAGCTAAAGAAATTGCCAAGACCAGTAAATATTAATTGAAATTAATTATGAATATTTGCCACTGTATCATTAGATTGAATTCACTTAAAGTATCAAAATGATTAAAACGTGGCAAGTGATCCTAGCAGCAAGGAGCAACATGTACTTCCATTGTTCTAAGTGCGAGAAAAAGGAAGCTGTTGGCGACGAAAGCCAGGAAAGCATAGTCCCCCCAGATCCTTTCAAGCCTTACCAGCCAGGAGCTCCACTCGCATCGACTCGACTCGACTCGACTCATTGAGTTGCAAATTTCAAATGCACAAAAGTAATGCAGCTCATTTAATTTTCACAATATCCCAGTGCCTTGGCCCGGCCCAGTTGAGTTGCCACTGGAGCATATGCTGCTGGATCGGATCCCGGATCCCGTGCTCCCGTGCCAGAGTGTATGTGTGTGCCAGCACTTCCGTTTCCTCTGCCACGTTGCAGCAAATGCCTTGCTCCCTCCCTGGTCCCTGCCCTTTGTATCACTCTATGCACAATTGCACACGGCAGGGAAAACAAAGCTGCCGGCTCCTGGTGTGCTCATGGGTGAGTTAAGAGCAAATGGTGGACCCACACAGCCCACACAACACACTCGCCCCTCAGTTGGTAATATATTTTGCGGGTCGACTCGGGTCTGGGAAGCTCTTTTTTAATGAAATGCGCAACGAATTTTAGTGTCAGTGGGAATTTTCAATTGCTCAAAGTTGTTGCATGTTACAGCTGCAGTTGTTGCAGTTTATGTTTGAGAAGTTTGCCACCGGCAGTTGTCCTTGCAGCTTGGATGAAGGCTTTGAATTGGTAACTGTGCAGAATGGATTAATGTAGGAAAGTACCTTTTGGCCTTAAACCGGTTTATAGATCGTCTTAGTTAAAAAATGAAATAATAGAGAGTTTTAAAGGTAATACTTATATTAAAATAAAATAAAAAAAGAGTTTTTTAATCTATTTAGATGTGCGTTTCGTGCCTGTTCTCTTTTTCCTGCAGGACTACGCCTTATTTACCTTAATTAGATGCTGTAGGGGCACCTCCTGATTGGGTGGCTTTCAACTATAAAAAAAACTAGCAAGCTGGCAACCCTGATAACCCTTTCATACTTGCTCCTTTTTGCGTGCGAACTTTACATTTTTTAATAAAACAATTTCAGCACCAGCATCTGGGGGAATGAGGAGCTTTAGGGGAGAGCCTCGGGCGAGGGTGGCGCTTACCTGATATAAACGTAATCTCGCTGAGCATCATCCAGCGGGCGGCAAAGTACAAATGCAACTGCAGGTAGCGCCCCAGGCGATGATGTAATTTGATTGTCACGTCGCGTGCATGATCCAGCACCTGGTCGGGCATGTACGAGAACTGCACGGGCTCCCCGGCGAACTGGCGGCCGCCGATGCTGAAGAACACCTTGGCGTGGACAAACACCTGCAACAACAGTAGCGGACAGAGACGGCGGATGAGTACCCGTTGGCAGTCACATAGTAGGTAGGGTTGGTGTTGGTGTAGGTGTAGGTCTCCCCCTTTGGCCTGAGCACACACAGAAGGTGTGAGCGGCATAGTAATTAAGGTAATCACACATACTTTATATTTTACGATTCGCGGCTACTTTGGGGACAACACGACAACACTGTGGACATAACCAACTGGCGTTTGAAGAGGTAGCTTAAAACACTATTTTTTATTGAAAAGCAGGATCAAAACTTTACTTATAAATTGTAATTTGTATTGTATAAATTGTAATTTAAAAAACATTATCCTATATTTTATAATTACTCAGGATTTTATCATTTTATTTTTTTGAAATACCTAGATCTTCTTTGAAATCCCGATAATATTTATATAAATACATTTGTAGGGAAGCTAATAGAGTAACCAAAAGTCTTAATTCAATATTAAATTCTTTCGTCCGCCTTCTTCTTGTTAATTTTATGCGGCGTAAGTTACTACCAATTTTGGGCTCTGAGTATACTTATGGGTGGAGCGCGGAAGTGGCTTGAAATAAATTCAATTTGGTCAGGCTTAAAGCAACACTCTTTTGGGGCCAACCGGATGTGTAAGTGTTGTCTGAGCTGAAGTTGGCAGCTCAAATGGAGCTAATGAGTTGTCGGTCGATTGTTTCGAAGGTGTTAATGTCCGAGTTTGTGGACTTTGTAAGAGCCAAAAGTAGTGGACATTGGACTAAACATGGTTTAAGCCAGCACAATCGAGTGACAATGTATTGAAAGTGATTTGTAAACAGTCAGAACGTTCAATTAAATCAAGAAGCAAGTTTAAGTATTAAAAGAAATAATTGTTTAAAATTATACAAAAAAAGAAATAGGAAAAAGAAGATTATTATTAACTCAAAGTAATTTTTATGTCATGTTCAATTTACTTATAATTATTATAAAATTTATAAAATTTATAATCAACCTTTTAACAGTCTTTAAAAATCTTTAACAACCAATAAACTAACAGTTTCCTGTATCTCGTTTCCACTCAAAATTTTCTCCTAATTTCACCTGGCTTTCTCAGGCTCTCTGCACTTCTCTAATTAACCAAAGTCCACAACCAATTGGCAGCATCTTCGCAAAACGGCACATAAAATTTCAATTACCACAAATTTGCTCGGACTTTGATTTGTTGCCGCCACTCGGAGGGGAGCAGAGTGGAGCTGTGGAGTGGAGCAGGATGCTGTGGAGGCTCATGAACCCTCAGCATTCGCCTTAATGGAATCTCGGACCACTGGCCCATAATTTACAGCGGCAGCATCTCACTGACGACGAGGCTCAGTGTCGTCGCTTGCTATAATTCTGATTTTTATGACTTTTCATTACCATTTGCTTTCCCGGAGCTTCGTTACCAAATGCCTCATAAGTCATAAAATTACTTAGAGAGAGGCTCTGTGGACCAGGCCGAAGACGAGGCCACTTTGCGGTCGTGCCGTAAATACTAAAAGTGCCACTTATGATGCATTGATAAGCCTCAAAATTATGCTAATTGCGTTTTAATTATGACACGCGTGTGGCCTCTACCAGGTGGAGTTGGAGACGCCGCCCAGCTCCAAGGCACTCTCACCTGCTATTCTTGTTTGTTTGTGGTCTTGTATCTGCCGCCTATCCTAGAAACCTCAAATTTTAAGGCTGACACTTGAAGATTAAAGGAGTATATTTAGCTTGTGTAAATATCTGTAGGAAACAACATTGCAAGCAGTTTAGATATAGGTCTGTTCGTCCAATAACTCATCTTTATTCTTTTTTAAACAAAATAAATAAATAACATAAATAATACTAAAAGCAGTGCACTGGGTATTCTAAAGTCTGGATACTTTGCTTCTTAATCCTTACAAAAGGCAAATACCTGTGGTCCTCTTAATTATTCAGGAGATTGCGGTATTGACCTCGCGTTCTATTGATTAGTAAGTTAATATTGCAATTAATTTAGGCTTATTAATTAAACCCCGAATCAAATATGATTTCGTGATGAAAATGTTTTTCATTTTATCGCCACATCGGTGTGCTTTGATCCCAACAACTTTATGGAAATTGACAACAACCAGCGACCTATATATACATATATTTATTTATCAGCTGAGATAACTGAACACACTGATTAATTTGACACAAATTTGACAAGCCTATTGTCGTAGCGGAAAGGTACGACGACTCATATATTACTTTTATAAATTCAATAGCCCCTCGGTCGAAACTCTGCCTTATCTCTCCGAAAACATCAACGAATGGTTCATGGAGAATTATTAAACTGTCAGGCAATACTTACAAAAGTCAATAGAAGAAATTTACAACAAATTTATGACATGACCAGAGTGCAGTAAAAATAATTAAAAATCTAAAGAAAATATTTTTGAAAAATTCATAAGCAAACTTAACTCGGGGAAGTTTTATTTATTAAACCCTTGAAGTTCTAATAATGATAGCTGTGCAATTTTTTAGCCAGAACTTAATAAAATTAACAATTAATTAGAGAAAAGTATTATTATTTTATCTTCATGTAAGAATTCCAATTTAATAAGATTAATAAGAATACCTATAATTAAAATTCCCCATTCTTATCTGTCATTGGGCCAATAACTCTGAATGACTTTCGAATGTTAACACATTGCCTCAATAATTTGGGTCGATGGACTTGAAAATTTGTTTAGTGCTGCATCAGCTCAAAAAAGAACTGTTGGATTGTGGTCTGTGAGGGGCCCTCTTAAAGAATAAACAAACATTTTATACGAATCCGTATGGAGACCCGGCCCTATGTATCATACATGTGTAAGTTGTTATATATTCACATCTACGCCAATGGTTGTTTACTTTCGATAAAGACCACCACAAGTAAGGTAATTGACTCGATAATGGCAGTACCCAAGCCCAACCGACCGTTCTCCCGTTCTCCCGATCTCCCCCAATCTCCTGCAATATATATGCACCATATATATGTATCTACTCCTGGGCGGAACCGCCGGTCTGAAGTGATACCTGAGTCGGGAACCACGAGCTCTCGCGTCGCCATATCAATTGCAGTTTGTTTAGGTTCGATTTCGTATTTGGTTTGTTTATAAAAAGCGCTCGTTCTGTCGATTTTATTTTATTATTGCGCTGGTTGGAAGTGGCCGGAGCTGTTTAGCATTTATTTGCTCAGTTTGCCGCCAGTCTGTCTGGCCAGGGATCCCGCTCTGCGGTCATAGAGCCCCACCCCAGAGCAGTTGTTGGTTTTTACGATTTCCAAACACTGCGCATTCTGTGTGTTTATATTATTTATTGTTGGCGGGCGTATAAACAATATTTTTCCGGGCCTCGATCAAGTAAAGACTATGAAAATTATTTTCGATATAGTATATTAATTTACCTGAACGTCTTTGGAGAACATGTTGTTGGTGTGAATTATGACAGCGCTGAAATTTCGAACAGTCTCAAACTCAAAGGTGATTTCCACTGGCCGTCCCAGCAGAGTATCATTTCGCCAGCCAATCCATTCGTAGCCTGTAAATAAATTGGGAAAGTATTAACATTTCTTATAATTTTAGTTTCGAATTGTAGTGTCACCTTTGCCAAATCCACTGATATCGCTGCGAAAGTTGTCTTGGCCCCTCTGACCATCCACAAGTTGGCCCAAGCCGTTCACAAAGCGATCGCCTTCCTCATGACCATCAAAGGTTTTGTCCGACAGATCGATTTCCATGCCCCGCTGCATGCCCTTGGGAATACTATAGGAAACGACTCCCTCTGCAAATGGGAATGGGTTACGAATAAAGAAGATATTAAGCGTAAGACTAAGAGGATCGTGTGTCATACAGGGCGGTGTTTATTATTTCTACTTTTCCGCACTGAAAAATATTTCATTTTCAATAAATTTCATTTAAAATTGTCGATATTTTGCAAAACCTATTTTAAGCTTCTCATTTAAAGATTTTACTGTATAAAATATGCATTAATTTTTTAAATATTGCATTTTAATTGTTCTCAATTCCTCACTGTGTAAGGTCTTGTAATTATATATATATTTTACGACTGGCATCGAATCCGAGTCCGAAGCGAATCAAGTGCCATATGCTGTAAGGCACTGCACTGTAAATTGAGTACTCGTCGCATTCAACCAGCTCATAGTTGGGGCAAAGAGCTTGGTCTTTGGTAAAATAACAAAAAAAAGGAAACTAGCAAAAAATAAAATATTGTATATACTCGTACATATCAGAACCGATCGCAGAGTTGGTTGCATGCCTGCGCATATTTTAAATGCTCTTTGAAAAGTTATGCGACATTTGTTTCGATGGGTTGGGCAAGTTGTAGGAAAAAACTAGATTGTATTTATATTTATTTCTATTTTATTTCTATTTTTTACCAAATAATAAAGTTGTCTAGTCAAAAGTATTTTTAAGATTTAATAATTTCAGCAATTTGAAACCGTAATATAATGCCCGCCGACTTTCTTTAAATGCAATTTATTGGGTCGTTGCAGCTGTGTCTCTGGCCACTAACAAGTGCGATTGCTGGATGTGTGGAGGGGTCAGGGGTATCGGGCAAAGGCAGATCGGCAATCTGGGGACTGGGGCACTTACCTTCCCAGGCACAGCCGACGATCTCGGCGCGCAGGCATACGGTGCGATCGTACTGGCTGTAGGGATAGATGCGCACCTTCGACGCAAAGACGCTGGGCTGCAGCACGTTCTCCACCTCGCTATAGGTGTTCGTATTGGCGGGGAGTATCTGCAACGAGAGGAGGAAGAGGGAGGAGTTATAAATGGGGCTGAGCGGGCATGTGTAGGTGGTAAAAAAAAATAAAAACAAAAACGTTAAAATTGATTTTCCATTGCTTGCTCACAATAAATCGATGGAACGGCTTCGTGTTGGGGTTCGGTTCGCGTTTTTTCCCGGCTCCTACGACACCTACGCAATTTTCGACTCCTCTCTCTCTCTCTCTCCACCTCCAAAGATAATTCGCACGTAAATTGTGTGGCTAAAAGTTGTAATATCTTCCTGATCTTGTCCCCACTCCAAAAACCTGAAACCCGGGGCTATTTAGATTGTTATCTGCGAGCCTGGCCTGGTCGTGATTAATGTGTGAATGGGCAGAGTGGAGAATGTATCGGATTTGGTTTTGTGGAAAGGGGACAGGCTGTTGCATTCTATGAAATATTTGTCTAGTAAACCTATCTGTAAAGCTGCCAAGTTAAGGTAAAAGCAATGTGCAATTTCTTTGATTTTTCCGCTTTATAAGATATGAGCTTAATAATTGTTTGATAGTTATTTTCACCTCTTTGCCTTGAGTGCTCTTCCAGCGAATCCACTTCTCGAAGCCCGGTCTCCAGTAGTCGAGGACATAGGCCTCGGTGTACTCCTGTCCCTGACCCTTGCCGAACCTGCCCTGAGTGCGAACAGCGCTGACCAGATGCACCTGCAGCAGGTCGATCTGGAGATACTCGGTCAGACCGCGAGAGACCATGTGCTTTGGACACCAGGCTCCTCCATTGTTGTCCACCTTTAATCTGCAATAAAAAGAATCAGTTAAGCATTAACCTAATGTTGTTAATATGAATATATATATTATTGTTGGTAATAGAACACATCAAGGACACTATCACATTATCTTCAAACTTTGGCTAACCTTTAAACCTATATATATATATTTTAATTTGCTCAAAGAACTCAACTCAAACTCAGAAACTCAAAGTGCTACTTCGTCTGCATTGCGACATTTTCAAGTGTGTAACCTTGCATACAAAAAGGTAAATGAGGTTACCTGTCAATGGAAGTGCAAGTAACACCAACTATTTCTATAAATTATTTCTTATAAATTAAAGTTCGCAGTTAAACTTTCAATTCCGAAGCTAAGAAACAAGACAAAGTGGAAAATATTAGTTAAGTTAAGATTTGTTAAATTGTTAAATTGAAACCTGCTCCGCTTTTGCGCAAAGTTGAACCGGTAAGTGTATACACATCCATTAACCATATAACATATAGCGTTGGGGATGGGGTATGGGGCATCAGCTTCCACACTTATCCCTGGCGTGACCTACATTCAGTATCCTCGGTTCAGCTGCATTCTTTGCTCCTTATATTTGCCTGCCACATACATATGTGTTTGTACGTTATATTTTTTGCAAGCCACTTTACGTCGTTCCTCATACGCTATTACACGTTAATCGCGGTTTACAACGCGCCAAGTCAGGACAGCATAGGGCGAGGACGTTGCGAGGCAGTGAAAGGATCTGTCCTGTATGCAAAGCAGGCTCAGCGACGCCAAGCTGCCACAGTGTCCTTGCCCCAATCCCAATTCCACCATCGTTCTCCGACTCCCCTTCACAGCTACTCTGTGTGTGTTGTTTTTTTTTTTTCAGGAATGGGTCGAGTTTTTCAGCATTAATATCAATTTGGTAGTCATAAATCCAATGAGTCGCGCCCTGGGATATGTGACCATGTAGGAGGAGGCAAGTAACCTGACATTTTTCGGTGAAAGGTACTTACGAACTTTATATAAACTTAAAAAACAATATGTGTTCTTTTCCCATTAAATGATATTATTAACAAATACATTTTATATTAAGCTAATATCAAAGAGCTGAAAAATCTACATATTATATATTTTTAAAGATATTTAAATGTAGAAAGTAACTGGATTTCTCTGCCGTATGAACCAATGAGTTCAGTATTTAAAATTAAAATAAATAATATCTAAAGGCTATGAATGAACCGACTAAATAGAAGAAAGTAAAAGCTTTTAGCACGCTTTTTAGTCGTAATCGAAATGGCAGCTGTGTATTATATAACCGAATTTTCTCTCTAATGATGTCTGCTGCTGTTTATTACCGTTGACATATGGGTCACCTGGGATTTTGCTTTAACTTGAAATGCCGAGCGCCTAAAAGCCTGAGCATGTCCTTATAAAATACATTTCGCTGCCGGCTGCTTTTTGTGTCGCTGAAAATGACAGCCTTATTCGTTTGGGATCACTTTACATTGAGCTTTGGATGTTGGAGATCCTTTCATTAGCTTCGTTTCGCTATAACGAGCTCGAGCCCAGAGCCCAGAGAGCTCCCGGCACGGCGGCTGAATAACAGCGCGTCATTTAATATCCGAAAACTATTTCGTGGAGTATGCAGGTTCAAAATATGCCGTGCGAAAATGCTGTTTTTATTCTGCCTGCTGGGTGCTGTGGTTTCGCTTTACAGCAAATTGTTGCATACTTTGTGGAGCGTAGCCCGGCAGCCTAGCGCCATCGCCATCGCCATTGCCATTGCCATTGCATACTTTCCGCCGCATACTTTGGGGTGTTATGGTCAGTAGCACCTGCTCCAGGTCCTGAGCCGTGACCAAGCCCAAGCTAAAGGCAGCTCAGTAGTAGCACCTTGCCAAGTTTTTTTTTGTTTTTTTTTTAGGCAAAGCCACTAAAATATGCCATAAAAGGTCTGCAGCTATCGCATAACTGCAGCAAAGGATGTTACGTGGCTTCGCCCTTCGCCCCGGACCCGGCTAAGTGGCTGTAATGTTGCACCGAGACTCACGCTAACTCGGTCGGGTGTTAGTTTACTTTATGCGCCCAGCGACTCCGGAAACTGAAGCCGAAGCGCACACGCGTGCGGAGATGCAGATACACAGATACTCAGATACAAAGATACAAAGATACACGATACACTATGGGTAACTGGGTCTCCCTGCCCTAATGGGAGAGTTCCGCTCGCTTTTAATAAAAATTCATGGCGCTTTCACTGCTCCGCTTCGTGTACGGCCTCGCACACATTTATTAAGTTAATTATGAAAATAAATGGGTTACTGTTTCGAGTACACGAACTGGCCGAAGATTGGGAATTCTCGGTTGTGTGAAAATGGAAAGCAAATGAACAGTCCCGAAAGATATTCGTAGGGATAATCAAGGCCAGTTTTGGGTGCTAAATTAGTTTAATTAAAGAGTTGTAAGAAAAAAAAACGAAGGCCTTGGTTAAATAATAAAGGAGAGGATTCTCCGGAAGTTATTTTTGCACCTAACAGCAGGATATTAGTTACCAATAATTTTGTGAAGGCTCTCTACCCAAATTAATTCATTTTCTTGAGTGAAAATTAAATTTTTAAGCTTATTTGCTTTCTCCAAATAACTAAACTCCAATGAAATATTTTTTTGGATAATATATTTCTTCTTTTCAAACTCCAATCCTTTTAGTTCAACTGAGAAATTTTTGCCTATCCCTATTTTGTCCTGCTTTCACACCCCACGGATGAGTGGCTCGGGATCCATATTATAGCATGCATAGAGACATGGTAATTTCTCCTCTTATTTCATTTCTATGCAGTAGACACTTCCTTCCTCATTACTTATTTAGATTCGCTAACAATATACATTTGTCCCTGCCGCAGAGAGCCCTCGTCCCTCGTCCCCATGTTTCCCTTAAATTTATTTCGGTTCGCTTTATGCAAAATCTAATTTGCATATGTTTCTGGCTCGGCGCAGGAAGAGGCTCCTCTCAATTGGCTTGTTTTTCTAAGCACAATAAAAACGTTCTTGTCTATGGTGACCCTTTTCGAAGCTTTTCCGCTCTTTTTCGTCCTCGTGCCCGGGTCCATATGATTTTATTTCTTTTGGGATCTTTTCATGCCGCTCGCAGGAGTGTATATTAAATTTCCTTTGCTGTTTTTTTTTTTGTTGTTGTTGCGCAGCTCTCCTCGCTAATGAGTTTGAGATTTATGCAGAAGAGGATTTAAAGTTTGCACCTAGAGCAGATACTAGCAAAAAAGTTAAGCAGATTTCTAGAAGCTAGTGGGGACACGGTTTTCAGAACTCAGAACTTTGGGCTGCTGTCCTCTTGGCAACTTAACTTTTGCTCCGAGGACCGAAACGTAAGCGGCTTAAATTTTCTTTTTCCGGCGGCGGCGACGACGACGACGACGACGACGACCTTCTCAACATATGTTACCCCCAACCCGTGCAAAGCCCTTCTAATAGCCTGCCAATGGGGGGGAAGGGTTGTGCAGGGATTCCGTCTCAGATCTCATTGCCTCGTTTATTTCACCTGAACGGACGGGGGAACGGGGGAACGGCGGGTGAGAAACTTATGCGAAGCTTGTAAAATATTTGCGTTTTCAATTTTGGCCCCCGAATGTGTGTAAGATGCTTAAGGGTTGTCATCCCCACTCATTCCGGCTCGCCTCACTCGTCCTCGTCCTTATTTATTTTCCATTTAATTTCCAATTCTTTCTTTCAGCGTTTTTAATGGCACTTCATGCAATTAAAATGCCAAGGAAACAGTTCCTTCTGCCAGCGGCTCGTAAGCTACTAAAAATTATTTTTTACGATTGTCATAAAGACGGCTACACATCCGCCCCCGCCCACTGCCACTCCACTTTTGACGCCTGGCCCAATCAACCCCTTTTGCCAAAACAATGACGCCTCCTCTCGGTTTCTGGGCGCTCCTCGCGGCTGCCAGCGGCCACATCCTCCGAAGCATCGCCGAGTTTTTAATTAAAAATTCTTTTTTCCTCTGTTGCCAAAATATTTTGGTAAGCTTGCAGTCAAAAGGACTGCAGGGGCAATCCTTTAAAAAATTAATTTTCAGCCTCAAATGAGCGTCAGCTGGCTTTAATTGCTCGTTGCCACCTACACAAAGAGCGGGAGCAATTGAGGCGGAATGGCGGCGATAGATTGACATTGAATTGAGCTGGAGGAAGTCAAATGCGCGAATCCCTTTGGGTGAAAAGTAAATGGAAATACAGATGAAAAGCAGTTGTGGGCGAATCCAAACTAATGGATTGAAAATCTGCTTAATTTGACATTTTAAAAATAATTTATTTAGTTCATTTTATTCATGAAATGTGTGTAGAGGAAAGTACAGCAGACTTTTGATATAAATAACTGTTTTAATTGTGAAGAAAACATTCTGCAATTATTCTACTTAGCTTATAATTTTTATACCTTTTCGAAATTAGGAATACTTTTAATTGGAAAGCCACAGGGATTTTGAAATGCATTAAAATATCAATACAAATTTTCCAAATGTAGTGACTTCTGCAGTAGAGGTGAAGAACTATCGATAGTTTTATCGGCATCGATAGTGATCTAGTGTTCTTTTTCCTAAAATCGTCTGAAAAATAAGATAATACGTAATTGTAAACACTAAACATTCCCTTTTTTAAAAAGCGCTCCATATTTTATTAGATTCTATTAGTTTTATCTTATTTTTCAGACGATTTTAAGGAAAAGAACACTAGATCACTATCGATGCCGATAAACCTATCGATAGTTCTCCACCTCTATTCTGTAGTATTCCTAAATATAAATGTAGAATCTGACAGATTTAGTTTTTCCATTCGTATTGCCATAAACTAACTAAAAACTAAAAAATACATTATAGATATTTATGCTCAAGAAATCGTCTGCCCTATTATGATACATCAAGATGATGAGCATTGATATAAAATTCAAAATGTTCACGTGCATGTTACGGTCAGGGTTATATAGATTTTTTACGTGGCAGTACATTAGGTTCGTATAACAAAATTGTATTTTTTATGTATTATCGCTTTTGTTGTTCTCTTTGATTTTGAGCCACTTGGTTAACGGACTTTAAAGAATGTCATAAATTTATGCAAGCATACCTTTGACTCTCCGTAACCCTCCTACGAATCCTTCCTCCTTCTTCGCTATCGTAACCCACATTAGAAGGAGGCAAAACCTCTGTGCATGTCGTCTTCTTCTTCAGTCCCAGCATAATGGCTTTTGTGTTATGCTTTTATGATTGAAGTGAAAACAAAAGGAGGCAGCGGGCAGGGGGCAGGGAGACTCTGGTCGAGGTTGTCCTCAACCCTTGCACGTCACAAAGAGCCTGTGTCCTGGTGTGGTGAGAGCTCGTCCTGTGGTGTGTGTGTGTGTGCCTATCGATTTTCCCTTCGGCCATAAAACGCTAATGGCCGACTTCACGTCGACCCAAACGTCTTCCTGCTCCCTACTGCTAGGAGCTGCTGTCGCCATTTTGCTTTTCATATTTTCCATTGAACTTTAAGCCGACATCTCCATTTATTGCTGTTGCTGCCGCTGTCGCTGCTGCTGCTGCTGTGACCGCCATATTGCTGTTGTTGCTACTACGCCTTTAGCCTGAGCCGCAGTCGCCATTTTTATTGTCATCCTTTCCGCTGTCGCCGCTCTGCGTGTTTGCCATTTTTCCTCCATTCTTTCTAGGTTTTCGCCTTGCAATTTCCACTTGACACAATGGCACACAAAATGCAAAACTCCCCCACTGCTACCTCACGTTCCCCATTACCCATTCCGCATCCGCACTGTTGTCTGTTGAATGTTGTATGTCGGCTGCTAAAGTGTTGGCGGCTTGCATTTGTATTGTGTACTTTTCCTTGTTTTATTTTCCCCTCTCTCTCTCTCTTTTGCTTGAGCCAGGGTTGTCCTCTGCATGTCATTTTCCATTTTCTCCCCATTTACTTTTGCTGCTTTTTGGCAGCTGCTTTCACAGCGTTGCAAGTCGGCTTTCGGCTGATTCTCTGGCGCTTCTGCCCTGTTCCTTAGCCTGCTCCTCTTTATTTCTTTCATTCTTTCCTTCTTTCTGAAGTCATTATTGTAGGGGACGCAATAACTGTGACAAAGTCATCTTCTGTGGTCGCATCTTGGCGGAGGCGCCACCCCTCAAAGAGTTTCCTTTGCCCATTGTTGCTCCGGCTGGCGCGTGACTTTTGTTTAATGGCTGTCATATTTTGCAATTGTTGAGCTGCTGCTGCTGCTGCTGCTGATGCTGATGCTGCTGCTGATGCTGCTGCTGATGCTGCCGGGGGGCTTGGCGCAGGAATTGTCCTCGTAACTAGGTGGCCAACACAAAAGATTGCTGCTGTCTAAGACATCCCAAGGAAGCCAATTTTGGAACACCACGAAAGCTCCAACTGTCTCCAACCTGTCCATCTGGCGTGGTGTTGCGTTAGACTGGCGGTCAATGCATTTCAAGTGCTCGGTTTATTTTTATCGCACTTCAAGTGCTCTGAGCCAGCAAATTGTCTGGCGCGCAGGCGTAACCAGCAGCCACAAAGGGGGCTTTCGTCGGCTGGTTAAATTTAAATAGCCGCGGCAAATACCCGCAATGTTTGCCCCCGGTAATTGAAAGGCAAACAGAAGGCCAGAAACTCCAGACTGCGCATGCGCAGCCCCGTTTCCTGGGACGATCCACCGGACGACTCAATCGAGATCCGCTGTTTGCCTTACCCTCGCACAGTTGTCGCACACAATTGTTGACAGAAGACGGTTTCTCTGGAGTCTGGAGTCAGCCTGTAACTGCAACATAGCTGGCGAAACTAGAAGAGCCAACACACAGTTACAGCTTCTTGTCTATTTTTATTTGGTAAAGAGCTACGCATGCGAGTCTCTCAGGTGGCCACCGAAAGGTAGGTATCTTTATAAATGCTTATTTAAACAGCTGCAGGTGCTCCATGGGAGAGATATGTAGCTTCCAGTTACAAGATTCGTGTTAAGTCGGAGCAAAGATAATTGAGATATGCGAGTTGAAAGGGTTTTATTTCTTAAAAAAGATATCTATTAGTGAAAATACACACAAAAACTAAGTAGATTCATAGTAGCAATATAATTTTTTGGTTTGGGAATAAATAATACTTTATAAATAAACTTAGACATGTTGGACTGACACATTTTTATACCCTTGCAGGGTATTATAGTTTCAGTCAGAAGTTTGCAACGCAGTGAAGGAGACATCTCCGACCCTATAAAGTATATATATTCTTGATCAGCATCAACAGCCGAGTCGATCTAGCCATGTCCGTCTGTCCGTCTGTCCGTCTGTCCGTCTGTCCGTCTGTCCGTCTGTCTGTCCGTTTCTACGCAAACTAGTCCCTCAGTTTTAAAGCTATCTGAATGAAACTTTGCAGTTAGTCTTCTATATACTCTCACTCGTAAATATGTCGGAACGGGCCGGATCAGACAACTATATCATATAGCTGCCATAGGAACGATCGGTAAAACTTTCGAAAAAAAATTATAACTTTGTCAGTTTTCAACAAAACTCCACCAAATTTGATATTTGGCCATTAATTATTAATTTAGAATTTCGTTTTTAATTTCATGAAAATCGGACGACTATATCCTATAGCTCTCATAGGAACAATCAGGAAAATAATAGAAAATATCCTAACTTCGCTGTTTCTCATTTGAGATTTGGCCACTTAATATTGTTTGAGAATCTTAGTTTTAATTTCATGAAAATTAGACGACTATATCCTATAGCTCTCATAGGAACAATCAGAAAAATAATTAAAAAAATCATAACTTCGCTGTTTCTTAACATATTTTCATCAAATTTGAGATTTGGCCACTTAATATTCTTTCAGAATTTTAGTTTTAATTTCATGAAAATCGGCCGACTATATCCTATAGC
>VNJQ01003953.1:0-105252 GCA_008042515.1 Drosophila truncata | reverse complement strand
TTATATTATTATATCTATAGCTATATCTTATAGTCGGCCGATCCTGATAAAATTTGGTTTGTCGTAGTATTTTGCCAAAAATAGCATTCTTACTAAATGTGAACTCTATAACTTTAAAATCGCCGAAGTTATAGCATTTCCGATCAATCAGTTATATGGCAGCTATAGGATATAGTCGGCCGATCCTTATGAAATTTAGTATGTCGTTTTATGTTGCCAACAATAGCATTCGTACAAAATCTGAATTCTCTAACTCTAAAAACACCGAAGTTATACCATTTCCGATCAATCAGTTATATGGCAGCTATAGGATATAGTCGGCCGATCCCGGCCGTTCCGACTTATATACTGCGTGCAAAGGAAAGAAGGGTTTGTGCAAAGTTTCAAGTCGATAGCTTTAAAACTGAGAGACTAGTTTGCGTAGAAACAGACAGACGGACAGACGGACAGACGGACAGACGGACAGACGGACAGACGGACAGACGGACAGACGGACAGACGGACAGACGGACATGCTTATATCAACTCAGGAGGTGATCCTGACCAAGAATATATATACTTTATAGGGTCGAAGATGTCTCCTTCACTGCGTTGCACACTTTTGACCAAAATTATAATACCCTCTGCAAGGGTATAAAAACCGTAAATTTATGGGCAAAGAATAATAGTGAAATATTGGTGATTACAAATCATTTTTTTATATGTCTAAAAGTATGCTATGTTTTCTTACCCCTCGGTTTTTTCTTGATGGTTTAGTAATTCATTTTATTTGATTTTATCGGCACGTATAATATAACATTTTAGCTAGTGTATTACATTTAAAAGAATAGTTTACACCATGTAGAAGTATGAACAAAAATCCCAGCGATTTAATAATACGTATTAGTTGAAATGTTTTATTTTTTAAATAATTCCATTAAGAATTTTCCATTCAATATAATACACACACATATAAAAAAATCTCCAGTAATTTTAAGAGTGATTTATAATGTTTTAGGATCCTAGCTCAGTGTTTGTGGTTAACACATATAAGATTCCATAGATTAAGTAACACTAATCATATAACACTAATCATATAATAAGAACCTATTTTATTTAGTTGTCTTAAAAAAGAAATAAAAAATATGTCTATGGACATACATATTATTTTAGGGAAACTTAAAAATTCCAAAGATTTCTGTAGATCGCTTAAAAATCATAACGTCTAAGCTTTAACAAAATATATTTAATAACTATGAATGCTTTAAAGTTAACTTAATTTTAATTCAAGTTAAAAAGTTAACACATTTTCTTGCTTCTCTATAGTATTATTGGTACCCCTTGTAAGGGTATCCTAATTTACCTGACACAATCGCACAGATACAGACGGCGGCAGCTTTTTGCAAGTTAATGTCGAGTTTGCACTTGAAATTCGAAGGGAACGCAGGGCAAACAAAATCAAAGCGCTCCCACTTCTCTTGTCCTTCGTTTGCCATTTTCCCTTCTTTGCTTTGCTTTGCTCCTGCGAAAGCTTTCCCTTTGCTGCGTCATAGCTGTGCCTGTCGGTGTGTGCGAAAACTTTACTTTTTGGCCATTGCTCTTGTTTGTGTGTGTAAATGCCTGTGTGTGTATATATCCTTTGCTGTGCGTGATGGTGAAGGTCATCCTGTCGTCGTCGGCGTCGTCGAGATTGCGACTGTGGTTGTGGCACCGAGAGCGAGAGCTGACTTCCATCCTCGGGCTGCCTCAGTCACTTTTTGGACACCGTCAGCGTCAGCGGCCCATCGTTGTCCCTTTTCGCCAATTTACGAGTTCCATTCACCTTTTACCATTTACTGCTGCCATTTACCGACGTCTTTGACTCTGGCTGATTGATTGCCACGCGAATTGCGGTACTCCGATCATCGAATTGACCACTTTTACGGTCGTGTTAATGCCGCTTTTACGGCTGTCATCGCTCCGTCCGGCGCTGTTTACGCCGGCTTCCGATTAACAACCGAATCGTGCCAAAGGAATAAAAAGAAAGAAAGTAGAACAAAAAAAAAAAAAATAGAAAAAACTACCCCGGACTCGCTGTCGTCAGTGTCCGCAAAAATCGCCGAATTGGACCATCAAATAAACAAAACAAATAATTGTTGGTGTGAAGGGCGCTAAACCGGAAATAAAAGGAAAACAGGCGAAATGGTGGGTAAATTGTCAAGTGTTAAATACAATTGATTGAGTAATTCCATAGCCTCTGTTTTTTGTGTTTTTTTTTTGTCAGGTTAATAATATATGAGTGTTTCGCTCATACTTCATGTTGTTTCCTTTTAAAATTAATCCTATTAATTTATGTATATTTTTAAAAAAAATTGAAAGCTAAAGGGTATTTTTATTTAACACATAAAGAATTATTAGCAAGAAAGTGTTGATTTGTCTGGAGTTAATTAAATGGTATAGAAGGTTATTTTCTGGAAAATCCATTTACCCTATTTTCACAAAATATATGAAATAAAATTAAGCTGGGATTTCAGAAAAATTCTTTTACTTTTAGTATTCACCTCACAAATATTTTGCCATTAGCTTAACATTTCTTGTTTGGTTTTTATAACCAGGAATCCCTTATCTTTATTACTTATACGCCATGTTGGCCCCTGCCAATGTGTTTTATCCTCAAGAATCGCAGTAAATTTGGGTTGTAAGCGCTCTTAACCCTTTGTACGGATAAAATGTTTTGTGTTTATGACAATAAACCCTACCAAGCATGAAATATGGTTATTGTGTGTATGCTACTTAATCTGCTTAATAAAATAGCAAGGTATTATTATTCTCTTTTCTGGTGTATAATCTTTGTTTAAATACCATAAAAGGCTGATCAAAAACAGTGTCACAACTTAAACTTTGTGCTTTTTCATTCGCTATTTATTTTTGTTCCTTCCTGTTGTCCATTGCGAACGCAAAAGCATTTGCCATTATATATTTAAGTGGCTATTAAAGTGGTATACAAATCGGATTCGAAAATTGTCCTATTCATTTTGACCTCGAATTATGCTTTTTACTTTCATGTATTGTTATGTTCATTGGCAAATATTTCCTTTTTATGCGTTTGCGTCGGAAGATAAACATTTTTCGTAATATTTTTAAGTGGCCAGAGGAGAAAGTGATTTATGAACGAATCCCCCGAGGATGAGACTTGATACTTTGCATATTGAAATTTTGCACAAAAGCTTCGTTATATTTTTGGCTCTCCACCCGGATAATTGAGATGTCGTGGCGGTAACCTAATGCCCCGGCCACGACTGCACCTCCACCTCCACCTGCTCTGGATTCCGGGTTATGGCATAAATAAATTATCGTTTATTTAACGCTCGCGTTGGAGGCAGGTTTCTGTGTACAGGTCGTGCCATTTATCGAGGGCCGAAATCAATGCGTAGCTTCTATGTAAATAATACCCAAAGATAAATATGTGCAAGGAGGGGGACCGTTGGGGCTACCGAAAAGTTTCTGCCGAAATGTATCCGTGAAGCTCAGTATCCGCATCTCTTTGTGTCTGTCCTGCCGGATGTGGCCACCTTTTGTGTGCCGTTCCATTAAGCGGCTTACACTCCTCCGAGTGTCCATGAATAATTTGGCCAATAAAGAAGAAGGCAAACAGAATTCGGCATACTTTCCGGCGCAACAGTTCCTCTGCTTGGATTTTCGAAATTAAAAATTCAACATGGTACTGTAAATGCCTGCCATCCTTCTTGGTACACACAACCTGTAATCCTTTCTGTATCCCTCTGACGTCATTGGGCCAGTGAAGAGTTGTCCTAAACTCTTCAGGCTTCAGCTGTCAATTTGCTGCTCGGTTGCTTGTTGTGTTGACAGCTGTGACGACTACGACGATTGCGGCGTGTCCTTTTCGCAGGACATTTTGCTGGCCAACAAAACGGGCATCTGGATATCGCAGAATCGATGGGGGTTATACCCCCTGTATACGCCTTTTTTTGTGTCCCCAAAAATAATGTTTATGCAGGCCAACGCCAACAAAAGGTTCTCTCACATAACCAATGGTTTTCCAAAAGGACCAGCACACGGGGGGCTGGCGTTGTCGGGGGCGTGGCAAAACAAAAAGTTCACTGAATTGGAAATTTCGCTGAACCAACTTCCGAGGCGCCTGAGGGCGGATGCAGCACGGGTTGTTTTATGCGGCTCTTTTCAGCTTTATAGTGGCAGCATTTTGAGCTCACAAAATGTGATACGCTTGGAAAAAATACTGGCCATTTTATTAATTACTAACCCCACCATTTTAAATGAATTATTGTATTTTTTAAAAATTGATTTATTTCAATTGCTTTAGGTTTACATGTTACACTTGCATTTATAAGAGTAAAAATAGCTTATAACTAGGAATAATTATTTTAATGTTGCATACAAAATGACTAATATACTAAATATTTAAGCATAAAAAAGCTAGATTAAACTTCGACGAGTCAGGGCTGCAGGCACCACTGTTTTCCTCCCCTGAATCTCCTTGAATTCTCAGTGTAGACTGGAAAAGCGTGCGAAAGAGAGCGATATTTTCTGCATCAAGTAGGGCGCAAAATTTTAATTAATTCGATTATGAAACGCATTCACTCACACACACTCACACAAGCATGGACACCTGATGTTGCCGGCAGAATGGAAGCTGGGAAAAGTGCCACAGGAAGCCAGTAGACAAAAAGCTTTTCCGCATTTTAGTGCAGCGCATCTCCCCCCAGATCCTCCTCCATCACATCCGGTTTCCTTCCCTGCCAACTTGCTATCTCTCCCGACGTGCCAGCTCCATGATTCCAGGGTTCCAAGCAAACTTTGCCGTTGACAGAGTGAATCCAAGTGTGGGGCGATAGAAAGTTGTGGCCAATGTTTTGCTTGGCCCACATTTAATGAGTTCTGCTCGAGGTCCTAAAAGGAATTTAAATTGCCAGCGAGCCACAACGGAAAATGGGAAAGGAAAGGGAAAACGGAATTTTCCACAGTGCTGTGATACGTAATACATTTTATAACAGCAGAGAAACACGTAAAACACATGGCAGATCTGTTTATTTGAATATTTTGTTGAAAATGAATTATCTAAGGCTGTAAAATTAGATATTAAGAAACAGTATATTTAAATTATATAATTATTTATACAAGAGCAGGAAACAAAGCGTTCGTTCATCTCCCTAATATGTACTAGATGTTAACAAGAAAATATTTTCTTACTCATTGCATTTTTCCATTTCTCGAGATGGAAAAAGAAAACAGCTTTCTTCGTAAAATTGCATCCAATTGTCGTCGGCACTAGACTCTGTTGAGAGGCTTTTGCCTCCAGGCGCTGCTCAAATTGGCATACTTAACCTGCCATGCCACCTGCAACATGGCCTCAAGGTTCTCCGGCCACTGCAACCCTCACGAGTTGCAGGGGTAATCCCAACTAGGCGACTTCGAGGGCTCTTCGCAGCCTGGACACCTTGAGCTCTCGCTAACGAGAGCATTGCCTGCTGCTGCTGCTGCTGGCTTCAAGTGGCTAAATCCGTGCGTTACGTATACGCCATGTGGCGGGGTGGCATTAAATCGCAGACAGCACACACACATAATTGTTAATGTAATTGTTATTGACAATTTATCAAAGTGAGTGCGAATGAATTTGCATGTTTATGGGCTCGAGAAACTATAAATCGGCAGCGTACCAAATCAAATTTGTTTCCGCCAATGCCTTGGGCAAATAAATACGAAACTAAAAGAAAAAAAAAACAGAGAAAAAAACAACCGCCTACAATCTTTGGATTTGTTGTTGACTTCTTGTCTTCTGGGCACCGGCGCTCAAATTGATTTGCTTTGTACGCTGCGCGACATGAGGGAATGAGAGGTGCGCGCTAAATGGAATGGAACCTCTCCCACTCCCGCGCCCTTCAACCAAATAGTCATTTCTGTCTCTCTTGGCCACATATTTTGTGGTCGCCATTAGTTTCTGCTCATTTGTAGTTTTGTTTGTTGTTTGCTCTTTATGATTCCCATTCTGCGGATTGTTCTTTTTAATATTTCTGTGAGTTTTCAATGACTTTTACTTTCGCTCAGATCGGTAGTGTGTGGCGGCACTGAGAGAATTTAGTAGTTATAATTTTAATCGTTAAAATTTTAATTTTACCGAAAAATATCAATACCAAAAAATTTAAAAGCAACCTAAATATCATTTTGTTTAAGCAAGTATAAAGGAGTAACGATCAAAACGATCATTAGGTCAGTATATCTATTATTTTTTATGTCTTCTAAAGATTTGATTGGCATTGATTTTTGCAATATCATTGACGTTCACACTTAATCCTCAATACACCCACATCTCCACTGGCTATTTTAAGTAGTGTCCATAGTTTCCTAGCCTTCATTCATACACAGACAAAAAATAATTGGAAATGTGGCATGTCTTAAATCATAAATTTATTGTAAGGCTCAAAGAAATTTTATGTTATGTTATGTTTTAGTTCTGGGATAAAAAATTAAATAATATTGACCTTCCTTTTTGTTCAATGAAGCACGTTAAGAGGCAACGAAAAGTAGTATTATATTTTCCGAACTTTTACAAGCTCCCTTAGTGCAGAATAGACCAACATAATTTAAGAATGTCCCTTTAAGAACTCTGAATCGGTTGGCTAGAGGCACAATCCTGCCAAATCCGTAATACAGTTCTCTTTTTAATGCATTTTTGTATATTCAATTTAGGGTGACATTTGTTTCAGCTTAGTTTTTTGCCTGTGCCCACTACCTACCTCTGACTTTTTAGCCGTTCAAAAACCTACCACAAACCGCAAAGCGGTCTGCAAATCACCACCACGAACGCCACACATAACGGTATCACCCACCCACACGCACACTCCAAGACCAACACTGAGAGACACACACACATGTGAGGGCAATGCTAGTGTAGGAAAGATGAAGCCGCTGCTGACGTCGACAGCGACGACTGCGTCAGCGCAACGCCAACGCTAGCGTCGGCAGTTGCGGGCTGAACGCGATTTTCAAATTGAGTTTTCAGTTTGTGTCGCGCCTCCGTTTTGTAAATACGCGAAAGCGAAAAGACATTCGCCGAGTCAGAGTCGCGGAAAACAAGAAGAGCAACCGTAATAGCAACAATAGAAACTACATAATAAAAACGGAAACAGCGGGTAGACAACAAAAACATCAACAACAAGTGCAAAGAAATGAACAAATTAGAAGAGCAAGAGCACGAGAGCACCGTGTTCCTGCAATTGGATTAATTAAGCAATTATAAATGGCAGGAAAACAGCCGCAAGCAGCGCAGGAGCAAAAAATAAATTAAATTGGACACTAGCGGGCGAATTAAATCAAATATTTATGTGTATAATACATATGAACGCGGGTTCTAGTGACGCACGATCTCATAAAATATATTTTTAGGATCTCTTCTTTTCTTTTTTATATAATTTTATTTCATAGTCGTTGCCGCTCATTTATGCCAATTAATTCCATTGCGATTTCTTTTAATATCCCAGCGGCGTAAATATTAATCATACGCAGTCCTTTTTAGTGTTTCCTTCTCTGATCCCTTGAGGCTTGGATATAATGTAAAAATATAGATAGTTTGAAGCATTTTTTTAGTTTTTTAATCTAAGGACTCCAATTTTAAACTTTTTAATTAACTATTGTCTCTTAAATTAGTTATCTT
The DNA here is from genome assembly GCA_008042515.1 of Drosophila truncata. NCBI lineage: Eukaryota > Metazoa > Arthropoda > Insecta > Diptera > Drosophilidae > Drosophila > Drosophila truncata. The sequence goes on along the minus strand of VNJQ01003953.1, from coordinate 97,604 downwards.
TTTGAAAAAAGTCCCGATTTGACATGAAAAATATATTTTCTGACACATAATTTACTGTGATTTCTTGAGTAACAAATATACTAGCTTTTTTTACAGGCTATTTAAATATTTCTTATTGCGACAATCGTATAGTTTCAGTATAAAGATTAACCCTTTCTGAGGTCTACCGTTTTTCCACTTGTCTTGGGCTAACCCGAAAGTATTTCCAATTTAAAGCGAAACATTTCAGAGCTGCTCGCAGCATTTTTAAATATTTATTTTTATAAAACTTTGACATTGGATTTGTCATTGCTGCTGCTACTGCCACTGCTGCTGCTGCTGATGGCGGCTGTTTTTGCTCGCCTGTCCACGCCGCGTATACGTAATATTTTTATAATTTTCCTGCTCTTGTCAGGGTGCTTGCTCTAGTCTCGGTGTGTTGTCTTTTCCGAGCAACACATTAATATTACAAATCCGAAAGTGAAGATCTATCGCAAAGAATTTCTTCCATTCAGAATTTAGAGCTTGTTCAGAATTAAAATATTACAAAAATCTTACGTCGCGCGAATTCTGATTGTATATTGTTGTTTGTTTTTCTGTGTCCATATTAGAAGCGAAGCGTTTTTCACAATTTGTTGCACATAAGTAGCACAAGCACCAACACACGGATAACCAAAGCACAAAAAACACCTACAGATACACCACACAGATACATACACAGACACACACACACACACAGAGAGATTCTGAGGCTAGAAGCACAGAAACATGTCTAAGGTTTGCCATAAATAAATGAGTCTCTTAGTGGCTGTCATAGTTTGTAGACCATAAGTCTAGTTCTCTACGGCTATTCAATAAGCGCTTATTCATACGCCGCTAAAATAGAAATAGAAAACAGTAGATAATAAAAAGAACTACACCCTCGTTGAGGTAAATATTTAGTATTCGGTTGCACAATTCTGTGCACTTGCCGTTGCCTTTGCTGGTGGCTTGCTTGGATGGATGGATGGATGTCCCCCACAGAAGTCGACGACGCCTCCGCTGGTTTATTCATGCTCATTGGATGCAACAATGCCGCCGCGTCCACAATTGCAAGCGGCGTCCATTAAACAATATAGCATGCGTCGGTCATACATATATATGTACATTTATACATATGTTGTTGTGTTCTGTGTCCAAGTTCTGGTCCGGGTCCTACCTCACAGAAGGGGGTCCCATTCGTCGCCTCATCCGTGACCCATTGTCGCTGTTGTAATTTGCTTTCTACTGCCACAAGCCGCGAGAAGATCTCATCAAGCTAAAATCTCCAGGCCTAATTCTTGAAAAGGAACTTTTTGGGAGGTATTATAAGTCTACTAAACTGAAACATTTGTGGATTTTGCAGAGCATTTGAAAATATAAGATGATCGAGATTATAAAGTAATTGTCTTACATCCAGAGAAGATTACTCTATTTATTTAAAGTCTACCGATTCAATACATTTAATAGGTTCCATCATAAAAAGTTATTTTAAATACTTTAAAATGATCATAAATACATGTATTTTACTTGATAGAACGGGTATTTTTATATATAATTTTAAGAGCTGTATTTATTGACCGCATAAACGGTTTTAGTTTTTCCTTGCTTAAATACCCATTATTGAGTTGGGCATAATATGCCTCACAAAAACCATATAATCTTAGGGAAACCTATTTGTAAACAATGTCTCAAAGAAAACTTATTATTTAACAAGAAAGGAAGTTAACTTCGGTTCGCCGAAGTTTATATACCCTTGCAGATTGCAATTGAACTATAAAATTAAAGTCGAAATTCTGAAATAATAATAAGAGGCCAAATCTCAAATTTAATTAAAATATTTTGAGAAATAGCGAAACTCTGAATTTTTTATTATTACCCTGATTGTTCCTATGACAGCTATAGGATATAGTCGTCTAATTTTCATGAAATTAAAACTAAGATTCTCAAACAATATTAAGTGGCCAAATCTCAAATTTGATGAAAATATGTTGAGAAACAGCGAAGTTAGGATATTTTCTATTATTTTCCTGATTGTTCCTATGGCAGTTATAGGATATAGTCGGCCGATTTTCATGAAATTAAAACTAAAATTCTGAAAGAATATTAAGTGGCCAAATCTCAAATTTGATGAAAATATGTTAAGAAACTGCGGAGTTATGATTTTTTTTATTATTTTTCTGATTGTTCCTATGAGAGCTATAGGATATAGTCGTCCGATTTTCATGAAATTAAAACCGAAATTCTAAATTAATAATTAATGACAAAATATCAAATTTGGTGGAGATTTGTTAAAAACTGACAAAGTTATAATTTTTTTTCGAAAGTTTTACCGATCGTTCCTATGGCAGCTATATGATATAGTTGTCCGATCCGGCCCGTTCCGACATATTTACGAGTGAGAGTATATAGAAGACTAACTGCAAAGTTTCATTCAGATAGCTTTAAAACTGAGGGACTAGTTTGCGTAGAAACGGACAGACAGACGGACAGACGGACAGACGGACATGGCTAGATCGACTCGGCTGTTGATGCTGATCAAGAATATATATACTTTATAGGGTCGGAGATGTCTCCTTCACTGCGTTGCAAACTTCTGACTGAAACTATAATACCCTGCAAGGGTATAAAAAGTCAGTGAGGAAAATAACAAAATGACAAGAATTTATAAAGTATGTACAATAGAGTAACATTCTTCTAAAAGTTTACCTAATTACTAAATAATGTAAATGTGTCAAATTGGCCACTTAACTTTTCGCTTCGCGGGTTGTAAGTATTACACTTTATAATACCTTCGCGGGTTGTAAATATTACACTTTATAATATCTTACCTTTACAACTCTGTTAGCAGTCATTGAAGATGATTAAACATAATTGATTTCGTAAGTGTAATAGATGAAAATTCACGGTAATTAGTCTTCATTACTCAACCTCCAACCTCAGCCAGCGGCACACATGGCCCCACCTCTGCCGTCGTCTAATCAAACTTGCATTTCTCATGATTCCTATAAATGTTGTTTTGCTTTTATTAGTGAACATTTCGAGATAAGGTGCGACGAGGAGCGGTGACAAGACTCCACTTTAAAGTGGTAGAGCCCCTCTACAACCTAGGAGCGGGCTAAGGGAACCTATGCCAATCTAGCAGACAGGGCCAGACCGCAGTCAGGCCATCCGGGTGGGGATTGGATTCAATTTACAATGCGAAATCGATTTCCGTTTAATATGTCACAGGGAACGTCGCCAAAAGCTGGCGGCCGCGCAGCTCCGCCCCCGGGGAAAACATCGCGGAGAAAACATCTAAAAAAGGGTGGTCATGGGTACGGCGGATGTCGCCTGGACGGGTGAGCTGGTGGCTGTGTATTGGTGATTGGTGGGTGGCACAAAGCCAGAGCCAGAGCCATCGCAAAAGCCATAACCAGGGCCAGGGCCAATGCCAGGGCTATAAGTTGGCTGGGCGCCGACTCCACGTCTGCACAAAGGTCACGGCCACATCGCTGGCACACGCGCCTCTCCCATCGCCGGTTCTGGGCGCTGTCCCTGGACAAAATGGTCATAAACAAAGTTGCAGTTTTGCAAATGCAAACGGGCGGTGCTCTTTCGGGTGGCATGTAGTAGGAACTTTGACTGTCGGCCACCCAAGTAAGCTGACTGCATGATGAACTTATAGTACATTATAGTATGCAAATTTCTCTGTTTTGGCTTAACCTTTCGGATGTCTCAAATCTAGGTGCATTTTTTAAAGAAACCTTGATTGAATATGTTTTAAATTTTTTGAATATACACCCAAGTTTTTACTTAAATAAGGTATATAACTTAACAGTTTCATTAATATTGTACAATGGATGGAGGTTAGAATGCTGCTTAGTGTGTTTAAAAAGGAGGAAAAAATTAAAGTAAGCTTCAGACTTTGCAATATTTTCTTTATAATTAAAGTATATCATCCATAGAATGATAACATGGTGCATGCTGTTTTATAATCGATATTTGTATTACTTGTCTGCCCCATTACGAACCATTTGTATGCCAAACGTCACTGAATCTGGGCAACAGGCAGTAGTATTCTCTATATCTTCTGTTTTGACACCTGGCTTCAGCAGGGGCGGCAGGTTCCTTCAGATGACTGGCAGCCACCCAAGAGCTCCGTCAATTGATTGGGGCGACATTCGCCGGCGGAATTCATTGAGCAGAGCGATCGTATCGAATCGTCATCCACGTTCCATGATCGCATGCCCAGCAAATTGCTTAGCCCACCTTATAATTGACGATTTCTGTGGGCATTTTCACCGTATTTTTGTTTACTTTATTCGTGCGTACTTAAGGCGATTTTTGCCTTGGTATAATACACGTTTGTTTAGACAATAAAAATTAATGAGCAGCGTCGTTCATTTGAAGTTCTTCGCGGGGCTTGACGATGATGTTTATGGCTAAAGTAAAATAATTTTCGTTGAAGAGGTTGCGGTCGGCTGCGGGAATTCGAATCAAGTGCAATTATTTTGATGATAAGTGCAAACCCTCAACGCAAATATTTGTTTTTTGATGGAAATATTAATAAGAGAGCTTAAGTTTATGTATAGCACAAGAAAAAATTGCGTTATTCTTTGTTTTTTAGTTGGATAATTTAATAATATTTTTGTGGTTTAATGTTTCATGTAGTGTTATTGTGTGTACAAGTCTTTAAATTATAATATAACTTCAATGGTTCATTAGGATTTATTTTATATAAATTTGAGGTAAGCAGAAGAACCTGTAAACCTATAAATGTCATCACAAATCCTTAAAAGCACTGCTGACATTAGCTGTAATCTTGTTGGTGCCCAAATGTGGGCTGCTTTGGATATATCTGCGAGTTGATCAACATATTTATAGAATACGCAGCCATAACTGCCACTTGCAGTCAGGATGAGTGACAATTTAATGCAACTTAATCAGCGTCTTGTGCCAGCTGGCCATTTCTGCTCGGCTGCGTTGACGTCACAGTGGCAATCGGACTGCAATTGGACAGTACTGGACAGGAGGGCAGCTGGTCGGGTTGTTGGCTTTTCAAGGGTTGTGTGTGTGTGCACCTGCCTTGATTTGCATAGGAACCAAAGACAAACAGACCAACAGACTGGAGAGACAGAGGAGTGCGCAGCAAAAGTCAGGAGGCAAAGCTCTTTGCCTCCACGTCTTTTAACCGCCGCCGGAGCTCTGGACATCGGGAGCTCGGGAGCTCCGGAACAGAGCTTAATCAGTTTCGGGTGTGGGCGGGAGGAGCTTTCCCGGGTGCGACGCATCTCCTGGCGTATGCACAAAGTTGCAGTGAATAACCACTGGTTGCAGTTGCCACATACCCAGCGATAGTGACGCACATTAATACGGATTGTAGTGAATGCAAACTCTATTTAGAAGAGGTGACACCAGCAGTTCCTCTACCTCCGAATTGATATAAAGTAAGAGAAAAATCAATTAATTTGGGGAAAATGTTCCACAGTGAAAGTAATAATATTAATATTTTGTATATTAAGTTTATTTTTTACCCACATTGAAAGCCTTAAAAGCAATTTCTTTGAATACAGTTTCAGTTTTAAAGCACGTTTAGTTTCTCTAGATAATTATTTGAACTACTTTTTCCCTATCTGGGAAATTACTTTAAGAAATCTTCTTTGATGTAAACATTAACTAATTATTTCACAAAAATGGTCTACAAACTATAAGAAAGCCCACCACCTGCAAAGATTCAATTCAAAATAATTATATAATTTACAGTCTGATAAGATGATAAGATCGATTGTGATAAACCAAATAAAATACTCACGATATTGTTATTTCTTATCTTCGGCAGGAACAAGTCAAACTGGATGCCAGTAGACAGGTAATCAGCCCCGACGACTGCGACGATCTCAGCCCGATGCCACAGACAGCAGCTCCGCCAGTGCGCAGGCGCGGCGGCATTTCCGCCGAGCCCGTTACCGAAGAGGATGCCGCCAACTACGTAAAGAAAGTGGTGCCCAAGGATTACAAAACGATGAACGCACTGTCCAAGGCCATTGCCAAGAACGTGCTCTTCGCCCATCTGGACGAGAGCGAGCGCTCCGACATATTTGATGCCATGTTCCCAGTGAATCACATCGCTGGTGAGGACATCATACGGCAAGGCGATGAGGGCGACAACTTCTACGTTATTGATGTGGGAGAGGTCGATGTGAGTATTTGTCTAACTTTACATACATATCATATCTCAACCTCTTTTATTCCTACTATTTTCAACTTTCTTTATTTCCAGGTGTTTGTCAACGCAGAACTGGTGACCACCATCAGCGAGGGCGGCAGCTTCGGTGAGCTGGCTCTCATCTATGGCACTCCACGCGCTGCCACCGTGCGGGCCAAGACCGACGTGAAGCTGTGGGGCATCGACCGTGACTCCTACCGCCGCATCCTGATGGGCTCGACAATCCGCAAGCGCAAGATGTACGAGGAGTTCTTATCGCGCGTCTCCATCCTGGAGAGCCTGGACAAGTGGGAGCGCCTGACAGTGGCTGATTCCCTGGAAACGTGCTCCTTCGAGGATGGCGAAACGATCGTGAAGCAGGGAGCCGCTGGCGATGATTTCTACATCATCCTCGAGGGCTGTGCGGTGGTGCTGCAACAGCGTTCGGAGGTGAGTGACCGACCGGATTACCAAATCACCTGGAGATTCACCTAACAATGGCTTATCTAATCTCAGCAGGGCGAGGAACCCGCCGAGGTGGGGCGTCTCGGTAGCAGCGATTACTTTGGCGAGATTGCTTTGCTTTTGGACCGACCACGGGCGGCGACTGTCGTGGCCCGCGGGCCGCTTAAGTGCGTCAAGCTGGACCGTGCGAGGTAAGTATTGTAAATCAGTGTTGGCATTTTCATAAATGAGGGTAATATGTAAATAAGTTAGAAGAAAAGATAACTAGTAACTAAATAATCTGAATCTCACGACAATAGAACTTTATCTTTTGAAAGGTTTTCAAAATAAAATAGGATTTTGTGTATTGAACTTAACAAAATAATATGAGTGAGGTGAGTGTGTTGCAGGAGTCTCTATCTCACCCAAATATACCCAATTATATCAATTTATACTCAAAATATACTCAAATATACCCAAGTATACACCAAAATATACCAGAATATACCAAAATATACTCAAATATACCCAAAATATACAAGAATATAGAAAAATATACCCAAATATACCCAAGTATACCCCAAAATATACAAGAATATACCAAAATATACCCAAATATACCAAAATATACTCGAATATACCCAAATATACCCAAAATTGACCCAAATATACCCAGAATATACCAAAATATACCCAAGTATACCCAAAAATATACCAGAATATACTAAAATATACCCAAATATACCAAAATATACTCGAATATACTCGAATATACCCAAATATATCAGAATATATCTCAAAACCTGACCGAAAACGAAATGAGTAAGTGGGACCGCAAAGAATTACTATGACTTACTTGGAAAAAGCAAAACAGAAGTCAATGTTTAACATATTTAATTTATATTAGAATGCAAAAACATTCTTTGATTTATCTTGTCAGGGTCGGAGGCAATTCGGCAACGTTTATCGGTTATTAAGTTTCTGGCGTTTGAAAGGGTTCGTTATGAAGCAGCACTACTCGCTGGAATGCAGAATTCTTACAGCTCGTTTTGTGTAAAGAGGAAAAAAATGTAAATTCATCGAAGTCAGTTGCGTATCCTGCGATTTGTTGATCCACTATGTCTGTTATTGTTTCAGGTTTGTGTACTTCTAAGAACTCTGAAAATTTATCGTCAGGTGAATTGGGGACGCTTTCCTACATTTATTGGCACTTACATAGCATTTATGCTTGACCGTAAACTTTAGAACGGTAAAGTCCTACAAGTCCTACAGGCTACAAGTTCAGCTCACTCCTCATCATTTTTTTTTTTAATTTAAATTGCCACTTATTGCTACGGCCTCTTTTCTGTGTTAAACTATAAATCCGCTCTGCAGCTTTTCTTGTACATCCGCAGTGCTTGTTGCACCCTATACACATGCATAGGGACAGGTCACAAATAAAACAAAACTACAATAAATTAACAAAACTAAACAACAAATACTACATAAAAATGCATACAAAATCCTTCGTTTAATCCCGTCCATAATTCGTCAACTTGCTGCAACTAACAATATTAAATAATTTGTTTTCAAACAACAGTAACAATAACAAAGGTATTTGAATTACTCGAATAACTCAAATTCTTTCTGCTGTTTCAAAGTTTTCATTCCGTTTTCTGCTTAATTCATTCTCACTCGTTTTAAAGTTGTACTATTCTACAAAATTCAAAACACACTTATATTCATACAACTTCGTTGTATTGTGTACGCGAACGTCAATCAAATCAATTCCATTCGAATACATTCAGTTTAAAATATGTGTGAGTGATGCCATGCAGATGCCTATAAAATATAACACAAAAACAGATTGGATTTATGTAAATTCTACTAAAAAGACCTCTGCTAAAATCTGGTGGATCAACTAATGATAAGTTATGAGATAGACAAAGCATTTAACGAGGGAAACAAAAATAAAGAAACCTAGAGAACTATTTGAGATGCCCACACTGATACAGATGTATATTATTAAAGCCTTTAATAATTACTAAACATAATCTCATCTTTTTACCACAGATTCGAGCGTGTTCTGGGACCCTGCGCTGACATCCTCAAGCGCAACATCACGCAGTATAACAGTTTCGTTTCGTTGTCCGTCTAAGCAACAGCAGCAGCAGCAGCAAACATTACAACAAATCAACCACAGCAAACAGTAGCAGCAGTAAAACCAACAACAGCAACAACGCAGCGAACATGAAGAACAACAGGAAAACTAACAAAACAAACAACCAACAACACGAAGACGAAGAGAAATAAGTGGATAAAAAAGGAAAGAAAACGCTCAGCAGCATAAATAACAAAATTAACGTAAAATATTTAAGTGTGTAAAGTTAATTTGCAGCCAGGAGGCCAGGATAGGAGATCGAGTTCTGTCAGAGATTCAGAATATTCCGAGGGCACCGCGGGGCTGGAGGGCATTAACAACAAAGCAAATATGTTAATTATCTGATTCTGTATGTTGTGCTGAAGTTAAATAATTGTGTATGTGTGTGTCTCTGTGTTAAGGTTGCGGCGGCATGTTCCCCCGCACCCCGCAACCACTGCAACGGAGATGGTTTTTCCCAGGCTTCACTCTATTATATACTTCAATTTCCAACGACTTCTTGCGCTCTTCGCTCTATATATATTTCTATAACTTAAGGAACATGCTGCCTCCCTAAAGCGAAAAAAAAGAAAAACAAAAAAAAAAGAAGAAAACAAAAACGTTTCATCAAATATCCAACTGACATCTGAATGTTTTTTAAGCAAAGAAATAAGCAAGATGAATATATACGTAAGTGTAATAAATAAAATCAAACTCAAACATAAAGGCGCAACTGGCGCACCGAAATCACGCGCACACACACACTCACACGCACACACATACATAGACAGATAACCAGACAAGACGGGAATGAAGTCATATTTTTGTCTAGGAAAATTAAAGATGGAAAATGAAGAACAATTGTATTTCGCTTGTATGATGATTCGTTAGCAGAACGGCAGCAGTTCGGAAAACGTTTTTATTATTTTTTAATTTTAGTAAATTATTTTTAATCGTAAAGCTTAGTCAGCGACAGGCATTACAAAATGAAAACCATAAATTGAGAATTAAAATCAAAAGAAAACGAATTGTTTCCCCATTTTTCTTGTTTCACCAACGAACGGTTTTATTGTACGATTATTTTTAACATAGTTTTATGATTTCGTTGAAGACTAACTAAGGCTGTTGGTTCCCAGCAACTGCCAGCTGCTAAAGAGTGTTAGAGAAGGATATTCCCTAGACCTGATAGAGGGGGAAAGCTGGCCAACTAGCCAAGAAGAAGAAGAAGGATAATGATAGATACAACATTTTTGTACTCTATACGGAATATATTTATCATTCCTTCTTGTGTTGTTACTTTCTTTGAAACCAATGAAACAGATCTGTTCTGAACATTTTAAGGGACTTAAGGAATATCCTTCGTGAAGCCAGTGCTGCTGTGTCTGTGTGTGTATGTGTGAATTCGTGTGAATCCTTGCTGCAAATATTACCCAAACGAGAAGTTGCATTTACCGCGAACTCTGACAAAAAGCTAAGGAAAAGAAACGTCTGACAAACCAATTTGTGTGTATATATATTTGTAAAGCTTATATCTGCTCGATAGATCATGGCGCATTATCTTAAGCTGTTGCTGCATCACACACATCACACCACAGGCAACACACACCTATTAAAGCTACATATACATAAATACAAAAGGTTGAGCCTATGAAGATTTGAAGAGGTCTGCGCGTCCACTTGGGGCGTCGACGGATGACCCGCCGGCGGGTCAGGGAGCATATGGAGAAACGAAAACAATAGAGCAGGCAAGCTAAATTAACTCTAAACCGAATGAAGAGATCTGGATCGAGTGGTATATACAATTAATTAAAATGAAAAAACAAGTAAAAAACAACAAAATAATATTATCAATGTAAAATCGTATGTAAACGCCAAGGCAGAAAATTCTATAAAACTGACAACAAACAACAACAAAAAAATGAACAAAGAATACAAAAGAGAAACTGAGAAATAAATACATTTACATAGATGTTGCAAAAGTCAAGCAATGCGATCCTCCCATGGATTTCCGCAGCCTTCTCTGTAGATTTGCGTCTCCTGTCAGTCTCCTGCCACAGCTTCCGGAACGGCCCCATGTTTCTGGACGCCATCTTCTTCATACCGACACTATTCACCTACCTGCTCATCCTCCTGCTCGCCTGCATCCTGTGCTTCATCGTTGTCTACATCAGCCACAAGATCTATATCTCCGTCTACGAGAATCTGCCGCTGGCCGGGCTGCCGAACAACTCCCACCTCCAGGTGCGTCCCTCTTCCAATCATGCGATGACCATACGGGAATACCTCGAGAGCTCGTTGCGCTACCCGCGCTCCAATCAGCCGAGCCTGCGCTCCATTTGGATCCAGAACCGCTCCCAGATTCTAGAGTCGTCTTCGGGTAAGATCACTGGTCATTGACTCTTTCTCCTCGCTACCTCCTGCTTCCTCCTCCTTCTACCAGTTCTGCGGATAGTGCTATCCTTGGAGCCCTGCTACCTGGTCAGCATCGAGTATAATGTATCGCCCACCCGAAGAGCGCTCAGTTTTCTGTGCAACTGTCACTGGGACGAACCCGGCTGTGCCGCCCTTGAGCCCCAGCCCCCGGGCTCCATCCGCGTTGTTCGGTACTACGACCACCTCTCCAATATCCCCCGCCTGCGTGTCATGCTTAAGTGCAACCAGCGGCGGTCGGAACCGCGACCGGACAGCTCTACGCAGGTATGGCTGGACGATGTTGTCCTGGAGTCGCGGGATACACAGTGCACGGACTTAGCCGCCGCCTGCCGGCCCCAAAGCCAACGGAGCACGCGGAACGTCCGGCAACCGGAGTGAGGGAGGGGGTTTCGGTTTCGGATGAGAGAGGGGTCATAGAGCACTGCCATTAACTGGCTGTTGTGTGATGTGGGGCTGGAACTCGTTTTAATAAAGTGAATACAAAGATCAGGAGCCAGAGGTGGAGGTGCCAGTGGAGGCTTCAGGGTCGACGGGTGGTCGGTCAGTGGGTCGGGCGCTGAGCTCACGACAGCTTATGGATATCGCGTGACAACTAGCGAAGGTGAAAGTCAGCACCCGAGCAGGGGCGTAGCCAGGGGAGTAACAATAGACCCCCGCAAGGACACCGAACCCCCTTGGATCTCCTTTGTTGTGAAAGAACCTAAAAATATAATGAAATAAAATAAAATGAATCGATGAGGAATCTCTTTTTATATTTAGAAATCTATTTTTGCTCACAGAAAAGGCATTTTACAGCGCCGAGTTTCGAGTTCTGAGGCTCTAGGAGACATCAAATTATATATTTTCAGTTGACTTCCGAACTAAAAACTGACTATATCTAAGTCATTCCATTCCTCTTGCCTACGCGTTTGTCTTATATTGATGATACATGCTCCATTATTAAATAAAGACAAAAGAAATGTATAAGAAGTGGAAAATAGGAGAAATGAATTAATACAAGGAATTAAGTAGACAAAAAACAAAATAATAATAATAATATAAAAACACATCGAAGAGGTTTTGAACTTGAACCTTAAAACACATTAAGAACTCAAATAAATGGAATGAGTATGAAAGTAATCGTGTTTAAATTGCGGTATTTCGTAAAAAAGAATATTTTTTCGTTTTGCCATTATTTTTGTTCCATAAGATTACAAATTAAAAAAGGTAATATTTTTTTCAACATTTCAAACAGATACTTTCTTATGACACCCAGTAAATATTTGTGGCTACGCTCATGTCTTCTCATATCTCTTGTCTCCCAATCTCAATTTTGTATGGGCCATGTTTTGCGGGGCTTATCATTCTGACTGTGGAATTTGTTATCAATAGATAAAAAGCCCTCCAGACCGAGTGGTGGTGGCGACGGGGCTATCGCCGTATAATTGCCAAATCACATAGACCCCAACGGAATCCCGCCACCAGGCGAGAGGAGAGACCCAAAGCAATTCGTTTGACGCCATTTCATTCTTTATTGACGCGGCCAATTAAGAAGGCAGCGCTGTTGCCTTGATTGCTTGGCGAATGGGTATGAATATGACTCTGGAATTCCATAGACTATAAATATAAAAATCAAGCTGGGTCCCAAAAACTAACCAGATGCGGTCGCTCGTAAGCTGGGAAAACATTTCTAATCTCGGCCCAAGTTACACAGATTTAACACGGATTGCACAAGAAGCTTATCATCACATACAAAAAACAAACTGGACTGGACGCAGCACAGCCGATGGAATAGCAACAAACAACATCTACTACAGCAACAGTCTGGCAACGAAGCGTATACGTAATGGCAAGCAAAGTTCCATTCATTTAACGCGCTCGTTTCAGTTCTCGGGCAGGTGTCAAGCGACGCACACACACGGCACACGGCACACGGCACAACGAGGCGCGGTATCAAATCCGAATCCGAATCCAGAATTCCATATACACACGCTATATATGTTCGGCTGGCTAATTAACATACAACGCGGAGCCCCCCGACGTCTCTTTACCCTTACCTGAGCTGTCTGAAAGTTCGAATTGTCGTACGCACCACACACATCACATTTCTTTGCTCGGAAGCTCCAGTACAAGTGGCACACAGAAATATTGGAAGGAGCATATCTGGGATACAGATAAACGATCACGATGCTGGACCCCATATCGGACACTCCAATTGTTTTGGCCTACGTCTTCATGTCGCTGCTCGTGCTGATTGTGTGCTTTATAATGGTCAATGTGGTCCATAAGCTGTATCGCAGCCTTAACAGCGACGGATCAGCGGGTGTATCAGTCCCGCTGAAGACCGCCATCGCGGAGCTAGACGCCATGAAAACCGGTTAGCCACCAGCCACCAGCCACCAGCCAGCTGCAAGCGTGAGGCGCCGAGAATCGAATCTCAGTCCGACGACGGCGGGGGCGCTTCGGTTTTTAAATTCAGGCGATCGAGCACCAGCAGGCATGGCGGCAGCTGCACAACCCACAATCACACCCACTCGCACACGAGACGTCTGGTGATACAAACAGCAAAAGCAATTAGCTATAGACAGCACAAAACTAGGCTTACACACCACTAGAAATTAACTTACTACCGATGGTATCTAGTCACTTAATTGTTCATATTACCCTAAGTTAGGTTACATATTGATATTGTAAATAAAGGTATACTGAGAGCGATAATGGCTGGACGAACGGCAATTAAGGTAGATTGGGGGCAAGTACAAAGCACTTAACCGGTCGCCGGAATTGTAAACGTCGCCTGATCGCCGATCGATGATCGATGCGTAGAATCGCGTAGAATTCCGCCTTATCGATGCAGTATCGAGACGTACCGTACGAAAATCGTGTGAGTCAAAGGCAATAGCTGATAAGGGAACCTCGCTTAGTCATAGATTTATACATCGTTTATTTAAAATAGCATGTTCATCTATAAATTTGCAATTAGAGCGCAGTTTGTTGTTATTTTAGCTGGATGAAAGTATGGACTGCGGGGAGTCTTCAGCGCCTCGGAGGCCCAGGGCCTCGCAGCTCCGACTTGGATGAGAGTACGAAGATGATAGCAGAGCAATCTGCTGCTGGTGGATCTGCGGCGGTGGCATAATCAATCTGTAGGATCGCTGTAAGTTCCGGTATAATTAGTATTAATTATTGCACCTCAAATAGCAGAGAACTCACCCCGAGAAGGTCTTTGGATGCTGCGACGTTAGGTCATCATCCTGGCTGCCAAGGGCCTTTTTCACATACTAAAAAAAAGTATAAACATGCTGAAATATACGTTTCCATTCAAAGTTTTGTAAAACCAACCAGGGGATTTAATATGATCTCCTCCTCCATTTTGTTGACTTGCTTAACTAAATCCAGAACGTGAGTTATGTTCGTTTGCACTTTAAGGAACATGTCCGGTGAGTTGTATTTCTCTGGATCGTCTTTGAACAACACCATGCCGTCCTTTTGATTGATGCTGGCATAGATTTCACCCGATTTTATCTATAATAAATTGACTGGCAATTGAAAACTATAAGCAATATAAAACTCCAACCCGGTTACCATGTTGAGAATGTAACGCTCCGCTTCGGCAGCACTGGAGAGCTGGACACGACTGGCCACATCGCTCAGGGAAAGGGTCAAGAAGGTTTTCGTTAGCCGCTGGATGTTTCGCTTGTACAAGGAGGTAGCAACCTGTAAGAATAAAATCAAAGTAATTAAAATAATCTACTTAAATTTTCGTTCAGTATATGCAACCGGAAATAAGCGTATTGGCTTGTATATAAACAGCTCGCACTTCCGCGTATAAGAAAAATAAAAATCTTTGTTTAAAACAACAAAGACCAATAAAAGAATGAGTTATAGTAATTCTGTTCCGCTTTGACAAAAGTGTATATCTGGTTTGAATTCAAAATTGGCTTATTTTAGGAAATTTACGAAATGTTTCTTCAGTCTGTCTTTGGTTTATTTTCGGAGTGGTTGAAGAGAAATACTACAAGATCAAAGAGCTTATAGCTGATTAGAACAGAACTATAACCTTCTGAAATAAAGCGTATTATTTAATTAGGAATTAGGAATAAATGTTTGTAACAATCTTAACAGTTGACGTCAATAGTTCTATACTGAAATAAAAGATTAACAATGTATATTCGAATAGGTAAAACCATGTAACGAAAAATACAATTCTTCAGTGACTACCAAGGTTTTACAATCAATAAAATCGTACGACTCACAAGTAATATAATAATAAGTAATATAGTAATAATAGAAATTTATAAAAACAAAACAGTTCATAGAAATCCACTTGCCTTCATAATATATAATATCATATATATGGTTAGTAAGTACACTAGAAACCGGCGAATACTTGCCTGTTTGGCCAGTCCCATGTTGTTATCACGCGTAAATGCTTCACTGTACTTGAGGATAATGATGCGCAGCTCTTCGCTAGACGAATTCACGTACACATTGACCAGGTCGTGGTAGTGATTGGCCATAGGCTTCATGAAGCGGCCAATGACCTGTGTGTTTTTTGGTATGTTCGGTATCTGCAATCGGGAAATGAACTTCATATAAACATGGGGTCTGAGCAAATTGTGGGGGCAAGTTTACCTTGCCCTCGACGATGAGTGAAACCATGAGAAACTTCTTGTAGGCCTCCAGCATGATGTGCGACATGGCCATGGCCGGCGTGGTGATGCACACCTCGAAGAAGTAGAGGGCGCGCTCGTAGTTCTTTACCGCCGTATAGATCATACCTCCGTAGTAGTAGTACAGCAGAAAGTACTTGGCATCGTTGTTGGCATCCTGCAAATAAATTCGCGGACTAAGTACGTTTTATCCTTAAGAGAAGTTCGCTGCTCACCACCGTGTGTTGGGACTGCTGCTGCTGCTGGGTTTTGCACTCGGCGGCCACCGTGGAGATGTCTGTGATGTCCGCGTCCAGGTACGGCAGCACCACACCGAAGTTTTTCGCCTTCAAGCTGAGCAGGCAGAGATCGGCGTGAATGGGAGTCAGTTGGGTGTCCAACTGTCGGATCTGGTCGATGGCGCGCGACAATATGCGCAGGCCCAGGATACTCATGTTCTTCTGGACAACAAAATCCGTAAATAGATGGCATGTCTCGTAAACTGCGGAAGGGGAAGCAAAAGGTCAGTACCGCCTAGATACGGACAGGAAGTGGCAGCATAACCCACAGGCGCACACCGCAAAACGCAGCTGCTCCGCATTGTTCCTCTGCACAAAGTCGCGCATCAGCTGGATGAGTTGTACCGGTTCCGGATTGGCGGTGCCGGCACTATGCAGCTTTGCGAGCAGCACGTAGAGCACACCCAGCGTGTGCTGCTGCATGTCCAGCGTCTCCAGCACATTGTCCAGGATGCTCCAGTTACGGGCCAGCAGCGACAGTGACTCCGGCAACTCGTCGGCCAGCTCCCGGTAGCTGCCTGCAATCGAGACACGCAAAATACGGGGGAAGCGTAAATAACAAAACAAAGGCGGCGACCGCTTGGCTCTTCGCTCTCTGCGGGACTTGTGGAGCGTGGGCTGGAAAAAACTTACCGGACGCACTCAGCGTGCGCACCTGATTCACATAGTTTTCCAGTGCGCTGCCCATTTTAGCTAAGCCCGAGACTATTTTCTGCCTTTTAATTGTAATTTACTCAAATTAGTGATGCTGAAAACATCGATGCATCGAATATCGATGTTTATTTAGCGATGTTTTTGTTGATAGCGATGTCAACCGATGCATCGATGTTTGGCTAAACATCGTTCTCAAATTTCACAAAATGAGAGACTGCACAGTGGACAGTCTTGCATGGAGAAGGCGGTCAAAAATACTTCCAAATATCAGCTTGAAATTAGTTTTTCAGCTAAATAATTTATAATATTGGCACCTATATAATCTTTATTTTCGCGCCAATTTAAAAAATCAAATTAAAGCAGACCCCTAAGGTTATGCAACATTATTTTTGTAGTTATTTCCAACGTGAATTTATTAAACGCTTAACTTTTAATACACAATTAATAATGAAATACAAAAAATAAAAATATTATATATTCAAAATAATAATACATCATTAAATTGCAAAATAATAAAATAATTACTAATTTAAACGAAAATAACAAGAGTTTAATGTAATAAACAATAAACAATAAGTATTAAAAAAAAAGAACCATTACTCAATCAAACCGTAAACTGATTTGTCTAAAATGGACACAAAATCATAGAAATACAAAAATAAGATGCGCACAAAACAAAGACATGGAAAATCAGTAAGAAACGCACGAAAAAAAGACAACAAAACAGAAATTTGGGGCGAGATGGATGTACTGGTTGCGTTCACCAGAACAACATGATCACTGATCACTGATGGATTTCTATCGATAGTGCGTTTCAAGATTTTGCAAGATTTCATCCATCATGGTGCGAGCCAACAAGCAAGTGCCGTAGGTGGAATTTGTTTAGAAACCTCTAACAACTATAAAACTTTTAACAGTTTATCTTCAGCAAGGACTGTTCCTTCAAGTTCCAGGGCGCTGGGAAAATAAATTGGATTCGATTTACCACAAGGACCGCAGCTTTGTTTGCTGCGACTGCGGCTTGGAGTTGTCTCATTGACGATACGCTGTTGTATGGCCGCGGATAAATAAGCTCAAGAAGCTCCAAGACACAAATACATTAAAAAAATATATAGACCTTTGGGCCCCCCAAGTGCAGTCAGTACGACTACTACAGCATATACATATATGTAGGTCAGGCCTATTGCAATCTGTGTTTCGACCCCTGCAGCTACACCTCCATCAATGCGAGCGTTTGCTGGCCCACAAACAGGATCATCGGCAGGGACTGATCACGAATAATGAGAATTTCATGAATGCAAAACGAGCTGCCGACTTCAACTATTCCCAGAAGTTGACCGACAAGAATAAAAGGATAAATGGAAATGTCTGTAGATATCCGCAGA
The DNA here is from genome assembly GCA_008042515.1 of Drosophila truncata. Taxonomy (NCBI): domain Eukaryota; kingdom Metazoa; phylum Arthropoda; class Insecta; order Diptera; family Drosophilidae; genus Drosophila; species Drosophila truncata. The sequence continues at coordinate 79,455 of VNJQ01003953.1, read as the reverse complement.
TTGCTTAAAGCCGCTTGAGGGCGTTGACTTGCTGCCCATGAGCTAATCGTGGGCAAGGGTGAAGTAATCATATCAGCTCCACCCTCAAATAACACTTAGTTTCCCAGATATTTGAAAGATTAGTACTATTCTTCTATTTATATTTCAAAGATTAAAAGAAAAGGCAGTATCCAGGTATGTGCAGGGGTATTATTATTTAAAAAAAAACCCTTACCCATGATTATTATTGACATTTATTTATAAGTTTCTACTAGTGTTTATGAACCATGTACCCGCTGTAAAGAGTCCTGTATCAAATAATGTTCTAATGCAGTTGTTTGTTTTGGGGATTTAAATGCTCGTTTATTAAGTTGTTCAGTTTTCCATTTAATTTTAATATCATTTTAGAATCTGATATGATTTTTTTTCTTTCAACATTCGAATTATTTAGTCATGCTGGTTTACCGCGTTCCGTGTTTTATTTATCAGTTACGTTTCGCTTTAAACTAATTTAAAATTTAAAAATCTACTCTGCAGGCGATACTCATCGTCATCCGGATTCAGTTCGGTTGTAAGATCGCTCTTTAAACTAGGTTACGACATATATTGTTTCAATTGGTTTTATTTTGGGCAGTTTCGCTAATAACTCGTCAAGTTGTTAATATTTAAGTGGTTTAATTTAATGTTAGTAGTTATTTGAGCGGTTTACGTTTTGGTTTAATATAATTATTCACGCTTCTATGCGATCAGCGGCAGGCCATGCCCAGAATTGCTGTGCTGCCCTGCGTTCGCAATCAGTAATTTAAATAAGTTACCTTCGAGTTACAAAGGAGTAGACCTTAGCGTTTATTGTCTGAGTTTGATTCGAGTATCAAAACATGTTCACTATTTGAGAGTGCAACTGAGGTGTGTGTACAGCAGAATGGCAAATAAAACGCTCAATGAAAAATTGTTAATATCATACAGCTTCTGTTTGTTTTATTTACAGTTCTTAAAAAGGAAGAAGAGTATCAACAAAAATAGCATTTCGCCTGATTCACACACTGATTCTGTTGTTCTCTGTTGTCTCTGTTTCGGAGTCCCTGATCCCTGATCCTGCTCCCTCCTTTTGGCCAGGCCGGGCATTTGCTTTGCTTTGCCTTAGATCTTGGTCTCAACGACGAGTTTTTTCTTCGACACAAAAGGGATGTTCAAATAGAGAATACAAAATAGAAAAGGATTCGATTAAGCCAGCTGCCATCGAGTGCCGAGAGCCAACATACGAGGATTACCATGCAAAGATTTTTGGTTTGGATCTGATCGGATTTGAGTTGGTTTTGGTGTGAGGGAGCAGGCGCTAGATGATGTGGCATGGTTGGTCTATGAGAGCGAACTGTGCACTTTGGAGACAACAAACAATCAACATTAACAACAATGGGCGTGAGATCTGACTGAATGACTGACGACGACTTATTTATATTTCGAATTGGAGTTTTGAGTACTTTGAATACGACGAGATACCTCTAAATTGTTGGCTTGATTTAGCTTTGATTATGCTGATATTATCCATGATCACTACAACGTCTATTAAACAACTAACGAATTCATCTAGCTTCTATATAATATATATTGACATATTCCACTAAACACTGCGTCCCGTCCCATACCGCGTCCCCCTGGCGACTAATTTATGTTACGTTTACGATGCATCCATCAATCTTAAAATGTAAAACATGTTCCACTTACGATCTACGCTTGGAATCGTCGATTAATCTCCTCACTCCATTTAATGTTTTCTTAATTATGAGTATTTTTCATTTGGTTTCTTCATGTTTTTTGTTTTTTGTGCGCCGCATAATAAATGCTGTGGGAGTTTCTGAAACGCTCCACGAAAAAACTAATCCTTCCCCTGCTCGTTTGCTCATCTACAAATAATATATCGATAAGATGCATAACGCCCATAAACCAGTATTTATGATTCAGCAAGAGAAATTCTTTCTCTCTTGGTTTCACAAACAGTTAAGATTGTGTGCTGAAAGCTAAGAACAAGTCCGAATAAATCGCACGGCGCTACGCATCTTATCCTTATATCGTCTCATTGATTGAATGTATCTATCTCCGTTTTTGTTTAGTCGGTTCGATTCGCATAGTACGGTACACTTAAAGGCTATTAGGAAACAGTTGTATCTACATAGGTCTATGAGTACTCTGTAAGAACCAAAAACACGAGCGCCTAGAGGAAGTTATAACGGGTCAGAGTCAGTCCGATTTCGATTTCTGGTCCTCGTCCTTCCGTGTTATGTACAGTATATGTGTGCTCAAGTGGGTCGAGTTAGGAAATCATATCGAAAATACATACGAAAAACCCTAGGCCTAGAAAATTGCTTATAAAATTGCGCGACAATGAAAAAAGAGCACGAGTCATCCGGCACGAGTCTTGCGATCTATAAAATAGAAGTCAATACAAATTGAAATAACAAGATCCAGCCAAGTGCCGCAGATTCCTTTTGATTCTCTTATAAATGCGGTTTAAAAAACAAGTGAACGATTTTGATTTTGGTATTGGTATTGGTTTTGGTTTTGATTTTGATTGCGAAAAAGTGTTGCCTTTTCTTTTGATCTTTTCATTGTTGCGTTTCGCATTCGCGTCAGTTGTGGTTGTGGTTTCTGTTTCTTGGTTGGCTTGTGGTGGCGTTTCTGGTGTCTGTTCCGGGGCACAATTCTGCACGTTACTGGCCGTCGAGCATCAGACCGTGGTCACACGGTCGATCTCCACGTAACGCACAGAATTGTCGCTTTGTCAGCAAATCACCTCCTTTTCATCCAGCACAGCGGTGTCCATCGAGCTAAGGGACTTGAGTCGCGTCTGCAGCACCGAGGAGCCGCGCAGCTTGCGTTTGATTTTCCTGAGAAATTTAAATTAAAAAATAGAAATTGTTCTTAAGTGAACGTTTGTTCTTTTTGGGAAACTCCCACAAGAATAAGCCCCACTTACTTGTAGGCAAAGGCAGCGAACGCACAACACGAGAGCACAAAGATCAGGCAGAGAGAGGCCAGAATCTCGGCGGGCAGCTTCATCAGGGCCGAGCACTGTAGGAAGGCCTCGTCATCACCTGAAGGACAATGGACGACGCCATCGCACCAGACACTGGCATTTACACAGGCGCCCAGCTCGGGGCACTTGAACTGACAGTCCTCTGCCGGAAATAATTTATATTTGCATTTAACTTAAATTTTTAATAGCTGATTACTAACCCGCCATGCTGAGCGTGGGCCTGGGTATAAGTTCCATCCAGTTAAAGGAGTACTCGCCATTTCCTGGTCGCAGGAACTCCACGCTAATGGCCCTAGATCGATTGATAAGCGCAAAGTTGGGCCTCTCATTCCATCCAGAGCTGAAGATCTCCACAAATTCGTAGGCACTAGAATCGGGACTCAGCGGGCAGGCCACAATGGTAAGACCTGTGGAATTTCAATTAAATTAAATAAAATCTAGCTTATATTCTTTAAATTATAAGATAAAATTAAAACCCATAAGAAAATACTTACCCTCCGAAGTTGTCAGCACAGCTCTGGACTTGGTCTCACATCTCCAAGTATCCGCCTGAATGAAGGTCGTGTTCAGAGTTTTCATGGGATTGTGCTTACTCAGGAATATAGCCTTGAGCCGCACATATAAAAACTTATTGCCATTCGAGGGCTCAATTAACCAGGGTCTTGAGCGGCACTCCACCTAAAGAATATTAGTTAATTGAATTAATTATTTCAGATACATTTCTAAGAGCTAAACTTACATCCCCAAAGGTCATATCTATGGTACCACTGGGACCGAACTTCCTGCGTCCATCCTTACAGCTTGTTGGGGCCTTGACAAACTCAAACATGCCTTCAAAGTTAACCGTATCCGGGTCATCCAATGTAGTCATGTTCTGGGCAACGAAGTGCACCTCCACATCGCGACTTGTGGAGGTGTACTCAACAGGCAGGTGGGACTGGTTCGAAGAGTTGCACATGCAACCGCGATGCAGCAAAATGGAGTCGTGATAGGGTCTTTCAAAGATCTGAAAGAAAGAGCCTCCTTTATTACCTATTCCAGACTTTATGTTAGTTAACCCACCTCAATTCTGACATTGGTATCCCCATAGCAAAAGGACCGGTTGATGTCCTCATCCACACGCGAGTAACAGGGTCGATTGGTGGTTGTCACCTTACGCAGCTTGATCCTGACCCTCTCTCCTCGTTGTGCCTCGAACTTGTAGACACACTTCAGATTCCTGGTGCCTCCTCTTCCGAAAAGGAATATATTTCGTACACTCCGGAAAATGGCGGGATCCTTGCGGTCCATCATGTTGCTGAGGAACTTTCGGTTGCAATCATGTTCGCCGCCACCCCAAGGAAGTCCATCCTGATGCAGGTCAATGAACTCATATTTGAGCTTGAAGTCCAGTGGTCTACAAAAAGGAAAGAGAGTTAAGAATTCATGAAAGTCGTAATTTTAAGGAAAAAACCCACCTGAGCACAGTGGATTCGGTGTTGCGCAGCTCAAGTGTGATGGCATCGCTGGTGGACACATAGCTCTCGGAGATGGTGCAGGGCCGGGCGTAGGTTTCATTAATGTTGGAGCGGTCGCAGGTGCGGGGTATTGTGCCCCGACAGAATCGGGCAATAACATTGGTGGAATTGTGGGCATAGTGACCCAAGGTGCTGTAGCTACTCGTCTCAGTAACACTGGAGAAACACAGAAAAAATACGGTATATGAATAATATAAATACTTATTTACTTATTTTATCATCCCTGCCAAGTAATCTTACCAATTCAAGTCCTTGCAGACGGGAGCATCTCTCAGAGTTCCATCCCATATGCGCAGCATGCCACTGCAATCCTCCTGCGTCTGCAGCACTCCTATCGCCCCCACGGAGGTTTCATCCACTCGCCCGAACTCCGGATCCAAGTTGAACTTGAGAACGGATATCCAGACCTTGAAGCGCGACAGGGGCTGATGCATCCCCGACTGGCTGCTCGTTCGCCGCGACAGACTCAGGTGGTCGAAGGTCTTGAAGACACCCAGCCCCTGCAGGTGGTACAGACACGTAGAGTTCGGTGCCAGCGAGTGCTTGGGATTCTCCAGTATGCCGCGGCCGGCACCGCGAATCCAGAATTCGCATGGCTTCTTGTTCTTCGAGTACGTGGGACTCTGGATATCCACGAACTGAACTTCAACCTGCGAGGCAAACGCAAACAACCAAAGACAAGTGATTAAAATGGCGATTGTTCCGCGACACGGCACTCACCTCCAGCTGGAAACCGTACAGTGGCAGGACCTGCGACGAGGTGCCGGTGAAGGTGCCAAACGGCGACGTGCTGAACTCGACCAGAAGCTCCGGGCCGCTGGAAACGGCCGCCGGCACCGCCTGACCGCCGCCGCAGAACTTCAAAATGATGGGGTCACGTGTGGTATAGCCATCGTATACGGTCACGTAGTCCTGCGGGCCCAAAAGGACGAACCGAGAGGGAGAGACGAAGAGACAGAGAGAGAGAGAGAGAGAGAAGGAGAGAGAAAGCAGAGTTGGATGAGGAGAGAACGAAATGAGTGAGTCGGGCGACAAATGTGGGTGGTGGTTTCTTGATTTCACCATGTGGGTGCCACTAACTAAATGTTACAGAGGACAAATATACCGGAAATCGGTTTAAATTATTTATACAAATAACACGAGTGGCTAGTATATTAATATTATATTTTTAATTAGTGAAAAAAGCTCAGATAAAGTGATTTTTTCATTGCATTAAATGGCTTGAAATTGTATTTAAAATTTATTTTATTTTAGATAATTTATAAATGAATAAACCTTAAAAGTTTAACAAGGGTTTTGTATATTTAATATCAATATTAAATAATTTATTTATGTTATCGAAAATATTCTAAAATAAAATATAAATAATGGGGTAATAGTAGTAGCTTTCATTTAGTATATTTTTTCTTTAAGATTATTGTTTAGTCACTTTATCACAGCTTATAAACATGGAAAATTAATTTGTAAACATCAAAATAATTTTTTATATTTTCGGCTCGACATTGTCAATATAAATGTGTTTCAAAAGTGCTAAATATAATGATGGTGGTTTAATGTTTTTCTCGCCGTGTAGTAATTGAAGCTGAAGGCCGAGTGTGGCCAAAATGGGTTCGGAAGGGCGGTACGGTGGGGCTGAGTTGAACTGAGTGCGAAAGAACGGTAATTGCTGTAAAGAAGTGGACCCAAAGTGCAGCTGGCAACCAGGCTCTCGTATTACTTAATGGCCACTGGACGTATACGTGATTTTTGGTTACATTCCGCTACCCAGGACGATGGAAAGTAATGGTGCGGCATGTTAGCTAACGGAGGAAGGGGAAGGGCCTGGGCAGAGGTCTAAGTAGTTGAGCACAATGGCTTTGATGTGTCCGCCACTTGATGTCCACTAAATGTCGAACATTTTGAGCTCATTTAAAGTTTGTTTTAAGGGAAAGAAGTATGTTTATGCGGGCTACGTTTAATGTTCTGGTATGTGTTGTTTAAAAATATTTGCATGGCTTGACTTTCGGCCGTTATTAGTGTAATTCTACTTTGTATTCTAAATATTAAAAAAATGTTAACATTTATTTTAAATGGGCTTTTAGCTTGCTTTCGTTCGAATTTTTGAAAATATTAAGTGCCATGATGGATGATTACGTTTGTTTTATTACAAACATTTTAAGAACTTGTTAATATTTTCAAAAAGAATTTAGTAAACCTATAATGCTATTAACCAATAATATCTCCCTTAGTAAACTACATATTAATTTAAATACTTTTTTTTTGACTTCATATACTTAAATCTTATCTGTAAGCTTTCTAAGACATGAACTTGTGTAGAGTCATTTTATGGTTTTAACAATACAATTAATTAATTCAATCAAGATTAAAGAGTTTTATTTAGTTTCTAGTATATAAACTACCAACTATATTTTGACAAGCTTAATGATTTCAAAACTCGAATTCCCGATTCGCATAAACATTTATGTGCGGTTTCTGCTGGCAGTGGCATTTTGCGCATAATTGTGCGCATTTTAATTGAGTTGGCCTTGCCACGGGGTGTCAGAGTGGGGGTGTTTATACCCACTATATACACACACGGTACAGGGGGTAATGGCATTGGGGCCAGAAGTGACGACCGACAGTGTGGGCCCCTGACCGTAGGCACTTCCCACCTTTTGGCCAACGCATGACAAATTAGTTTTGTGGCCAGCGACTTTTGCATTAATTTAGCTGAGGTTTCTGTTTCCCAGTCGCCCTTGTTTGTGCAGCTGGCCGCAAATTTAAACTATGCCAGAGACCGCAGACCAGATTCCGGGACCGGAGCCGAAGCCACAGCCGCAGGACACCCAGTAAACCTGTGCAAGAGGTCCAGGTAATTTGTGACCACAAATTTATTGAAAGCGCGGCATTTGTACAAATTAGTGGAGGACACAGATGGGGGTCGTTCTGAATAGAAGATTTTTTGTGCCTTTTGACCCTTAGTAATTTTTCGGTTGCATATTTCAGGAGTAGAAGGGTTGATGAACACAGAACAAAAATATTTAACTTAAACCTGAAGTAAATTTGAATAAAAATATACTTTATCAAAGTTTAGTAAATATTAATTTAGTCAAATAAAGTTTCTTCGATTTAAAGTCTAGAAAAACTCATAAAATTGATCATATCATTATTTATCGCCAGATCAAGGCTGGGCCGTTAATATTTTCATTAATTTTCAGGTGTTGAACATTTTTCAATTCATAATTATTAATTCCATTACAGATAATCCATGAAAAACTCCTCAGTGAATTAATAGTGAAATAGATATATTTTTCTGAGTGGGTTCAAGTGAAGGCTCTCTCCATGGTTTCCATTCCTTTGCCAATGCTCAGCCTGCAGGACTCTGGTCCATCCGGCGATTATTCACACATGCCGCACCAAAATGGCCAGCACTTTTGGACATTTTGGCTTAAGAGCGCGACAAAAAGTGGTAAAAAAGACGCTGGAGAATGGCGAACGCCGGACAATTTGTAGGCAGGGTGCAGGTCTTGCAATCCTTGCAAATGGCGCTGACGTCCGAGCGGATTGCTTTCCAACTGAATAAGCAAAAAGTAAAGAAGGGGTTACCCGGCTTGGTCCCCGGGCTAGCAGGATAGTCTGTCCGAAGAAAGGAGGGGGAGGATTTGTTGCCACAACGAGCATTTAATGGGGGAACTGCTAGCGCAGGACACGGGGTCATCCTTTCAGAGGGATTTTGTTGCGAAGCGAAATTGAATAGTTGCTGATGACTAAATGGGCAACTAAAAGCAACATTCCTCGGCACGGAAATTGTCAAAACGTTTTAGTGGAACTTTAGGGGATGGTAATGGTATGTGTATAGGGATGCCAGCCCTTAACGCGGGATAGGAATGTCTTTGACCGCTGCGGCAGATCGGCTTAAAGCGCTCTGAATGGAGCCCGGAAGTGGGAAATCCATCAGAAGTGGCATCGCATCCTCAACTGCCTGGCTGCTCCTCTCCGCTTTTGTATGATGAATGCTCGGGGCAATTATTTACATGGGTCCCTGGCACGTTCGTCCACTAATGTCCTTGATGTCCTCGAACCCAAACCCAACCCCCTCGCTCGACCGCTGGCTTTGTGTGCGATTTATGATGTGCGTGCCAAGTGTTCATTAATATAAATCCAATGACAGATTTTTCCCCTCGCGTGTGTGCTAATGAATATATTATCCAGTCCATAGATAATCCATAGATGTCGATTTACCCAGATCATTTTGATTTGTTGTTTGTTTGCCGGGGCTTAGGGGGTTGTGCATACAATTTGGCTTGATTAATTGTTTCGAACAGCGAAGGATGGCAAATAATTGTTGCTAATGGTGGAGATACAGAGATATACATATATAGAGAAAGAGAGGCGGATAGACGGGGTGGTGGAGTGGCTTGTGGTTCGGTGTCAGATTTCAAGTGCTCTCTACTAATGCTACGACTAAAATTGATTTGTGGGCTTCATGAGTTTGAATCGAATTGAATTGAATCGATTTGCATTGAACTGAGCGAGGCATTTTCTATAGTTTGGCATTACCGTGGATTTCCATTTGGGCTTTACATTTTCCTATTGGAGAAAATATACATATTCATTTATAGGTACTTGAGTAAACGTAATCGTAATCACTTGCTTAGCGCATTGTATATATGTATATAGTTTAGTGCAATTCGAGAAATCGTGAGACGGGGTGTGCTCAAAAGAGAAACAGTTTTGTGGGGGTTGGAGGGGTTATCTAGGATAAAAGTTATGACGTTGATTCAATCGGTTTTCTAGCTTAAATAAACTTTTGTCATTTGCATTTATTCTCCTAATATTTCATAGTAATTTTTTTAATTTTAATTTGGTAAGTCTTCTGTTTACATATTGTTTCTTTTCTTGCTTATTTCTAAAAACTGTAAAAATTATTTCCTTTGTTTTGAATAAGCCTAAAACCATTTATATTTTAATAGTTCTTGTAAAGAGTTTTTATTTTACTTCGGCTCTCACTACATTTTTTTTTACTTATAAAAATAACTAATAGGTCCCAGAAGCTATACTTTCTAGCAGGTCAAACAGCTAGACTGGACAATACAGAGATAATCCAGGAAAGTGAAATTAATTTTCTTTAAATTTAAACTGTTTTCTGGTGCAATTAGTTCCCCCTTTAAATATTTTTTTCTTTTGCCCTTTCTGAATATCCCATTAGCTGTCCTTTTATTTTTAATATAATTAAGGTACCATCATTAAATCCTACTTCTTGGAACCGTTGCTCTCAACCATATCCCATTTCGCCGGCTTATTTCCACTGCTCGTATCCCTCATCTCTGCAGCTTCCCGCTTTCAGGCTGCCGGCTTATCCCCCATTTATGCACCATTCTGCATACACAACGCTCATTAAGAGCTCATCCAAAAGTTGCCCCTTTTAAGTTGGGGCTTTATGTGGACTCCAGCACGGGCACGAGCGGATGGATCCCGCTCCCCGATGGCAAACAAAAAAATAGGCTACGAAATTAACACTTCCCGCGACTGGCGCTGGCTGGCCAGAAGAGAGCAGAGCCTATCGAATGCTCAAGGCAATGTCGGACGGATAGAGTACGGAGAATGGCGGCAAATGGAGCATGGAGTACCAAGGACTTCGTCCTGGAACTCGGACGTGGACGTGGGGACAAGCCCGGGACTCGGACACACAATGCCGGGGCAATGACAGTGGAAAATCGGAGGGAAAAATGACTGAGACTGGGATGGGGATGGCAAACAACTGATTTCAGATTTTTGCTCATTTCTTTTTCAATTTGTCGTTTTTTGCGCAGTTTTCCTCAGTTTTTCAACCGACTATGAACCCCGTTTTCCCCACCCGAAAAATTTCTCTCTGGCTCTGGTCAACAGAGGAAGTAATTTTTATGCTGGATCTCTCGTTAAAGTTGGCAAATGCAAACACAGAGGAGTTCATCGGGCAACTGGCCAGGGACAGGCACGGGGGCAGTACGGATGCGGATACAGATCCGTAGATTCGGATACAGATACAGAGTCACAGATAGATAGGGCAGAGAAAGCAGATAGCAGATAGCAGATAGCAGGGCAGGGTAAAGTGCATTTAAGGCAGATTTAATTACCTGAATGTAATCGCAGTCATTCCATGTTTTCAGCCTCGGCTCGAATTTCTTATCCTTGTCGCTGGCACTCGGCGGCGGTGCCATTTTATTCGCCGTGGCCGTTTCCTGGGTAGAAATCCAGACCAGATTGCCCTTCGGTTGTTTGACTAGAATCAGGGCGTGCTTGCCATGGGGCACGTCGTGCTGTGTGGACAGGAGAATTAAATGTAAATTAATGAGCCGCATTGCAAAGCACGGGATGTTTTCTTTGACAATCCTAGTTCCGCTTCCCTTCCCTGTTCAGAAATGGGAGGATTAATGGGAGCATTTAAATTACAGAAAGCTTCCTTGACTGGTTACTGGGCGGGTTACCAATTGGTGATTGATCTTTGAGTTTTACAATTGTTCCAGATTAATTGGGGTATTTTTTATCTAAGTGGATTGCCTTTGAATACAACAATATGTAAAAGTTCCTATAAAGAGCCAAAATGTCTAGCATTATTACATAGAATTACTCTGTTATTATTTTCAAGGCTGAGACAATAAGACGAGGGTCTTTAAATTACGAGCCTAGCCAATGGTGGCACATTATGCCCCCTGCTAGCAGGCAGTAAACAATTTGCAATTTAAAAGGGACATCCACAGCATGTGAGACCTTTAACAGTTGATTGCCATTGGCAACGGGTCCTGTGCCAGGAGAATCCCCGTCGGGCAGCCGGCGCAGACATATTAAAAATGCCGAAGAGCTCGGAACGGGGGCTGGGGATGCTTCAGACGGCAGTTTGTCCTCCTCCAGTTAATTATAATAAAAGCTCATTCTATTTTGGAATGTAAATTGCCATTTAATTTTTTCCTCTCTTGATTTTTTGAACTCTGTTGTGGCATGAATAAAAATAAGGCACAGCGTTTTACGCTTTTCGTGCTCTTTTATGAGTTTGGCTAGGAAAATGCCAGGACCTGGGAGAGTGACTAACCTTTTGGCTTAGCACGCCCTTAAAGTCAGGACATTAGGTAGACGTTTAATTTCGTTTTAATTGTTCTCCACTCACCTGACGCACTGCGTAGTAACAGGTGAGGTTGCGGGGATAGATACCGGGAAAGTTGGGTGACTGCAGCCGGCAGGACTTCTTGTCGCAGTCGCTGAAGATCCTCGAGCAGTAGGTCCCGGGTATGAGGTCACCTGCGAGTGCGAGAAACAGATGGCACATCCAAGAATTATATTTAATGAATCAGTCTTCAGAATTTAATTTCAAACTGTAAAAGATTAAATTCCGCTCACCCAGATAATATTTGGGCTCCGTGTAGTTTTGCTCATCCTTGGCTAGCGACTTTTCTAGAGAGGCCATGAAGGTCTTGTTGTTGGCGTAAGCGCTGAACAGGCTAAAGTCCTGGCCATAGCGGTCCGAACGGGCTCCGCTCGAGTTGGTGAAGTCCTCCAGAATGCCGGGGGCCTGTTGCTGTTGCTGCTGCTGCTGCTGTTGGTTGAGGAAGCTGCTGCGGTTATGCCACTGGGCTAGCTCTGGAAAAAGGAAAGCGTTTGAGAGGATTAGGACTAGACCCCAGTGAATGCAGCATCACACTCACCTGCCAGCTTAATGCCCCCGTAGCGGGTCACCGAACTGTCCCTCGAGAGCACCTTGTACCTGATGCGAAAGTCGAAGTTGTAGCCACTCTGATCCCTCGCCAGTCTGCGGGTTATATAAATACGAATCGGGGTCAGTTAATTATGTGTTTAATCTGTAGCTGCGAGCTGGTCCTGGGTGTGTGCTCACCTGTTCAGCCTGATGGTGAATATCAGGGAGCGGGTTTCGCTGTAGAATAGCACGGGTCCCCAGGATGTGCCGCACCACATACCACCGATGGGCGTTCGCGCTGACTCCGCTATCTGCATGTATCCATCCGGACAGCCCTCGTGCACGTACGAGGTGAATCTGCCAATCGTGAAGCTGTCCAGGGTGACCTGCGGCAATTCCAGCAATAAGTGTGTGAGATATGTCATGGATTAAGCTTGGAAAAATGTGGAATAATTTTAAATCATATAAATAGCCACAGTTTAAACTTTAAAGAAACCAAAGAAACAGAGAAGAGACTTCTTTATTCAAAAAGGGCAAATTATGTCTTTGTTATACAATTACATAATTATTTATTGAAGAAAACTCAACCATCTGGAGACAGCGGAAACGTTCTTAATTTACTCCCAAAGGCGTAAATCGGTCTCGAATCTAGTAAGTTTTCTCCTGTTCCTTGCTGAACATAAAATATTTGCCGGATGTGCCGAACGGGGGTGTTGGTAATAAAGTTTCGGTCAGTGCTCGTAGCTCAGTGGATATCAGTGCAGAATGCTCTTGGGACGCACTCGAGCATGCCAAAGGCTTTGGCTGGCTGCCGGTTGCCCTACAGGCCCGGCTCCTTCTTCTCCTGCTCCTGCCACTGCATCCTCCATTCGAATTGGAGGTGTGAAGTGGCGTAATAACTAACAGGCGCCGGCACTTGCTTCCTGCTTGGTCGAAATTGGGCGGTGTTGGCGGTGGCGGGGTCAGGATTTGCTACGCTCCGACGACTGGCTTTGAAATCAATATTGCTTCTGCCACCCCAGCACCCGTTTCCACCTCCTTTGGACAGCGCCTTTGTTGTTGCTTATCTTTTAATGGCGTAGTTTATCCCGTTTACAAAATGAAATGTGAAAGGCAGTGGCAGAAGGAGATGAAGGAGCAGTTTGGGGTTGGTACACAGAAGGAAAAATATTGGAAAATACAAATTGAAATCTCTGATTTTGTTTGTTTTACATTTGTTAAAAACTGAATGTACGCATAACCTGCTATAGTTGTTTTCCGAATAAAGTGTGATAATCAAATCCCTATTAAATAATAATTAATAAAGTGCTTAATTTATTTCTCCCGGTATTAAACCAGTTCTCACCTGCACCACATCGCCATGCTGGCCACCTGCCGCCGTAAACGTGAGCACACACACAAAGGGCACGCGATCCTGCTTGGGTCGGTGCAACTCCAGGGCGTACGTTTGCCCGATGTCCCCGTAGTAGGTGCGATTACAGCCTGCGAATATATATATATTAATTGTATGCAATTAGCGTTAGTTCGGCAATTATTTTGTTTACTGGTGGTGCTGCCAGGCAACCACCGGTAACTAATACAATTGGAAAAGCCAAGGATAACCCAAAGCCCAAAGGGGAGTCCTCCCGTCCGAAATTCAACCCGATGAGACGCCCCCGGGAATGGCAATTGTCACGCCATAAATCATCGCCAGGCCTCGGCAGATGCTAGCCAAGAGTATCAAATTAACATAACATTAAGTTCATATGCAAACTAATTGGATCGCAAAGTAGATTAATCCATTAAGGTGCAAAATTCGAGGTACCTTCAGTTTAATGTATTCTTACCTCACTGGGGAGGGAGAAAAGTGTGCGGCAAAATTAGATTATCTTTAAGATGAAATTATAAGAATCAGATGTGCCAATTTCAATTATTTTTGTTTGCCTAAGGTTAGAAAATGTAATTTACTAAATGAATTTCTGGTAAATGCAATAAATTTTACCATTATTTAAAGTCAACACGAAGAACTGAGCTTGATTTAATTTACTCTTTCGTCTGTGATGGATGATTTTACTATTTAAATGTAGATTTCTTTTCATAATCAGACTCTAATGGTTGATTTTGGTATTTAAATGTAGTTGTGTTTTCATAATCTGACTCCTAGTGACTTAAATTTTTGGTCTCTCCTTTCGGAATATAAGAAAATATAAAATATATAAAATAAAAACAACTTTATTCACATGATTCATGCTTTTCCTCTCACTTCATATTGTTTTAATCAAAGGCCATCCCCGATAATCTTTGTGTTTGTGCATGAACATTTAATATTCTTAGAATTTTCCAATTGAATTGTTTACTTGTATAGTGAATGAATAAAAAAGCCATCGAAAGCCCTTTCTCTGCTCTTACTCGATTACGTATTCGAATTTGGAATTCCTTTTCATAATTGAATGACCACAAACTGCCATGATTTATGCTTGTGCGATTTGCATTTATGGAATTATAAGTCCGGCCCTTTGTATATACGATGTCCTTGCTGCGGATACCCAAAAGCTCAGTGAGACGAGACTGAGAGCGAGAGTCCTGGAGCCAAAGTAGTTTGTATGGAAATTGGCAATTTCTTATTGGATACTGGGCAATCCTGCCACTTTATACACCACACCACCTTTGGTTTTCCCCGGGCATTTCAATTAGTTTTATTAAAAATGCATGCGAATCGGACGGAGACAGATACTGCGAACAGCCGCTGGATAAAATAATTCAACTCGAACAAATTGCCAAGTGTTGGTGAGGTTGTTGCTGCTCCAATTGCTTTCTGTGCATTCAATTAAATTTATTATGCGCTCAGCCATCAATAGTCAATTAGATAATTATGGCAATAGTTTGATTGCATTCGTAACGGAGGGATTAAGGGCTGTAGGCGTATTTCTCATTTGATTGCCTGTCTGGTTGTCAGTCAGTCAGGCAGTAAGCCTGCGAGCAATTTGGTAGTGGGCGTTTTCACAAATTATAGTATTTCCCTTATTGACCATTCAATTAGGAATTTTAGACGCCAGACAACATCAACATCAACATCGCTAATATAATGGGACTAGTTATTGAATTTAAGAGCTGGCATTACTTAGAAATAAATATGAATTTGGATTATTGAATTGTTGTTGAATTGCTGTTCCCAATATCTAATTAATTAGATAAAATAGTATCATCTAGATGCATTTACTAAAGTTTATTTCATTGAAAGTTGAATATATATTCTATTAACATTATAAATCCGATTGTGGTGGCATGTATTATTGTCTGTCATACCTGATGTTTGCAGAGCATTTATCCACACCTGAAGCGATTAATTTCACGGACTCTCTTGGACTCATCCCAGCCGACTCTGTGTGAGTTCTTATAATTGCTCGAAATGGTTTTTAATATCAGCCGTAAAGTGGTCCTGTCCTTCTGGCCAAAACTCCTCCACAAAACAAGCTCAAGCACTGGGCCCCTCGATAAGCTCGTTGTTCAATTAAAAAGCCCAACGAGTTGTCGCTGTCCTTATTCATCAGCAGCCACCAGGCTCATCCTGCCCGTTCGCCTCATTGGATGTCATTGAAAAATACTTAATTAAATTCATCAACGCTTGACATGACGGGAGCGGGGGAGCTGCTGGGATGGGCCAGTTGTGGGGCTTACTGGCAGCCAATTGGCAGAAGTGAGAAGTTCACTTTGCCGCCATTATGAGGGCCAATGTGGATGTGGAGAGCCGGAGGGCTCTGACTGGGCGGCAGGCAGGATGTATGCCACGATGGGCGGCAATCTCTGCGCAGCTCCATGTGCGAGCAGGGAGTGCTTAATTACATTTACACATGAAGGCCGTGTTTACAAGGGCGGCCAGTGAATGGATGCAGCGGAGGGAGATGATTGCCGGACGGTTATGGGGTTTGACAAGCTTGATTGCTTCCAGGTTCTACCGACCTAGCCCGCACCTGCCTGCCTGCCTGCACTACCAGCGGGGATTCACTTTTGGCCTCCCAAGCGGGCAGCCATTGAAGTCCCCGTTGGATCCATTTGGAGGTGGATCAGTGTGTGGCCTTCCCTGGGCTTTTCTGCAAACGGGCATTACAGGTTTGGTGTCTAAAGAAATAATATTTAAAACATAAAACAGCTGAGTTGGGACTACATTGCGTATACGCAACATAATTCCTAGGTTTTTTTTTGTGAAAAAATGTATCCGAATTTGAAGACAGAGTTTAAGGTTATACTCTTAACGAGAAATAAAGTTTTTATATATGTAGGTAAAAAAAATATTTAAAATTGAAAAGCCTGGTAGAGGTTATAGTGCGTATATGCAACGATATTTGTATGTTATTTCGCAGCTAAACTTAAGAATTTCTTTTAGTTAGTTTATATTCTCGTCTCGATAATCAATATACCCTACTGTTACTTCTTCATACCATCCACAGCCATCAATCGCCTGGTAAATTGAGCAAACAATGCGCTGGCAGCCCATTTGGCTGCTTCTCATTATTTCCCGCTTTACATAATTGCCTTCGACACATTGTTAAGAGGTCTTCGGTACATTATGGAACTTTCCATGTATTTTTATAGTCAGGGCATTGTTCGAAATAAGGGAAAAGGCTTCTTCTCAATATAATTTAACATTGAAGTAAGGCCAAACATTCCTCTAATTTATATTCATCGGTTTTAAGCCTGTCTCCCCAATATGTAGTTTTTTGTTGGCTTCACTCACGTGTGCAAAACCGAGGCTCATCGCTCCCGTCGCCGCAGTCGTTGGCGTTGTTGCAGTACTTGCTCAGCGGCACGCAGCGTCCGTTGGAACAGCTGTACTCGGCAAGGGAGCAGCCTGTCGGGGAGGAGGCGGAGCCGGGTGCCATTTGTAAATTGGCAGTTTTGCCGGGCCCCAAAGAACTGGATGTGGAGCCAGCTGTTGCCCCGGCTCCGGATCCGGATCCGGCACCAGCTCCTCCTCCGCCTCCGCCTCCGGAACCGGCACCAGCTCCTGCTGCAGCTGCCGCTGTGGCGGCCAGGCCCAAACTGAGGCCCAGGCAGAGGAGCAGCGTCAGCGTGGAAGTCGTCGCCGGAAGTGGATGTCGCCGCTGCTGATGTTGCTGCTGTGGCTGATGCTGCAGTTGCTGCTGCTGCTGCTGCTGCTGCTGACAATGAACGTTGCAGTTGGAAGTCATTGTGGATGTTGCCGCTGTTCCTGTTACTTTAATTGCATGACATTGTGTTGGCTTTGCTGTTGTTGCTTGCAGCATTTGCAACATTTTTGCGACACTCGTGTGTTGTCTTTCATTTGGCAGCCATTTTCGGTGTCGCCTCAGTTTACAGCTCGTTTCTCTCAGTCTGCTTGTTGCTTTTGTTTCTTTTGTTTCAAGTGTTATGCTTGATGTTGTTGCTTTTGCTTTTGCTGGGGCAGTGTTTGTTGCAATTATTCGTTGTTTCAGTTTCTTTGGCCGTTTTCTGCTTTTGTATTTCTGTCGCCATTTCAATGTCATTACTGTTGTGCCTGAAAGATATAGGAAAAGGGTACAACTTGGTTAAATTTCTACAGAAGTTTTGTGAAATAAAATATATCTAAAAAGCCTTAAACAATGTATTTAAAAGTATAGAATGTTTAAAAAAATATACTGATTTCTGAGGCACCCCTGTGTTTTTACTTTAATTATTATTATTAAATATTACATCACTCTATAGTAAAATACTTATTTTTACTTATTTGAAATGGAAAAGTTTCCAAATCACCTTAAACTTTTCTTTTAAATCTTCAGCTTTAATAAAAAAAAGTATTTTTAAATTTGTATTGGTTTTTTGAACACAAAGTTCCCGTTCTTGTGCAACTTAATTGGTTTTCTATTATCCGTAATTTGCTATTTTTCATTTCACACAGTTTAATCGCATTTGCAATTAAATTGAAAATTATTTGCCATGCTTTTGATTATATTAGGACCATTAAAATTGTAATTGAATTCCAAGTGTGGTGATTAACAATTACAGTAGACCACGTATCATAGAGTTACTGAAAATTCATAGAGGCCTGTTTTTTGGGGGAAAATTATTCAAATGCCAGAGACAAACAATATTTCCACATGCCTCGCTGCCCGATTACACGCCAAATTTATGGTCAAATATTTATCGCTTCGCATATACTCGCACTCGAACATCGGAATAAATTCTCTCGATGCGGCCAAGCCTTCGACCAATGAAAATCATAAATATTTGCAGCGTAAACAATTTTCTTTCATGTTTTTGTTGTAGTTCTCTTTTTTTTTTGTGGCAGGGAGTTTCCGTTTTATTTTTGGGTTTTCACTGCGACTTACTCGCATATTTTTCACGCCGAGCTAAGGACGAATTTTCACGCGCGTTGCACATTATGGAAAGTTACGAGTATTTTGTCGTCCTTTTTGGTGTTGTTGCACTCGCTGAGCGTGTAACGGTTTCATTTTGTCCTTGTTTTTCCTTTTCGCTGCAGGACCGCCGACTTTTCCACGATCCACTCTACACAATGGATATATGCATGGCGGTCTGGCCCGCCGGCATAGCCATCCCAGAGACGATGTCGGTCGGAATTGATTAATGTGTTTTTTGTGCAACGATTCGAGGGAAAGGCGGCCAAAGTGGGGGCCGGGCCGGCTGGTGGGTCTGCCGCTGTCGATTGCAGCTTGCCAGTGATAACGATGAGTAGAAAAACAACAGTACGCGCCGTTGCCGCCCCACCTCTGCCAGTGATTTATGAATGTTGTTCGGGGCCTTGCAACGCATGACCCCAAAACACTGTCCGCCAGCAGCGCCACAAACGCCAGAAACCAGCGCCGAATAGCCGGCAAGTCAATGAGTGCCACTGGGAAACTGTGGCATACGTATTACGTATACTATTCGCACCAGCATACGGCCAGCAAGAGATAAAGCCAGAGAGAAAGAGAGGGAGAGAGGGAGAGAAAATTGCAGAAAAGCAGGCGGTGCAAAAAATAGTTGCATAATTTTAAATTAAAAGCTCAGACATGAAGCAGACAACCTGGACGGAAGCTGGAGCACTGGGAGGAAAACATTGTTTCGGCCTTAAAAATAAAATATAATGTTTAAACAATAGATTTTCATATGATATGAAAAATGTACTTATTGAATAGTAATTTTTAGTGCCAGTATGTTGTGCCTGTCTTGGAACTAAAAAATATACTGATGACAATGTGATACTAAATACATTGTTTGATTTATTTGTTAGATACGATATATTGGTATTTTCATAAATTAAGGTAGCATGGACACATTTGCATATTTTATTGAGTTAAGTTAAAATATTAAATATATTCGTAGCAATTCTTCAAATATTTCTTATGTATTTAAGGATTTATAATTAATTTTATTTAATTATAAATAGAAGCATACAATTGAAAGTATCTTATATTTATTGATGTAAATTATTTTTTTGGGTGCCTAAAATGGAATGGGTTAGTGACTACTGGGAATGGAAAAATGTAGGGGAATGGGAATGTATAGTAGAATAGGTATGAAATGAGTGAGAAGACGGAAAACGGGGTGAAGAATCCAGAGGGGAATGAGAAATTGGAAGGTAATGGGTTCGGGGAAAGAGAGACTGAATCAGAGACAGCGGCGTCAGCAGACAGCAGATGACGCCGGCAACCAGACGGAAACTGATTCCGATGTGTTTTCCAGCCAGCTTGTTGCACAAGAGAACACGAAAAATAACAGAATTCTGGGGAAAAGGAAACTCTCTGCATTTAATGGAACATTTTGGAAATCGTACGCAGCCAAAGAAGACGAAGATGAAGACTTTGGCAAATTTAATCCCTGATAATCATACTTGTATAATGTTATTTAAAGACGCCAAAATATAAAATTAAACTTTTCAACAGAAATAAAAGTTAATTTGAGACATTTAAACAAAAGACTTGTTTAAGGCCACAGACATTTCCCTTTTAATGGCTTCTTCAAGGACTTTCTTCTGTAACCCATATGCCAGAAGCGTTTGTAGCGAAGCCAGCATGTTGTTTTTAACATTTTTATAGCTCCAGGCCACACTCCTCCCGATTTCGTCCTGCATTTGGCTATTACATCGTCTGGCGACAGTGGAAGTTGTCGCAAATTCGTGCAGCGTAAAAGTAAACCCCCGGAGAGTCGAACCGGGGACGAAAACTGGACGCTGTCTAGTCGTGCATTAAATTGCTAATAAGTTTTAATGGGCTCAACTTTGTCTCAGCCAAATTCGCAGACTTAAAGCGGAGGATTTTCATTTAAATGGCCGCCCCTAACTCAATGTCAAAGCGATTTGCCTGCGAGATTCCACAACCCGAGACCGTAAACAGAAGCTATTTTCTTTATCACGGCACTGGCTTATCAGCCGGGAGCCATGCACACACATAGATATAGAGATATAGCTATTCCCGTATCTGTTTACGAGCCAGAAGATGGATATGGAGCTGCTGCCGCTTTAATGGATCTCAAAGGGATGGCGTCGATATCAGCTGTCGTCGAGCAAAAGGATGTGCGAAGGCATGTGCCTTCCGTCCCCCTGTCTTGACTTGCCTAACCCCTACACACGCACACATACCACTCCACATATGCAAAATAGTTGCACATAAAAAGTGCTGGAGGACTTGGCGAATCCTTGCAGCCAACGGCGGCGGATGTCAGTTGTCGTTACTGTGGCCGCCACACTGTTGGGATTGTCGGTAGTCATCATCGTCTTTATCGTCATTTCTCCGGCTCTGGAACTGGATTCAGGAGGTAAAGCTGACACCCACTCATCCGCAGTAACTTTCTGCGGCAAGCCGGAATGGAATCTGACTTATGGTACACACGGAACTTTTCACAAAGTTTTCTCACCCGAAACTAATCAAGTACTCATGAACTGTGATCTACGAATATGTTTTCTGTGAAAGAAATTATCATTATATCTGATAAATACATACAGATGTTTAAGAAACTACTTATCTTTCTAAATTTAAGCTTAACTGTATACTTAATTATAATCCTTAGCTGATATTAGAATCCCAGTTGAACCCTTTTTTCTCTGTGCACCTCACTCTGCGTGTCCTTTCTGCTCTGTTCCTTCTCTCATGTTGTCCCCCAACAAAGTTTGTATCAATGGCGCAGCGGAAAGGGAAGTGCATACTGGAACACACTCCCTTCCTCGCTTCCTCGGATGTCGCATTGGGGATGCGTGTGCCTTTAAATTCTGTTGCATATGCGAGGGCGTTCTGCCCCTGTGACTTCTGCGGTTCAATGCATCCCAGGCTAGCCTCTGAAGCCTCATTAGCGCTGCGATTCGCTGCCAAAATGCCAAATGATAATTGCAGCAATTTGGACCCGAAAAATAAAGCGAGACAAATTGTATTCGCACAACTTGAAAAGTTAGTCAGCGCAAATTGGAAGCAGCAGCGTCTCCTTTTTTTGGGGTTACTGGGGACTTGGCCAAATTGTAACGAGCTAAACGCTCACACACGCAGAAGATGCAGTCAGAAAAATTATTCTTTTTGTCATAAGTCTAGGAAAAATCTTGCTTGGATTTGCATCTCGTTGTAAATTTGAAAGAAGCTATGGCTAGACTCTCAAG
Organism: Drosophila truncata; assembly: GCA_008042515.1. NCBI lineage: Eukaryota > Metazoa > Arthropoda > Insecta > Diptera > Drosophilidae > Drosophila > Drosophila truncata. The sequence continues at coordinate 57,718 of VNJQ01003953.1, read as the reverse complement.
AGTATTTCTTCTAATTATCCTGAAATATAATGATATTGCAGTAATAAAGAAAATATCTAAGTTAAATTTATTCTCTCAGTGTATTTGGCATATATGTAGATGGCGAATTCCCAAGTTGCCCCTTTGCAAGAAGTCAAATTTCTTTTGGGCACGTCAAACTCATGCCCACGTCATCAAAGTTTTCTTTGGCAATGTGCGCGCCATTACGACCGGAAATGCCACACTCACACCCAGGAGTGTGTGTGTGTATGTGTGTATGCAGAAAGCGCGTCAAAGTTATTTAAACACCAAAGCGACTTTCTTCGTGTCGGGTTCCCTGGAAAAGGCTGTCTGTCACATGTAGATATATTCTTTAGACTCTTTTTTCCGTTTGGCAAAGGACTTTCACTAAGCCGCTTAGTGGCACGAAGAAGGCGGCAGATCCTGGAATCCCGGATCCCAAATCCTCGCTCTTCTGTTTGCGGGCGTGCTTGTTTACCTAACATGGCTAATGAAACTCAAGAGTTGGAAGCCATCTTGTTTTTTGGCAAAAGAAAAAAAAACTGTTGATTTAAGTAGGATAAAATCCAATTGAAGAAGGTACTTTGATATGATTGTTTTAATATCCTGTTGAAAAGGAATTTATTTACAAGCACACAAGTAGCTAAGTCTAGCAGACACAAAGATCATGATTTGGGATACTTAATTATGCTAGATTGCCCCATTAAATCAACATAATTTCTTTTTTAGCTTATTTAAAGGAAAATAATTGACTTTGCAGCAAAATAAAACAGTTTAATCGTTTTATATTATATTCAAATTTCAGACACAATAAAAGCAATTAACTTTGACAAAAAAATCCAATTTATTCACCTTTTTGTGCTTTCTACTCACTGCTAAGGTATCCTTTCATAGTTTCATCCTTCATCTTCACGTTCCTTTTATTCTCCAATCCCTTTTTCCGTGCAGTGATTTTGTTTTACTTTGCACTCAACTTATTAAGTTTTACTCCTTCCGTTTTCCCCTTTTTCGACTTTCCCGGAAAGTCATAAAGTTGGCACATGAGCAAATGAAGTTCACTTTAATGGACATTTGAGATGTCAGGATTTAATTACTACTGCAACACGCAACTCTTGAAGCTTTCATGGGGATTTCGACCATCAATGGCTGTCAGACGGCAATAAAAATGGGAGTTTTGGCATTCAAAACCATTTCATTCGCCCCATTTTCGCATCGAGTTCGGTGGCAGGCAGTCCATTGTTTAGCCTTTGATTGTCATTCACTCGGCGCGGCGTTAAAGTGTATTTTAATTTGATTTCATTGTTCGCTGTCATTTGCCGTCATTTGCTGGCCGGAATGAATATGAATTGAATTGGCTCTAACGGGAGACCGTGAGGGGTCTTTTTTATGGGTGAGAGGAACGTTCAGAAGGGGGTACTTTCCGGTCTCCAATGACATTCGTTTCATTGCGTTTCAACAATTCGATTAGCAGGCCGAAATTCGGCGAAAAGCTCCATGGCTCTATCGAATGACACGGCTTTTTAATTAGTTTTTAGTTTCGGGCACCCCGAAATGGAATAGCTAATTAATATGACAGAAGCAGATCGGGACGGAGGACGGATGACGTTCGTTCAAAATTCGAATTTCATTTGAGAATTTCTGGGAACTTCGGGGCAGGACGTCATCGTGGACAAAGCCAATGGGCATTTAATAAATTTGCGATGGAAATTACGGAGCGTGGAGGCAACAGTCTGCCTAATGAGCCACATACGACATGAATAATTCGATGAAACCGAAATCCAGTCACGATTTTTGTGGGGGGTAAAAGCGCAGCCCTACGCAAATGGAAGGAAAACAAACGTCCATTTAATATTTCATTTACACACACACAAGAGCTCCGCAGGCAGTTCAATAATGCATGGGCAATATGTCTAACTGTTGAACCCGCAGCTCGAAAAATAAATAAAGAAAATGAAACCAAAACCTATTCGTGTTCAAATGAAATCTTAATAAAAGAAAAACACTCGGGACCAACTCGCCAACAAATCAAATGTTACCGGCTTTCGAGGGCATGCTTTTTAATTAAAAATTTAACATGCATGACGGGGGACAGTTCAAATGTGAAATATCAAGCATGCGCCGTGGTGTTCCACTTGAATTTGATGATTTCTTTTGAATGGAACCATATATTTGGTTATTACTACTGGTATTTCGATGCATTGCAAATGCATAACGTGTAAATATTGAAACTGCCGTTGGCAAATTCAGTAACCTTTGATTGATATGCGTATAAATCGATTGGAAGAGTTCCCTTGCCCCGTCACCCGCCAACCGCCACCCGCCACTCGGCATCTTCGTGCATATGTCATTAATTTTAATGCCCAGAATCCCCTTGCTACCCGCCGACATAACTGTCAGGCCACGTCGCCTGTCACTCGTCCTTCCGCCGCGCCATCAAGGATTCATCGTCGTCATCTCTGGCTGATTCTGCTCCCTGCCATGCCGATGATATTGTTGTGATTATTTTGCCAAGCAAATATCCAGAATGTGTGCGTTGATTCTTCAGGCGCATTGCATGAATTACTTTGCCTTTGTTAAGAGCAAACACAATGCCTAAGCTGATGATGGGCGGCTGACGTCGACGTTGATGCTGATGCTGATGCTGATGCTGGAGCTGGAACTAAGGCTGATGTGCGTGCCAAGGATTTGTAAGCTGTGAAACATTCAAGGATGCGCGACCCACATATATGTGCACTAAGAAAAATTTTAAGCACAAAAAGAAGAGTTGTACTAGTAACTTTGACCTTACTTAAGACTAATATTTTTTAACTGGTTATTTAATACACAGTTCAGTAAGTCACAATCCAAAATCTAATAGATTTTTTATTTTTAAATATTTAAAGAACGAAGTGCTCTTAATTTATAGTATAGATTTTATACTAATTAAGCTTGTAGCTGGCTTTATTATATATTATTAATAATTAAATATTTCTTGTTATATGATGGGTCCTTTAATTATTTGTTTATAAATATATAAATGGCTTTGGATGTTAACATATATAAAACTTTTGTGTTCTATTAATATTTTAATGAAATATTCATCTCAGTGTCTGTGCAAGACATCCAAGACAAGGCCTAGAAAACTGCGAGACCGTGGGGTGGGGAATATGTCCCCCAAATGCAAAATATTCAAATCAGAATGGAGACCGAGTCGCTGTTGTATTTTGTAGCTGCTAAGCATTTGTCACAATGCCAGCAACGCATCTGCCGGCGTTCGGCGTTCGGGGGAAATGGGAAATGGGAAGGAAAAGATTTTCCCTACCACTGAGCAATGGCGCTTACAATTCGCACAGAGAGTGGGAGTGCGTGCAAAATACATGACTTCAGCTCTCATGGCCCGTTCCGCTTCATTTTCTTTCAAAAGGAAACTTGTTTTTGCCACAGTAATTTGTTTTCCATTCAAATTTCCATCTCACAACAATGTGCAGAAAATGCTGGTGTGTGTGGGCTAAGGTGAGGATTTAAGAGCCTCGGGCCCTCTGTAATTCCACTTAAGTGCCGAAAATCAATGCCGAAAAGAAGCCGCTGAGCGTTAGTCACTTTTGCCCGCGGGCCGCCCACTGTGTCCCCACTTTCGCACCCACTGTACTCCGAGTGGCACTCCACTTTTACAAGTGAAGTGAATGAGAGCGACTGCGGCGCGAAGTGGCCCGTTCCCGTTCGGAATTTGCAACAAATGGAGAAGAAAAATCGAAATAGAAATTGGCAAAAAAAAAAAAAACAAATTTCAAGTGCTAGTCGAGAGCTATTTGCATAATGCGACTGCTGCATGAATAAACCATGTCGATCCCGGGTCCTCAGACTCCGTTCCGCGGTGTTTCCACTTTTCCGGCTCTCTCAGTATTCCCGGCTATCCCGACTTTCCCTCTTCATTCCACTGTCTGTCTGCCGAGGAGGCAAGTAAAACGTTTAAATCAAATCAGGCAAGGAATATTTTTTATCCCGGCCAAAAGCTGCAGACAGCGGAGGTTATGATGAAGCACACATTTATCCTTAAACCCACACTAGCGGCCTTACAAGAGCATAAAGCTTAACGGGGAAAAAGGCAGTTGAAAATTCTGTGCAAAAATTATTTGTTCAATTCTTTCAATTCAGAAAAGTTATAAGAGCAAAATTATATTTTCAAGTATAAGTTCAGGATCTATAAGAAAATCTTCCTAGTTTTTGAGTTTTCATTTATTATAGTGTTATAAAATATTTAAGATACCAATTTGTGATAGTAAACTAAATGCTTTTATTTTAAAACTTCATAAAGATTCAAGAAAAACTTCCCTAGAAATAAAAATAAAAAAACTGAAGGCGTGTATTTAAGCAGATTACAATATTTTAACCTTTTTTTAATCCGCTCATATATTCATATTTTCAAATGATAAACAACTTTTAAAAAGCCACAAAATATTAAAAATGAACCAGAAATTCCTATATTGTTATATTGTTATATTCAGCATTTTAGCCATTTTCGCTGTGTAAAAGATAAGGCCCCGCACGCTTGATTAAACATTTTTCGCCCAGAACAGCTGCAAAGTACCTTTCCTTATCCGCTCCCCCGTGTGGCCTCGCATTTAAGGACAATTTATATGGCTTTAAGGACAAAAGCGTCTGCCGATGGGCCTTTGCCCTCATAAGTATGCCATGAAAAATGTATGGCGGCTCGCATAAAAAAGCGAGGATAAAGGCAAACCCTTCGGAGAACTACACACAAAACTGACAATGAATATCAAATGTCAATGACAGCCGCAGCATGGAAACTATTCCGCAGGATGCCCAGGACTCGACGGGACTCAGTACTCGGGGCCAAATATGAAATAAATCACTGGACGGGTTATTGACACGTAAGCAAATATTTGCAGCCACCAAGGAAATGTCAACTTGTTCCCATCGACCGAGTTCCTCGTGTCCCGTTTTCCCCCACTCGCCTCCTTTCCACCTTTTCCTGGGCAAACACGTTGGCATGCAAAGCGACAAAGGGGTGGAGGGAGAAGCCTCCCAAGAACTTTGGCTCCGGAAAACTGCCAGCCTGCTCGTCAAAACTCCGCTAGCATGTCGACAGCAAAGTCCACTTAATCCAAATTCTTTAAAAATTGTCAGGGTGCTGGGAAATGTGAAACTGCTTTTCCTTCAACGTTGACTTTTCCGAGCGATAAGTGCGGCAATGTCAACCAGCTGGCGTGCGAGTTCCCAGCGATATTTCTCAGTGTGTGGCGATGTGTGTCCTGTTTGCTCGGTGTGCCATGTCATCAATTTCGCCTTGAATTTGTTTACTCGTTTGGCCTGGTGACTGTCAATCCGGCGGGTGGCGGTGGAAAGCGGGGAAAATGTGGAGAGATGAGGTGGCTATTTGTTGAAATTTCAGGGCGAACAGCTCAAGGCCCAGGGAATGCAATATGCTGCTTGTCTAACGCTAATTAGGAGCCATTAAGGCTGAGATGGAGAAGAAACTTAAGGTGGGGAATTGTCGAGAGGGAAATAAAAATTAAAGAAGGATTTTTTGGAATTTACACCCATGAAATGGTATATTTTTTTCGCTGAGAAAGAAATAAACAAAGCCGTGGAACCCGATTGATATTTAAAGTATTTTCATTATCTTTTCAAATTTACTCTAAGCTAAGAGTATAGAACTATATAGAGGGGACATCTCAAACAAAAAAATGTGTCGTATGGCGGGTTCCAACGGTAGATACACTTACACATATAATATACAGGGAAAGACCTTCGCCTTCCCCTCGCCCACTAGCTGTAGTTCAAATGGTGGCCGCTTGATGGCATTTCATGATCTTTCGGCCCTTTCAAAATATGGTTTAAAATACTTTTTCAGTGAAAGAGTCATTTCCGACCCCATAATCTCTATATATTCTTGATCATCTACAGGAAAATCGTTCAAGCCATGTTCTAAATTTTAAATGACATTCATTTTTTACATTCAATAACAGTTATTTCTTTTTGTTATGCATTTTATAAAAGTTTTGCTTTTTCGTTTTGTTTTGGATTAACAGTAAGTGGGTTAAAAGTAACCAGCCTCCGCCTTAACGCCAATTCTTATTTATTTCTTATTCTTTCACAATTTTGTATGAGATGTTCCCTCTATATAGCTCTATACTCCATGCTTTAAGCTTCACATTAAAAGATGTCACGCCATATTGATATCAATCAAAGCACAGATTGTAGACTGTTGCCTGTCCCTATATCACATTTCTCAAAAATGTATTTCATTATAATTGTCGTTTATATAGACTTCTCAATGTTATACATATTTCTTGTCTTTATAATGCTTGCACAAATAAATTGTGAAAATTAATACGCTTGAGCTCCGCCATCGTTATGAGCACTTCAAACCGGTTATTAGGGAAGCTGCTCCTTTGTATCGCTTTAACTTAAAGCAAAGCAAATGGAAACTAATAGAAAAGACGTCTTCCAACTGGTGGAAACCCCATTTACCTATCACACAACTAATGGGGAAAAGGAAGGCAAACATTTGGCAGGTTAACGATGCGCCCCAAAGTTCAACAAAATCATCAGGGTCACGATGATGTCTTCGTGCCAGCTCATCCTGCATCCGCCTCTTCGGAGATGTCTGAATCTTCCTCTGTGTGTGTGTGCCCACGCATTTTCTTCCTTGGAAAAGCTTTCGATAGAAGGACATCTCCATAAACACACACACAGCATCAGGATACCAGGATTTAGGGAGCTACTCCTCTCCAACCTTGCATTAACCTGCCCTTCGTCATCCGACGACATGCTTCAACTCATCGCATCCTTCCTCGCTGCCACATTCCGTAGTTAAGTGATTGGTGAAATGTATTTGCATAATTTTTACAGATTTCTCAATGGCTGTCATGCATAATGCTCGGCAAAGGAGCTGCCAGCAGTTGCAATGATAGCCCAGGACCTGGCTGCTAGCTGCTGGCTCCTGGCATCCCTGGATAACCACCTACGCCAAAGCTGCCTCCTTGCGTGCTTGTCCTCCTTGTCCCCGAGTTGGCAAACATGCCAGTTAAGCTCCTCCTTCGGCGGCGATGGAAGTTTTTGCATATGCGAATATTTTATGCAGATTTATGTCAACTTTTTGGGCTACGTGTCCTGCATCCTGGCCACGTGCATTTATTGAATTAGTGTGTGTGACGGTGAGCCTGCCAGCAAGGCAGAAACGGCAGCCAGGCAGCCAGTCAGTGTTGTAAACTGCCCCAAAATGTTGTAAATTTTTCGGGCATCAGCTTGTCCTGACACCGTGGGCCGGAAAATCGAGTGCCGGAGAGGGAAATAAGTACGGGACACGGGCCCAACTGTCAGGCGAACAACAGAAAGTTGTTTGTGCCCTACTCAGAATGGCGCCTCCTTGTGCGCACACACCCTACCTACACCTACACACGCATGTACAACAACAAAAATTCATTTGAAGTTGTTGTTGCCGATGTCGCCTGTCGCCGAAGCCTGTTTCCTGTCGCGCTGCGACCTATTCCCCAACTCCAGGACTCTCCTGTGTGTCCAACCACTGCCCATTTTTCCCGTATTTTCCTTGGAATACTCTGTATTTGTGTGGGAACAAGGGTATACTGTGTTAACAGTCAGATAATGGAGTCTATAAGGTGTGAGTCAGTTGTGGGGGTATGTATGGTATATGTCTTTAGTCTCTGAAAACTCAGGAACATAAAGAGATTTTGTTAAAATACCTACAAATATGTAGTTTAAATATATAAGTATTTATGTATAGCTCTCTATAGGTATCTCCTGATCCTACTCCCCCCGAAAAAAACATTTTTCCTTCTACTTTTTTTATAATGAAAAGAGAAAACTTATCTCCAACTTTATGATGATTTCCACAAAGAGGAAAGCAAGCGGGAAAGGCAGGGAGAAAACTTCAAGTTGGAGAACGAGAGAACGAGAACGGGAACGAGGACGGGGCTTTTCCTTCTTCAAGTTGTCGCTGTGACTTCTTGTTTGTGTTGTTCGCTGTTTTTACATTTCCTTTGTGTCCGTGTGTGTGAGCTTTCCACTTCCCCCACTGCCCCTTCCCCCGTCAACTTGCCAAGTCAGCCGAAGACTGAAGTGGGACAACACTTAATTTTGTGTAAGTACTCACTCAGCTCATTAACTGAGCCAAAAAGGAAACTGGGCCTCGTCTCGCACCGGAAAATGCAAATACCGAATTCAAAAGCGGAGCTGCCAACGCAGGGGAAATTAAATTTAAGCTCCCAAAATGGGCGAAAAAAGCGACAAGGCAAAGGAAATGGCTAAAGCAATTTCCCAACCCAGTCTGGGCCGCATCCTCTGGCCAAAATCGGCACAATGGGTGGGTGGGGGAATCAGTTTAGTTAGCGCCAAGTGGAGCCATCAATCAGCAGAACACACTCACGCACGCACGCACTCGAGCAATCATCGGGCTCCGGAATTAGAGAAGAGCAGGGGGAGCCGGTGGTGGCCTCCAGATGCGATAGCTAGCCCATAACTCAGCTTGACGCGGCCAGGCAGTTTGTGGTCAGCGGCCAACTGCAGTTACTGCCGCTTGAATTATGGCAATAAAATGGCATCTGAAATTGCGGAAATGCCAAACCATGAATTTCTTCTTTGTAGCCAAAGCTGAATGGTACATTTTGGCTGGCATTCCCCATTATTCGGCTTTCACATTGTCCAACTATGGATATTGAACTGTCTCCCAGTGGCACTTCTCGTGTATTAATAGTTTGTGACACTTGAGAAGAGCGCAAATGCCAAATTGCCAGTTTAAATTGCCATTTATATCAAAAGTTTTATAAGCAAAAATATGTTTAGAATGCCGAGAATTGTACCCAAGAGTTTCATTTTCTCTAATTTATAGAATCCTCTTTGAATTTGACGATTCTAATGTTTATTGTTAATGACAGAAACTAAAGAAAGTTATCAAAAATTGTAATTTAAATTAAAAGCATTGCTAAAAACAAATATAATGTAGGAAACACAAAAGTTGACAACATTTTGGATGGCAAAAAGCTTTTCTAGCTCTAGAAAGAAAAATAAAATAATAATAAACTAAAAAATAAAAGTTTACTTACGTATTTTCGAGACAAATTATTTAATTAAAACATACTCTAGATTTGATTTGGATTTGAAATCCAATTTCATGATTTAATTGATATGTAGACCAGTGCCGTCACATCCGCACAAGAAATGTGTCAAATAAGATGCCAAGAAAATTCATTTTTCCCTCACTGGCAAACAATTTCCGGAACTCGTTCTGCCAGATAAACAAAATGTGTCAAATACATAAATCCCACATTCGTCTTCTGGCATCACCTGTGCGCTTTCCCACATCTCTGTGGATTTCAGGGAACTGCAACTGTGAATTTTCCATCAAGAGTATCAATAGATAATACTCTAAGCTACATAATTCCCAGAGAGTCGTCGAAAGGGAAGTGTTTTAATTTAATAAAAGCCCCTGAACACGACTATCTAGGGTCTTACCTTTGCTAAACTTTCTGCTGTTTTTTTTTCGAGTATATATTCACCACGCTCTAGGGAGTGTTTCCCACGCAACTTTAAATGCTTTTCATCGCAAGATAAAACCACTTCAAATAATTACAATGCACAACTACAACGGCGGGAGGGCAGCAAAAATTACAATATGGGAAGCCAGCCGAAACATAAAAAAGAGAGCATCACAATATGAATATATATGTACCCATACATATTATACATATATATGCAGATTCAGGGACCGCAAAGCACACATAAATATGTATAAACAAACAAAACCACAATGGCGAAACAACATTTCACTTAAATTAGAAGCGAAAATGGCGGAAAAATAATTCAGAGGAAGTCCCCGTCTGGGAAGCAGAACCACACGATTTCAGACAATAATATCTGTGTCAGCGCTGCCACAACAAAATAACAAAAAAAAACAAAAAGGAAAAAGGTAGGAGGCAACAATGGTGAGCCCTGCTCTCTGCTCCCTGCTCCTGCCACAATACCCTGCATCTCGGCTTGTTTCAACCCTTGGTGGCCAGGTAAATGGCGGCTAAGCGCCAGAACTCAAAAACTTAAATCTCCGTGTAATATTTTTCCATAAAGCGGGCCGGGCCAGAGTTGCGAGTCCTGGCCACATATTTAATGCTGAAAGTTGAACTGCCAGAAGGGAGAGGCCAGGAGGACAGGCCGGGGCCAGGTGCTGATAGAACTCATTCGAGTTGCAGGTGAAGTTGGGTGAAAAATGGATGCTAGGTGGGGATACCTGGAGAGCTGGAGCAACTGGAGTAACTGGAGCATGCAAAGCACATCCGAGTGGTTGCAATGGGACTCCGGGGAGCCTCTGGTGCGACAGGTTTAAAGAGGTCAGCCGGCTGAACAATGCTTAAAACGGACCCAACTGGGCATTCGCTTTCTGGCCCGGAAGCGGCGGTGGCGAGTCACCAGCAAAAGTTGCCCATTCAACCAATTAGCCAGAGATTATTTCATCGATTTTTGCCAAATCCCCTGGTCCTCGAATCACCAAGGGAGCTGGGGTAGTTTACAACTAAAAGGCACAGGGAAAAATTGACGTTTTCTTGAATATATAATTTTTTCTCCGAACTGAAAGTTAAGGAAATCAAATTTTTTAAGTATTAAGTTAATTTTCAGAGATTATTTTTATTTTACTTTTTTTTCTTTGGATTTTTATTGATCAATTTACGAAATTTATATATATATTTTCCTGTGCATAGACTAAACAAAGCCACTTTTGCGTGCGCCCAAGACAAAGCGAAAGCCAAAGCAGCGGGTGATTCTCCATCCAGCTGGGCTGCTGTGCTGCCTTTTGTGCGGTCCAGGATCCAGGAGCCTCTGCACTACATGTGTGAGAAAAAACGAATAAGAGGAGCGACGCCAGGAGACTACCCAGCAACACCATGACGCCTCCGAAAGCAAGACAATATGCTTAGGGGCTTCATGGATAACTTCGTGGTTTGACAAAGCGACGACGACGACGACGACGATGGCGTTGGCGTCAGCATTGCATGAAAAATGGCACTTGATAAGGTGCCGGAGGAGCTGGAGTAGAAGCTGGAGTCATGCTGCCGAGCAGGAAGTGTGAAGCGGCGGCGTGCATAACAAAATGGAGGAGCAGCCACTGCTGCCAGTGTGGGGGTGTGTGTATGAGCGGGAGTTTTTGGAGCTTGCCCCGCGGGCCGCCATTTGTCTCTTCCTTTAACCCTCTCTTCCTTTAACCCTCTTTTTCTCACTGAGCAAATAGCAAAAGGCGCGTAAGGATCCGGCAGGAACTCCTGCTACAGCTTCTCGAGCTCCCCCCGCCCCTTGTGCACCCACTCCTGTGGCTTATGGCCGTAAGTAAGTGGCTCTTGGTTAGTTCGTTTGCGTTACCACTTCCGCATCACGAGCGCCGTTGTTGTGGCTCCAGTTGCAGTTCCACCGAGTCCTCTGTCCCTTGTCCGGCCTCTGCTAATTTGGCCACGTTCCGTTTCCCAATTCGCAAACAGGCGGGCGACCCCCTTAATTCTCGTAATCAACCTAATGGATAATTTCCAGCGGATGTCGTAATTGTCGCCAGCTGCAGCTGTAGCTGTCAGTCATAACTGTCAGCGGGAATTAGCCAAAAGTCAGCGGAACGAATCTAGAGCAAACGGATGAAAGCTATTGTGTTTCTTATTTATTGTCATCAATCTGCAAATGGAGTGGGCTTCCATATTATTTTGAGAGGAATTTTGGTTTCAAGGGGACGTGTTGATTCCACAGGGTTTACTTTTGTTTTAAGAGCTTCTAGGTAAGGAGTTTTCTCCAAGGACTAATTCGTGAAGGTTTTCATAAGTACTTATGATTATATGTATGTATTACGGAAGAGTTCTTCCAGAGCGACTGTAAATGAAAATATATATTACTTTAAGATCATTATTTGTCCCTAGACACTTATGGTATCGTTCGGATCAGGTAACTATATCCTATAGCTCCCATAGGAATGATCGGGTAAATTTAAAGGTAAATGATTGAAATTTTAGGTGCTGAAATTTTTCGCTCTTTTAATACGATATAGCAACTTTAAACTAAATCGGATAACGCTTTCCCTAGAAATAGTCAAATTAAAATACCTTAATTTAGTGTTTTTCCATACAAATGCCATACAAAGCGGCGTTGAAGACAGTGAGCAAAATTTAAATTGCACCAATAGTGCGGAAAAGTGCACAATAAAACTATCAGCTTTTTTCTCCGAGTCGACAACGCTACATCATATTCTTGAACACACTAAAAACTAATGCAAACTTCTATTTTAAAACTGTTTCCAAAGTTGTAAATTTATTCCTCAAAATTCAGCTTTAGGTGCATTTATAAAATGACAAAATGTTTGAATAAACACGCGCAATTGGAACAGGTAATACATATAACATGTAGTAAAATCATGTGAAATCAGTGTCCATTAGGTTTTTTCTTTATAAATGGTGTTTTACCCGAATAGCTTAATGTCAAAAATGACTTCGTGAAAATTGCTAAATTAGCGCTTTCGGATGCAACAACTGATTTTACAGCTCTTCTGCTAATATATGCTATTAAATATTAACATTTTGAGTATGAGGCATAACAGTTTGATGTTCTCTTAATACATTCCCACTAATTTTTTAGAGCCCTTTTAAAAATTGAATAAATGCCTTGTAAAGTGGTCAAAAACCCCATAGTGCACTGGATCTCTCCGGGTGGGGGCTCACCAAAAACGGAAATGCACAAGATATTTAGTTACGATCCGTCACAGTTCCGCTTATAGATCAAGAGATCTACCGCGGACAAGGTAAGTGAGAATTATTCTGAAGATAGTTTAATTTTTTAGTATGAAACTGTTAAAACGATTTAAACTTTGTTTTGGATTTAAAACTAAAACAGAAATTAGGTTCCGACTTAAGCAAAACTACGCTGTGCGATGGAGTTCTTTGGAGTAAGGATTCCTGTATATATTACTATGGAGGTCCTAGTGTCTACACAGATGTCCTATTGGTGAAGCCATTCATTGAGAAGAGCATTGAGCAGTTGCTAAGTGTTAAAAAACGTGCAAAAAATTAAATGGCTTGATTTGGTCACAGTTTCTGCTTAATTGCGGTTGGCATTTGACAAAGAAAATTAACTAAGCATTGCTTACTAATTTTGTTTTGCATTTGGTCTCACTAAGGTGGATTCACAACACTCCCGGAAATCTGAAAGAAGTTTGTTTCATTACTTGAGGAATATGAACTTCTGTGATCCCTAATCTAAGTTTTATGGGATTTACTAATAGCTTTATCTTGAAGAAGGATAGATTTTTCATCTTTGAGTTTCTATTCAGTTTTATCGAATAGCCGAAAATCAATCTCGGTCTTTTCAGTCTTGTGACGTTGAGGAAGCTGGTTCAATGCACGACCTTCGAGTGACAAAATGCCAGGGCAATTTGCAACGTAATGTCACAATGGCGCACATCACGCCCGCAGGTGAGCTCGTCATTGTGTGTGATGGCCTAATCAAGGACAGCTTGCTTAAGGAAGCCATCTGCTGTAGGGTTTGTTGGGGTGTTCAAGTTCCAGTTGCAGGCCGTGACTGCACTGCCAATCGCAGCAAATCAGCGCGGAATTACCCCATCGATGGGGGCAGAATAAAGGCAAGCCGAGATAAGGAAAATGTAGAAAACTTTTCTCAGCTCTTTCCTTAGCACGTTGCAAATTAACTTAATGCTGAATTTTCTCAGGATGCGAAGGCGGAGGACCGGCAAGTTTGCTTGTCTACTTCCGCCCGGCAAAAGTGTCCTTGAGTCCTGCTAATGCCGCTGCAATGGCAAGGAAACGGAAACTGCCGACGAGACAACTCTCACATATAAAAGCACACACAGAGGTCTAATGGTCCTTGGTAACTTTTTAGCTTGTTAAGTTTTTAATAAAATAAGAGATTCCTCATTGCCTTCGAGTGCCTGCACTCCATCCCGCTCATAGATAACTTGCAGCATGAAAACATCAACACAGCGATTGAAGGAAGCGCCCCTTTCGCTCCTTGGCAGAAAGCGGATATTATAAATTTTCAATTTCACATCCCTGCTCTTGGTTCTCTGTCTTTCTGTCTGTGTTCTTGGCTTTCAGCCTTTTAGACGGCATCTTGAGTTCCTGGTTATTTTCGCAGCGCTCTAATGAGTTTTCCCTTATGCCGAAGCGCTTAAAATGAAAATATGTTTGCTTTGTGGCTTCGCATACCCCGAATCCCTGGCGTCCCTCGACTCCTAGAATCCTTACATTGCAGCACATGCATGGCTCAAGTACCACGCCACTTTACTTCGTCTCTTTATTTTTTTTTTTGCTCTGTGCGATCTGATGAGAGCGTATCCTTGAGTTCTTTTTCGCAGGCTCCTTTGTTTCCGCCTCCTCGCCCTGAAAATGGGAAAGGTGCTGGGGCATGCCGAGAGAAGGCGGAGGAGGAGCTGGATAAAGGCGCTAGGTAAGGCAGGGAAAGCGGCTAAGGTGGCGACGGAGAGGGATTTATGTTCCATTCATTCTGCATATGCTGATTGCTATTTTCTGCATTCCCATTTTGTTTGCGCTCTTTGTTGTTTGGCGCATTATGCCATCGATTTGGGTTGCTATTTCTGACATTTCCCTGCAAAAGGAAAGATTCCAGAAGTGCTTTCCAAAAGCCGAATAAAAATTTCAGCAAGGATAAACTAAAACCCCAATGTAAATTCATTTAATTATTTAAATTGTGAGTTCTGCCCTTAAAATGCACTTAAGAAATAATTTAAACAAAGCTTAACGTAATCCAAAGCTTAACGGAAACACAAAGGAAGTATATTTTTCTTTGCCTTATTGGGTCTATTAAATGAATGTCTTTGAACGATATTATACTCTTCTCCTGAATATAAAAAATGTGCGGTAAGATATTTGTAATACAAAGGAGTTCTTTTTTGATTTATGGACTTTTCAACGGAGTTATCTGCATAGGCTGAAATATAATTTGATTTTCCTGCAGCTGCCAATTTATGATTCAAATTTATGCATTTAATACTCATTATTATTTAATTTATAGTAGAGATGATTAAAGTGCTGATTTATTCTTTCATTTAAAATGGGCAAACTATAACAAAGTTTATTATTTATGAAACCTAATGGGATTTTCGTGATGGTTTCTTTAACATTTAGCAAAACAAAAACCTGCAGAATGTATTTCTTTAAAGCTTATGATAATTAAATACCCCTGAACCAAAAGAAGTTCGTTCGTTTTTCCGCTTGTGTAATTTCAATAATTTAAAATGAAAATTGCGAATTGCGGAGGAAAAAATGCCATACTCGCTGCATGGAACATATTCGCATTTAATTTACACTGTTCTTAGTGGGAGGTGCGCAAGTTGTGTTTAATTTAATTTCGCATAATTTGTATTTTTTTACTGTTGTCGTGACGGGTGACTGCATCTGATAACTTTCGCATATGAATTACTGGGCAAGGGGCGAGGGGCGAGGGGGAAAATGTCACCGCGCAAAAATGTCAACGCGACATGCAACAAACATGGACCGCAACAACTGCAGCTACGGCAACAATGGCGGCAAATATGCAACTGGTAGAAGGAAAAGAAGGTGGGCGGAAGGGAAAATGAGCAGAGAGAAAAAGGATGGGGGAACAGTATAGTTGCAGCTGCCGTTGACACAGATTTAAGCTCACAAAGACACTCGCAGGGACCCGCACTCGCACGCACACTCACAAACACTTTTGCATATGCAAAAATGTGGCCATAAATAAGCGTTGCATACATTTAAGCAGGCATTTAATGAAATTGTGGGCGTGGCAGGTCGAAATGGGGGTTCTGCGAGGCAGGATTCTCGTTTGAAGAGGCTGCTTTCAGACGGCTGCTTTGGCCCAAATCGATTTTGGATAGGCTATTACGGCACATATTACCTAGCGTATAGCCAGCACTCGAGGCCGCTTCTACGAAAAGTGGAAAGTGGAAAGCCGGGTCTCGACCAAAATCGATGCGACTTGGCAGTGGTAGAGAGGTGTTTAGGCTCGGGTCGGGGCGATAATGATACGGAATTACCATAGCCTGCTGGCACGACACATCCGAAAGGTGCTTTATGGGTGCTTTAAGGGAATTAGCATCGATTATAACGAATAAAACAAGAAAGGAAGCTCACTTCGGCTTACCGAAGTTTATATACCCTTGCAGATTACAATTGAGCTATGTAATTAAAAACGAAATTCTAAGATAACTTTAAATGGCCTAATCTCAAATTTGATGAAAATATGTTGAGAAACAACAGAGTTATGATTTTTTCTATTATTTCGCTGATGTTCCTATGGCAGCTATAGAATAAAGTCGTTCGATTTTCATGAAATTTAAATTAAATCTCTGGAATAATATTAATTGGCCAAATCTAAAGTTTGATGAAAATATGTTGAGAAACAGCGAAGTTATGATTTTTTCTATTATTTCCCTGATTGTTCCTATGGCAGCTATAGAATATAGTCGGCCTTATGAAATTTGGTATGTCGTATTATGTTGCCAACAATAGCATTCGTACAAAATCTGAATTCTCTAACTCTAAAAACACCGAAGTTATACCATTTCCGATCAATCAGTTATATGGCAGCTATAGGATATAGTCGGCCGATCCCAGCCGTTCCGACTTATATACTGCGTGCAAAGGAAAGAAGGGTGTGTGCAAAGTTTCAAGTCGATAGCTTTAAAACTGAGAGACTAGTTTGCGTAGAAACAGACAGACGGACAGACAGACGGACAGACGGACAGACGGACAGACGGACAGACGGACATGCTTATATCAACTCAGGAGGTGATCCTGACCAAGAATATATATACTTTATAGGGTCGGAGATGTCTCCTTCACTGCGTTGCACACTTTTGACCAAAATTATAATACCCTCTGCAAGGGTATAATGAGCAATCTACATTTTTTGAATAAACAGTTAATGCACACAGTTACTTCACCGAAGTTTACAAATTGCTTATAACTTGTATAGATAGAATAAATTGAAATAAACGAATATTTATAATAAATTTGGTTCCAAAAGAATGGGATGGCATACTTTTTTAAGAGTTTTAAAAACTATACTGATTTTATAGTATATAATCTGTACTCTTATGCTCCTTAAAAAAGTCTTAATGCCGGAATTTTCAAGTCATTATCTCCGCAATTAAACATCTGTAAAACTTTCACAAATAAAAATTAAAAATAATTAAACATTTACCCCATTTTGCCTGTTAAAGACATCTTTCCGATTCTGTTTCCAACATTTTGGCCAACATTTTAACGGCAATCAGCAGGGCAAACACAATTTGGCAAAAGAGTTTTCCCTGCAGTGCAGCGTCTCATTACGAACAGTAGTTCCCGGTCTCCAACCTCCGCCCACGAGGACCAAAGTCCAAAGCCCAACTCCACCTCCCCAAAAACCTGCTGCAGTGCATCTGCTGCCACTCGAGGCGTGCGAAAGTTGAATTTTAATTTAAATGTGACCAACTTTATGACTCCGGAATGAGTTCAGCACGAGAAGCTCGAGTTGAGGCAATGATGTTGGCAGGAAAGTCCTCTGTCCGAGGAAAACCACACAAACAAACTGGGAAACACATATGCAAATTATGCAGTTCTTAGAGATGGCAAATATAAATAATGTTAATAGGATATATACATTACATTTATGAGTGAGTTTTATTGCTAGATAAAATAATATTTGCTTAAAAATATCGGAATGTTTAAAATTTATTTTTTACCATGAGAATATGTTTTTTTTCTATCATCAATATTACAAACAGTTTTAATACGATATTTTATATATCAAATAAAATTCCCTTTGTCCATTGCACTTCTCTGAAACCCAAACCCTCTTATTCCGACATTACTTTACATAGTATATATTTCCGGTTGCTGATTTCGATTTAAATGCAGTTGTGTTTCTCTCATTGAATTTCATTTGGAAAAAAATTTCCACTATTCGATTGTAAATTCAGTGGAGCTTATTTTATAACCGAATAAATAAATATTTCTGTAGCTGCTTCTGTTCCTGTTGCGGGGCCTCGTGTAATCATAAATAAAAGCAAATTGTTTTGTGGCTATAAAAACCCAGGCAGATCTCTCTCTCTCTCGGAGAAAAACTTGTTTATTTGCGGGGCCCTCTGTGTTTGTATCTGTTTATGTGTGTGTTTGGATATTTGTGTTTACTTTTGTGTTTAAAAGAAAATTTCTCTCATTGCCAGTTTGTTGTTTTTCGCTTCTTTGTGATGCGTAATGGGGCAGCTGGTGCAGGGGATTTGCGAGCGGAGATGGGCCAGGTCCTGGAGCTTTATTAGATCCAGCTCGCTGCTAAAGAAACGTGCCAGGGCAATCCGACAGGATATATGTAATAAGGATATGGTCGCCATTAACACAACGTTTCTTTTCTGTTCGTCGAGGGTGGAGAAAATTCTCCGACAAATAAAAATAAACACATAACACAGAGGACAAAGGGAGCCGATGAAGCTGGCAAAGACGCCATTTGCTTATGCCTGCCATAATTCATACACAACAGCCCAAACCAACTAGGAAAACACACACATGCACTAGGAGAAATTCGTTGGTTTTTGGGATAAGTTGTATAATTCTTAATTTAAGTTGATTTTACAACAAATTTGTAAGAATTTTTAGATAAAAGGAAGTTGAGTATTGTCATATTTTCATTTTTAAATCCTCTTTTGTTATTAATATTGTCAAGATTTACTAGCTAAGTATATTTCATTTATGTATTAAACTAACTGACAGTGAAATCTTAGGTTTTACCTATTTAATTTAATTTTATTTACATTAATAGTAAGCAAATGATTTGGAAATAATACAAACTAAATGTGATTCAAATTTTAGTCACATCTATCTCTAGTTTACTTTTCAGTGCATGCAGATACAGGGCTCACGCTCACATAAATAGAACAATTAAATTGAAATTGCCAGGCATATACTAAGCAGAGAAAACGACAATGAGACGAACGACAAGGAAACGTATCCAGAACTCGTTTATGCCCCAATAATAATTCGAAGACATTTGTATAAATTTGCAATTGCATTTTATTGGCCTTCGTCCTTCCCTTTGAGTCATAATATTTGCATATGTATATATGTATGTGGGGTGTGTGTTTCGGTGGTGTGTGCGTGTGTGTTTGGCATACATAATGTGCGTATTTATGGCTGGTTGCGTATACGCAACGTGGCAAATGGAGAAATCAATGCAATCAGTTCGAGAAATTGACCAAATATTGTTGCCAACACAAAGGCCTTTCGCCTGATCAATTCATTAAATTAAATACACTACGGGTACGAGATACCAGCTCGATTTCCCAAATATATAATGTGGATACTATGTGCGGCATCTCATGCAAACTTGATTCCATTTTCATATAGAATTTCAATTCGTTTTCTTCTCCATTTGGCAGCTACAAATTATCATCAGCTGGCGGGGCTTTAAACAAAAATGTTGACAATGCAGAGACAGAGGCAGAAGCAGCGCCGAAGCAACACCAATTTCATTGACACACTTTTCCGCATTTTCTTCTTTAGGGGGAAAACAAGGGAAACTGTCGACTGGCAAAATCGATGGCCTGAAAAAGGCGTTCGAGAATAAAGCAAAATAAAAACCGAAAGCAAAGTCGCAGTAAATCGCACAGAATTCGTTTCCCCACTTCTACAACATCTCCCCTATCCCGCATTTGTCCTGGTTTTCCCTGATTTTTCTGATTTTCCCCGATCAACCGAGACCCAAATCCCCTCTGCCAACGGATCTGTGGCAGTTGTACGTGTCATTTGGCTGCAGTTTTATTTGCTTGGCCATAATGCAAGTTTATGTTTATGGCTGGGCCCTCACTTTCCCGCAGTCCCAGCTGCAGGAGCCCCTGACTCTGAAGCCATTGAAGTTAGCTGATCTTGCACTCGACTAAGCAGAAAACACACAAAACACAAAGCCGGGCGAAAAAACAAAAACAACAGGGGCAGGAAAACCCTGTGAATTTTCCAGAGTGAAGTTTGGCTTACCCTGAAAAGCCGGAAAATGGATTTTGCTAAAATTACTTGGCTGGCTTGAATTAAAATATTTAAATCGATTGTACAAAAAAAACTATTTGTACATATCCGTGCATTTGATTTTACTTATTTATATTCTTAGCATTTTAAAGCCATGAAAGTTTTTCTTTTAAGCAAATTTATAAGGGAAACAAATTTTAAAAAGCCAAGATTAAAATAAATTGCATTTTCACAAGAAAGAGGCGTGAGAAATTCCCTAGAATTCTTTCTGTCTTCTTAGAGTAATGATAACGTTTTGTCCAGCTTTCTAATCCATTCAAACAAAACCAAGAAAATCCTGCTAATACCCTTTCACTGGACGAGAACTCTCTCTCCCGCTGACCCTAATCGCTGGCACATGACGTCGCAGCGACTTTCCCGAGGCTGCAAATTGTTAAAAATAGATTTCGCTCGGCATTTTGCAGGGCAGCTTTGTAATCTAGGAGGAGCTTCTGCTACTCCTGCTCTGGCTCCTTTCCCGGAGCCAGGACACGGACTTGGGCACGTTTCCATAGCGCTGCCGAGCAATGAAATGTTCTAATGCCATTTGCAAGTGGAACGGAAGACGGAGGGGCATTTTCACAGGCTCAATGCTGGCTGCTGGCTGCTGGCTGCTGGCTGCTGGCTGCTGAATGTTGGCTTTTCGGCTGGCAGACAGACGGGCGACATTTTTTTCGGGGCAAAATAAAAATGGAAAGTTGGCATAAAAAGTAAACAGCAGATGGGAGAGGTAACTAAACGGAAAGCAAAAGCCAATGCTGCAAAAAAAAAGAGCCAAGCAAGGGAAAACACTGCCATCCAGCGAAACTGCAGCTGGAGGAGAATGGGCAGAAGTTGCTAAATCAGGTCAGGGATTTGGATGGCGGTGGATGCATCTCTCGGCTCTTGGTGTTGCTTTGTTGCTGCCTTAGCTACCGCGGCCCATGCCCATTTGTTTCCCTCGTTTTTCCTTTTGGCTTTTTGCGGTGCAAGCGAGTAAAAAGTGAAATTGAAATTACGTATACGCCGTGGTGCTCCCGATTCGGGCATTAATTTAATTACTGCCAGAGCGGAGAGACAAACAACAAATTGAACTGAAAAGCCGGCCAAATGAGTGCGCCACATATTCAAGTCTCTTTATGCTTTGTGTGTCACTGGAGCAGTCAGTTGGCAGTTGGCTAAAATGGGGGTTTACCGGGGTTGGGCGACGGGTATTTGCCCGACAACCGCAAGCTGCATTTTTAATTGCGCACACGTGCGCGGCAGCCCCGGGAAAACTCAAGGAGGGGCACCGAGCACACACAGCACAGCACAGGAGTGGCAGCAGTAGCAGCTGGGAAAAGCCGCTCCCGCTGGAAAAGCTGGCCGGAGGATGCGGCAGCTCTACTTGAACTCATTCGGCGTGGAAATTATGGCACGCTCAAGTTGATTTTTACAGGCAGAAGGCAGCGAGAAGCTAGTATTCCCAGCACAAACTCAAATGCAAACACATACACAGAGCTGCACGCATCCTTGAATCCTGCAAAGTTTTGCACAAATGTTCGGCACGTTCTGCGGCCTCCCCTTGGTCATGATCCTCCTTGGTTGCACATGAAATAATTTCTATGATTGATTTGCCATCTTCTTTGTCCCCATTTAGTGAATAAAGTTTTCGATGAAAAAAAAGTCACTTAGATAAGTATTTTTATTGAGGACAAATTTCAACGAATTCAATTAAATTTGTCCGTAAATTACAGCAAAATTTTTAAGAACAAGTATAAATTAAACTGTATTTGTTTGAATTAGTTGTGGGTATAAATTATTAAATTTTTAATTATTGTTTTTGGTTTTCTCTTTTATTACTATTTGTTTCTTAGGATTCTGTTATAGGACTGGGTAAATTCATGCTAAAAATTTCCAATCAAAATTGTCTAGTGCCAAAGTCTTTGGCGAAATTCTTAGGAATCTCTAATAAATAAAGTTTTGGTTTGCTCAAACCAAAAACGATGTTACTTTTTTCTGTGTGCCATTGGCTGTCGAACTTGCAAATGGCTGAACAGCTACTGGGTCTTGTCTTCTGTCTCCTAGCTCCTGGCTCCTGGCTCCTGGCTCCTGGCTAGCTCTTAATTGATATGCAATAAACATTGGCCACCACACGGCAGGCGGTGGTAAATGGTGGTGGAGCTGAGCTCTGAGGAGTCTGACTGGCAGACAAAAGCTGGCACAACTCTGACAAGTAAATCCGGGCAGGACTCCGTTTTGCACGCACTTGCCATTTTCTCGGCTTCTGTTTTGTTTCCTCTCCGACGCTCCCATTTCCGCTTCCGCCTTGTCCTACCCCGCGCCTGTCAAGGATCCAACTTTAATGCGCTTAGGTCTTCGTCTTTGTCTCAGTCTCAGTTTGTTTCTGTTTCTGTTTCTGGCCTGTTTCAGTTTGAATCCTTCACAGTCCCGTCCGGTGTTCAATGTGCAGCATTTAAGAAAATTGAATTACATTGTATTTTGGTAAATTTAGCAAAAAGCGTTGCTTCCTAATTGAGTCTGTGCGGTTGAGGCTTGAACGAGCTTGGGGTACACGCATTGCGAATTGTGTAACAAGCACATTAGACCATAATTAAATAAGCGTCATCATGAAGGAACTTTGATTGCTGATTTAGCAGACATTTGTTTAACCAGATATTTGGGAGTAGGTCTATCCATGAATCAATAATCTGCCTGTAATGAAATTCTTTGGCTCTCCTCGAAAACAGGTTACTTGTTTTATACTGTTTAGATAACGCATCTGGCAAACAAAGACTTTCAATTAAGGTCTTCCAATCACTAATTTACTATTTACATAGACAATGCAATCTTAAGTGGGGGAAAGAACAAGCTGAATGGGGGAAAATCAGCCAACCTAAGTACCTTTACCAGCTTGAAAGTCAAATAAAATTGAAGTGACTGGCGAGGAAAGGTGAAATAAACTCTATTTCGTGCAGAGGTTAAATTGAAGTTCATGCTCGAATGTCAAACTTTACGAGATATCAAAAAAATGTAAATGCATATGTTGAGCAGAATTATGGCATTTATAAATCCAATTCAAAATTGTATATTTTCATAAAATAACGCTTAAATTAAATAAAAAAAATATTGACACATTTCACAGCTTTTTTCGTGCAATTCATTTAAATCAACTTGTTATTATTTATATTGTATATAATATTTTTGTAGCCCCTTATCTTATTCTAAAAATTGTTCGGGAGACTTTTCACAAAAATATATATTTTTTTAGGTTTTTATATTATTTTTCTCATAAATTTTTCTATTGCTCCATTTTTTATATATTTATAGAAAAATCCTAAATTTTTCGAATTGTTAGTCAATTTTTTCTATAGAAATGTGTATTATGTTTATGTCTGGGCGATTATGCCTTTGTTTGATTGGTAAGAATGGTACGACGGGTCGATGCCCAAGTAGTTAGGAAAACGATCCCGAAGACCCATGATTTCTGCAATTTGCATCAAGCTGGCAAGATTATTTTGAAAGGCACATATTCTTTAACGTTCCCGTAAACCAAAATTGGGTTTCCATCACCGCAGGCTGTCATTCATGCCCTAACCAAGATTAGACCCCCGGCTTGCTTAACCGTACATTGAAGGTATTTGTTTTCTAGCTCGATAATGGGTCTCCGCCAATCATATTACCTGCCTTCAGAATTCAATTAGTTATTCATTGACTTATTAGTTAATTTAAAGACATTTCAAAAGAAAAATATATGCTTCTATGAAAAATTTAGACGATGCTACTACTTTTGTTTCCCTGTAAATGGCTTTATACATCCTTCTCGACCATTGATGGCGAAATTGTGCCACAGGGAGTGTACTGAATCAATACTTAACTTGTTCTCTCCATCATGCTCTACCTTTTAAACTAATTTTGTAGTCGAAATCTTCGGATTTGCCTTTGTTTTTAGAGTAATAACATGCAGTTCATGTTCTGTGCATTTCGAGCCTGTTATTTAGCCTGATCGTCCCGAACAAACCAATTAAATCATGTTCTTTATATACCTTAGATTTAAGGATACTATTTTAGAAATTTCACGCTGATTTTTTGTTTGTATTTGTTTTTTAATAGGTAGAATTTTACTTATTTCGCCATATCTTCTTATTTAAGTATGATCTGACCAAAAAAGTGATAAAATAAGCATAAGTTAGAAATACCAATGTAAAAAATAGCCCAAAAGTCATAATTTATTCAATTTAAATGAGCTGCTATACGAGCATGAACTTCAAGTTAACCTCTGCACGAAATAAGCTGTGGGCCACTGTAGGTTTTACAGCAAAAGCAATAATATATATTTTCCTATCTCTAAAGCTTACATAAACTATAGGTATAAAGTATATGCTTTCATATACAATTTTCTGCTTAATTGAATAATTTACTTACTCATTTCAATAGACGCAACACTGCTGGCTGTCGAATTGGCTGCCTTAATGGATTGGCTTTGGTTGGATTTTATCACGTATACGCCTAGTCGCGCATATTGGTTAGCACCAAAATGGAATGGATGAACTTAATAGTAATATAATTCACAGTTTTATTTGAAGTTTGCGTTTCGTTTCGCGTTTCGAATGCTGAATTACACACAAAACAGATAAAACAGATAAAATACAAATTTGTTATTGCCGCCAGGACACACACACACGCAGGGACCGAGACAAATGCCATCTGCTGCTGTTTTAGGTGTAGTTGTGTTTGGTATTCCCACGCTG
Organism: Drosophila truncata; assembly: GCA_008042515.1. Lineage (NCBI taxonomy): Eukaryota > Metazoa > Arthropoda > Insecta > Diptera > Drosophilidae > Drosophila > Drosophila truncata. The sequence continues at coordinate 32,979 of VNJQ01003953.1, read as the reverse complement.
GGACCTAGGAATTTGTCGCTGCTTTTGATTGCCATTTAAATGTGCATATTTAATTTGTTTATTTATCGGATTGACCAGTGCTTCGCCAAAGAGAACAGCACTCGGCAGAGGCACACAGCTGAACGCACACAGCCTCAATGCAATTTAGGTTTTAATTTTAATTTATTTATGGCATTTATTTAAATTCTACCAAAAATATTTGCCTCCGTCCATTTTTATTCGAGCGCCATTTTGGCTTTGTTGCGATAATTTATGCAAATTATTTTCGAATTTCCCATGTCTGTTCAATGGGCCATTTCGGCATTTCCCTCTGGCTACCATTTCCACAATTCATTATTGATTGGCTGAAGCTGTGTCGAATGGATAAACTTTGACTGAATGGAATGAATCAACTGAAATTGAATTAAATTTCAATGATAATTCCTCTGTAAAAACTTTTGAAGCCTTGAGGAAAGTTTGGGGTGGATTTTTAAAAATATTAAATGCTTAAAAAAAGCAAAATATATGCATGATAAATGATATTACAGGCTCCTACCGGAAATTCATATCAAGCATAAATAAATATAATCAAGACATTTACCATGAGTCTCTTAATTAATCCCTTAAACTATTTGAAGATGAGGCAACTTCAACATATTTCATAAACTTTGATCCCCATTAAAGTTTAATTACAGCCTGCATAAATATGTCTATATATGTATAGTAAAGGAAATCATAATAATTCTCGAATGATAATCTGCCTTTGTGGTAAAGGCTTTTACCCTCATTTCCCCCCTCTTAGCTGACGTTGCTTTGTAAACGGAATTCGTATGCAATTAATAAATTGCTGGCTCCTTTCTTACGGAATTTATGCAGCGCACAATAAATATTAACGCTTGTCCCCGTAATTCCCGTTTCGCTGCCACTAAAGAGATTAATACAAAATGGTTGATTAAATTTTTATGACCACAGTTTATTTATATACACCGTGCCGGCATTATCATTTTTCCACTAGTTATTAACTACTTCTGCCAGTGGGAAAGAAACTGCCAATTAAAGAACAAGTCAGCATGATGCGAGTTTCTCGACTTTTAATTATCCTCTTCTCTCTACGGAAATGTAGAAAACTTTTCCAGGCAAAAAATTAGCAAGTATGTTTAACTTTTAGTTGTTATCTGTTCAAGCATATAACTGTGAACAAGTTTATGATAATCCTAAAAGTTTGGTATTAATCTAGTTTTCTTTCGAGATATTAAAAGCACAAGAATATTCTCGACTAAGTTAAGTTTATATTTCAATTATGCGAGTCTAGAAAGGATAATAAACTTAATCATCGTTAAAATATCAAAATAAGTTTCCCTATTTAAGAAAGTTATAATATTATTTTAAAATATTTAAGGTGGCTTAGGTATTAAAGTATCTCTAAAACTTTTGAACAGAAAGTCGAACAAATATATTTTCCAAAAATAAAGCTTTTTATAATCTAAGCTAAACAAATATATATGTATATATCTCACAAAACATAATAAAATTTATTAAATAAAATTTCTCCCATCGAATATTCCTTCTGCTAGTGCTATACCCTCGTCAGAAAGTCCAAATGTCATTTTAATTAAAAACAAAAATGGCCGCTTCAATAACTCCTGATTTGTTAATGAAAATGGCAGCCGGAATAATTATATTACGGCCATTCAGATTGGCCACGTTCCAGTGAACCGGTTGTGGGTCTGGTCAGGCTGCAATTTCAGTTTTGTTCAATTTAAAATAATTAAAATGCCGCATATAAGCCTCGGCCGAAATCCTTTTGCGAGTTGGCGAACCTTTTCGGACCGCAGATATTATAATGCTCATGCCCCTTGAATCTCCGTCCGATTTTCTTTCCCCTTCCTCAAAATTTTGGAGGCACTTGAGCGTTGCTAAGCAAGATTTATGAGTCGCCTAAGGGGGGGCGTGGCATTGACATAGCCCTTGGTCCATGGTCCATGGACCCTGTACTGGATATTTATGTTTTTTTTTCGGTATTTGCCAAGGTCTTTCGCTTTGTTTGCCATCTTTTGCGGCCTCCGAGAAGTTTTCAACTGGCCTTGCGGCTCTATGTCCCTTTGCAGCCGTCGGGCTCATCTGTGAGGTTTGTGGCATTTAAATAATTTAAAACATTTGAGCATTTTGGGGCAATTTGGTTAATGGGCTGTAGAGGGAAAGGGTTCGACTCTAAAGTCCCTAAGCATGAGCTCGTAAATAACGCCGAGCACCCGATAACGATTGGGCTGTCTCAGCTGCCTAATGTGCACTATCAGGATACGGATATCAAGGGAATTCACCAAATAAGGATGAACGAAGGGAAGCCAGTTAAAAACCTGGCTTAAAGGGGCGCCAGCTTAAAGGACATGTGACGCAGGTTCGTGCCACGCTCGCTTATGTGGCGCACTAGTTCAAGGACTCGTCCAACTCGCTCCAACCCAATTACGCAAAAACTACACAAGCAAACTTCTGCACATATACGGGTACACAGAGAGAAAATGGGACTGTAGGCTATACAAATATTTAAAAACACTGTGTGAGACCTATATAATATTTAAATTCTATATTGAATCTTAATGATAGTAATTTTTCCATTTAGGAAAAATCACAAAAGATTTAAGTTGTGTTTATATGTTGGGGGAATTTTAGTAGCTCTTCCATTTCTATTTATTTATTGAGAAGATTACAAAATAAATTTAAATTATAGGTTAATAGTAATCTTCAAAACCTCAATTCATTGTAATTTTCTCCAACTTCTCCCAGTGTTAAGCCTCGAGTAAGACCATTGAATACTGTACTATTAATAAACTCAGATGACTTTGTCAAAGCGGGTTATCGCTTTCTCGCCGTGTACGGGTCTTGTAATAAATGGCATCCAACCTGCCCTGGCAACCTTTAACCCTAAAAATGCGACCCGACCTAGAAATGTGTGTTTGCTAGCCGAACCACACCGCTCCCCCACAGTCATCACTCAGTCACTCGGTGGCTCTCATAGGGGTTCCATTTTTTCCACAAAGCTGCTATGGCGTGCCTTGAATTTTTGTTTATGCTTGCGGGCGAAAGATAAACACTCGCACACTCAAACACACACACACACACTGAAACACTCTGTTCGCGAAAATATGTGCCAATGCCAGGGGATAAAGGAGGTGAATGGAATGGGTGCATGTCCTGGCTGACTGACATCGACATAACCACAAGCAGCTAGCGCAGCTTATGCAAACGTTCAAGGACACGTGGATGCATTGGTGTTTGTGAGGCGCCTGCAGGTTATGCAACACTTTTTATGTTTGCCATGCCTGCTGTGTCTGTGTGTGAGTGCTTTGGTGTTGGCCCAAAACTCTGGCTTTAATTGCTGGCAATTTGTCAGGCTAATTTGCCAAATTTGACACCTCAGCGAGCGCACACACTTACGAATTAATGACGTCAAAAATAAAACTCGCTCGGTTTGCCTCTCCTATTTCTCTCATACTCTCTCACTCACTCCACTGTGTATGTGTTTTGCAGCAGCAGCTGTGTGCGTGTCTTTGTCTGTGTGCGTGCTGTTTTCACTTTCACTTTCATTGATTTTCAAGCATCGCAAATAAATGCTGGTCACACACTCAACACTCAACACTCGACACTAAAACTCACTTGTATTCGCACTGATTCAAAGCTGATTCGAAGCTTATTCAACTTTTTTTCTATTTTAATGTGTTAACTTTTCGCGGGAATTATTTGTGATATTTTTATTTTATTTTTGCTGAACACTTTCTCTGGCTTTTCTCGGTCGCGTGGTTCCTTTGCGTGGCATCATTGGCAGCCCGCAATTTTCAACGTCGAACTGCGCTCGCTGCCAAAACTGAACTGAGCTTCGGCCGAAAGCGTTGCCATGGCCAAAAGCAGCAGCAGCAGCAGCAGCAGCAGTAGTAGCAGTGGCAGCAGCGAAATGCTGCTAAAACTGCCTCTTAAATACTGGTAACAGTTTAGCAGTTGGCGGCGCAGGCGCAGTTTTAAAAAATAAATATATTTCCCGCCGCTTCGCCCGCTTTTACGTCACAGTTCGCATCACACTGTTGCGTCCTGTTTTTCACTCTCTCTGTCGCTCTGCTCGCGGCCTTTGTTTACATTACTCTGCTCGGCTGTTCAGGCATTTTCGTATTTTCGTCCTGCCTTCTATAAATAAAGTTACGCATACGCCACGTGGGCCTAGCGAGGTGAGAAGCCATCAATCGCGTGATTGATTGTGAATATCTATTTCTGGCTACTAAGGCAGGCATTACCTCGGCGGGCCACGTGTCGGATAGATTAGTTTATAAAAGTCAATTTTGATTTAGTTACATGTCAGGGGCCTCTTGTTTTATAAAAGCTGTGCTTAAGTCTTATATTTACTTAAACTTTAGCTTCGAATTTTCCTAGGAAATATTATTCTTGGACCTTTATAAAACCTTCGACAAACTTATGAGGCTGTGGATGTTCTTAGCATGTTTTCGAGAAGTAATCGTTGTGAAGAAATCCCCAGTTTAAAGTCGCAAGGGATGAACTGGTTAATTTATAAGCCCAGTTATTTATGGCAAAGTCGTTTTAATATATACAAATTTCACTCCGCCTGCTTTAAGCTGTCTTGTGGAAATTACTTTGTAAAACACAATTCACTCAAAATTGTGTATACGCCACGGAGGCCAACTTTGTGCTTATTTATATCGTGGCTGAATATCTTAAAGCCCTATTTTTATACTTTCAACACTAACAGACTTTTCTAGACAACCTCCAATTATTAGTTGGCCACGTGTCGAGCAAATGACTTTGCACAACTCAATTTAAAGACCACAAATGCCCCAAAGAATAACTCGAACACGTTTTTGTCCGTAACATAGTGTGTTTGTGGTAGCAATTTTCACGCTGATTGGTTTCCAGTCATTTTTCCTTGTTGCCTTCGCCTTTCATTTATTTTCTTATTTTGGCCATACACAAAAAGTCAACGAGCCAAAGCCAAATGTCAACCAGCCCACTCCCCTTTCCCCTTTCCGCGTCCCTCGTCCCTTCAAGGACTTTCGGAATTTAATAATGAAATAGCCCCGTCCTTGGCCTGCGAACAATTTTCAATTTTCAATTTTCCGCTTTCGGCTTTCGGCGTTTTGGCCTTCGGGGTGAAAATGCGTTTGATAAATTTCCCAACGAAATCGAAACAGGGCGAACTTTTATTTCGTTTTTTTTTCGGCCACGCGTAGCATCACGCACTTGCAATTGGCAGTGGCAATTACTGCAGTGGCATGGCAGCAGCAGCTCCTCAAATAATAATTTGCTGCCACTAATTAAAAGTTTTTCTTGTGCGGGAATAATTTCATTACATGACCAACTTTTTTTTCTGTCGCAGTTTTGTTGCGTTCGATCGATTACACTTCCATACAGAGTTGGATGTGCGCCATAAATAACAACAAGTTAGGCACTTTTCCTATTAGGGGCGTGTCCCTGTGCCTCCGGGACGAGAGTTAAAGTCGAGGATGTGACTGGGAAAGGATGCGAGGGTTGTGGAGCTGCGAAGCTGAAGGCTCGCCTGCGATTTTTATCAATGAACGATGGGCGACGAGACAAAGTTATTATGCAAAATCAGTGGGCGGCTCGTCCTTGTTTGTCCTTGCGTGGGAAGATTGTTGCTGCTTGTGCTGGGATGTGTCTGATTTGGCCGGGGATATTGGTTTGGTTTCTTAATATCGTTCCCAGGAGTTGGGACATGCCATCAGGGTCTGAAAGGCTTTATTTAGACTTTAATAATTATGTTATTTGGGTTTCTAAACATAAAGAGTATACGACTTTAACTGTAAACAGAATTTGGTATTTAAAAAGAGAAGAAAAACATTGTTAACTTTGTATTATATTAAAGTGGCTTTAATACGAATTATAACCAGTAACGCAGTTCTAAAGGATAAGGCATATGCTGACTGTGCTTCCCTCCTCCTTCGCCCCGAACCGTCCTGGGAATCTGAGTGAGGCATCACGGAAGTCCCGGCTGTCTTTTACTCCGCTGGCGGCCATATCGTCTTCGATTGAGTGCCAATCGAGGGGAGATACTGGCAGCGTTGGTGCTTTTACGACCATCGGCATCGAGTACCCCGGCTAATCATAACCGATACCCGATAACTACAGATATCTATACGCATCCGGCAGTTTGCAAGTTTTCCCTTTTGTGTTTTTGGCGGGTGTCGAGCGTTTGCTGCTCATTAGAGGGAAACTGTTGCCGGCCTTCTGCCGTCTTCGTCCTGCTCGAGCTGGTCCTTTTATGGCGGGGATGTGTGCCTGGCGCACTTACACTTAATTGAATCCTGCGGGCGTGGTGGATGCTGTCGACCGGGCTGAGTGGTAGACGGCGGAGGGTGGGTCCTTCGGTGAGCCCCTAAGGCATGCGGCATGCCAAAGCGTTTAGCAACCAAATACGCTTTGCTCCCGATTTGCCGCCCATGCCATGCCGCCCGTCTTTGTTGTTGTTAGGGCTCACATCCTGCCGCTGGCGCATCCTGCTCCAGCTCTCGCTCCTCTTCCATCCACATTCCCATCGACATTCTCATCCGCATCCACGTCCACGTCCACATCCACATCCACTCGCAGTGAACCTGGGAAGAAGAAACCACTGAGCGAGCGAGCGGCTCTAATTCAATTAGCAAGTTCAGCGCCAAAGCGGCAAATGGCTCGTTAAACACGCTGTGTTTTTGTAGTCCCCGGCAAGCCCCGCTCTTTACCCTTCTCTAAAATACACTTTGAATAATTAAGCTTAATCTAGAATATTGCTATAACATTTCTTATTTGATCATAACTCTATATTTTATCAGATTGGTTATAAGGCTTGAATTAGCGTCCTTAATTGCTAAAAAAGACTTTATTTTAGTCGTAAAAACTATTAATATTAATATGCAATTAATTATTTGTTTCATTTTAAAATTTGCTTAATTATTTACAATAATACTTACAAGTTTTTTATTTTGTTTTTGGAGGTACTGAAATATTGTATAATTAGCGAACCAAAGTTCTTTAATATTCTTCAAGTTCAACATTTTATTAAGCTTAAAAACGCATATTATTTTTTTACTTTAGGAATAAACGAATATAAACGAATATAAACGAATATAAACGAATATAAACGAATATAAACGAATATAAACGAATATAAACGAATATAAACGAATATAAACGAATATAAACGAATATAATATAAACGAATATAAACGAATATAAACGAATATAAACGAATATAAGCGAATATAAACGAATATAAACGAATATAAACGAATATAAAGGAATATAAAGGAATATAAAGGAATATAAACGAATATAAACGAATATAAACGAATATAAACGAATATAAACGAATATACATACAGCCGTTGACAGCTAATTAGAAAGAAAATTGAAAATTGTTTGAATGAAAATATTTTATTTTATTTTATTTTATATATATATTTATATTTTATTTAAATTTTTACTGCGAACTTCTTATTTTCTTTTCTGAATTTATTTTTAAAATAATTTAAATAATTTTTTTATTTAATTAATATTAGATTTAATTAAAATTTCATTTAATTAAAAATATATTTAATTAAAAAGTATATATTTTCTTCAAGTGTGCTCACTTTGCATTTAGCATTTGGCCCCGACCAGCTCTCCGCTTCTCCTGTTGCCGGGTTTTGTCCTCCTGCTTAATGCCACTTCAGTTGTGTTTGCTCGTTTTTTAAACATGTTTTATTACATTTTTTGCGCTAGCTGGCGCCATTTTTATGGCACCGGAAGTTGCCACACACAGACACACACTCAGCTGTGTGTGTGTGTGGCAAAATGAGCAATGAGTAAATGAGCAAAATGTTATAAATTGCCAAAAGTCCGCTTTAGACCGATCCCTTTCCCCCCAATGATTTCCGGAGCTTCTCTTTGTTCTCAGCGGTTTTTTGTTCCCCAACCAAACGTTTGCAGATAATGCACGGGAAAATCTTGTTAACTTTGGTCAGTGACCAAAAGCAAATGTGGACGCAGCAGCACCTCTTCTGCCCTCAGGATAATTATGAGCTATGTGTGGAATGCTAGGCACAGACACACAGATACACACCACAGGCAACCGCACATACACAGGTTCTATGTTTAATTTATGCACAAATAACCCGAGCAAATTATTCGCTTTGTTCCGCAAATGTTTTTCGAGTGAATTGTGTTTGGTCAGGAGCGGCAGAGGGGTGAAGATATGGGCAAACTTTGGCCGGCGTTTCATCTTCCACTCCAATATCTGTGGAGATTAACAAGCGTGTGTGCTGTGGCTTCCCTTCGGCACTCTTCCCCACCCAAATTTCCCTGTGCCCTTTCATTCGGGCCATTCTAACCATAATCGCCTTTTCTTGCCACTTGCCGGCATATGCCCATCGTTAGCTGGATATCCTGGCTGTCTACGGCCAGAACCAATCCCCAATCCGTTTGCCCTTTTCCTGGGTTTGCCTGGGTTTTCCTGGCTTCTCCTTTTTGCTTTTCACACATTTACTAGTTGGGTTTCAGTTTTCGCTTCGGCCAGTTCTTTTTTCGTCCTTTTTTTTCGGCAGCTGCAGCAACAAAAGTCCATTATCCTTTTCGGCGTTATCGGTAATCAATTTCAGTGGATGGTCGCAGCGCTAAAAAAGTTTTAGCCCCTAGCAGCGGGCCAACAAAAGCGATAGTTGCACGAGGACGCCATACAACAACAACAACAATAACAATTGTTAGTTTTGAAATATGCACGACCCTCACACACAACCACCCCTTGAAATCCAACTCCACCCTCACACGCACGGAGCCTAACAAAAGCTTTTGAAGTGTTGTTTGCTGTTGCAGCTGGATTTCCACCAGCCGCTCCCTATGCACAGCAAAAATTTGTAGTCTTACTTATGTGGTCTTTATTATTACATATCTAATGGTTTACTACAAAATTATAATAATATAGGGAATACGAATAGCATGTTTTATGTCTAAAAATACTATCTTTTAGTTCTGTTAAGGACTATATATGCCATGCCTTAAAACCCAAACGTCTGAATAAATTATTTTATTAAAAGGATAATTATAAATATACATAAATAAAATTTAGTTTCCAGCTAAATATGTGCCCATTTTTTCTCTTCCTGTACAAAGTGAGTTCTTTAAGCGCATTTTGCACTGCAATTTCAGTCACCCCCAACGAATAATTCAATTGCAATGTGGAGCAATTCCTGCTGTTGTTGCACGTTGCCAGCGAGCGAGGTTGTTACTCCTCCTACTGGCTAGTCAGTCACTTACATAGTTGTCGAGTTGTTGAAAACTTGATTTTTTCACCAGCTTTTTGCCGTGATGCCGCTGATGTTGCACTCGCAATTGGCTACAAATTGGCTCGTCGAATTAGGAGAGAGAAGAAGCCCAGGACGCAGCCTTGCGCTACATTTGAGCAGCAAGTGGTTCCTAATTGAATGCGGACAGCTGCAGCACATCGGAGGGCGGATTTCTCGCAAATATAATTACAATTTTCCATACATTTAGTGCTCGCTGCATCTCATCCAGCTTGCAAATGAATTATGCAGATGCTCCGGCACGGCAGTTGCTCTTGCCAGATGCTCCTCCTTTTGTCTGGCTGTTCATTTCCCAGCAGTTCTTTATAATCGCTGGAGGAGGAAGAATGGGAGCGGAGAAATGAGGAAAATGCAAAAGTGAAACTGTAGCTGCTGCCAGTGAAAAGCACTTTTCAATTTGGCGGCTTGCCTCAACACAACTCATGCCCATCTGAATTGGGCTTTTGGTTCGGCTTTCACTTTTCAATTAATTCTTGCGGCAGCCGCGCTGTGGCATTTTATGTAAGCGCTCCCCAGTTGGCATTTCAATGCCCTTAGGTTGGCCAAATGGGTTTGGTTATTCAGCTGGATGGGAAAATTCTTTAAAAAAATTAAACTCAATTAAAAATAGATACAAATATATATTAATATATAAAGTCACTAAGTTTGTCTTCATATAAATTCCATAAATATTTTAACATAGTATAGACATAATTGATAGCTTTTCGAGAATATTTAAAGTTGCCTACATATTTAATATTATTCAATTATCGCCATTTAATACTAAAGGCTAGGATATTCTCTGATTAAACTATGCTTTCCTAATCCCCTTAGAGTAAAACTTATTCTCGATTTCCCCGTGGCCGCAAACATCTGGCTTTCCGCCTGTCCTCCCCATTATTTTTGGCTGCAACTCTGGCTTTTTGTATGTGGGTCAGTGCGGATTTTGGCTGGTTCTCAGAGAGAGTGCCAAGCCACGTGACTATTTGGAACAATTGCAGGAGCAGGAGCAGGAGCAGGACCAGGAGCAGGAGCCGCAGTGCACGGTCCGATGGCGGGAAAACAGTGGCCAAAACCACAGCAACAATGTGGGGCGAGTGTGTCGATTAGCAAAATTGAAAATGACAAGCTGGAGGCGGCAGGGAAATGCCAGAAACTGGGCCAGGGAGCGGCTTATTATTATGCTAAAGATGATGCAGAGCTGCTCAGGAAAAAGGAAAAAGTGGCAGTGGGTGGAGAGTCAACTAGGAAGTGGGTCAACTGCTTAGCGAGTGGTTGCTGCCAATAAGGGTGCATTGTGGGGTCGAGTGCAAAAATAATCGGGGCGAAATGTACACATATTGGCGAATCCCAATTTCCAGCGGTATACGCGGCGTATGAGTAATTTTCTCTAAGCGGTTTACGTCCACTCGGCAGGGTTTCAGCCAGGGGAACGCGGACACGGGGATACGAATCGGGGTTCAATGCAAAATCCGATATACGATTTATTTTGGTTAACTGCACATCCAATAAACTACAGAAAGGCAGAACGGGGCAGTGAGTCGGGGAGTCGATGTGTAAATATTGACTTTTGAAAATCGAAATCGTCAAAATGTTCATAAAAGTCCAATGGAAACCGTTCAGAGCAGCAAATATTTGGCTCTGCGAACAGACATGACTCCAAATTCCGCCAGCTACCCGCTCCCCGCTCCCCGCTCCCCGAGCTCTTGTGTGTGCATGTTCGTCCTGCGGATGTGCCATGGTCATGGCAACTTTGACCAGCAAACCAGTGAGTCCTGTTTCCCTTCTGACTTTAGCTTGCTGAAAATCACAGCGCATAAATAATGGAAAGCGATTTAATTTTTAACATCTGCAGTTTGTATTGAGTGAGGGATATGGACGATGGCATCGCGTGTTGACCAGTTCCCAGTTCCATCCCAGAACCACTCCAATTCGAATCCTAACCAACGGACTTAAATGCTCAAATTTCACACTTCATTTGGGCACGCCCTGTATCTTGGCCTGGGATTTGAAGGGATTTGTTTGAGGTTTTTTCAGTGGGTCTCCAATGAAATTTTCCGGCCATCAATTATGGACACTCACAGGTGGCTGTGGTTTGTGGCCAGCAGGTCAAGGTTTTATATAAATTTAATATATATATTTTATAAAAAAAATAATAATATTTTAAGCTTTGGAATATTTCAAATCCTCTTGTCATGCAGAATATGGAAAATCAAGGCTTTAGGCGTTTAATTATGTAAATGCAAAAGCCTAGCGGCATTGCTTTATTAAAGCGTGAAAAAATATGGATTTGTTCCAGAATTTTGCTGTGTCCTCTCTATGAATTGTTAATTTTTTTTTAATAAATAATTATTTTTTATCAAGTGCTGCTATCATAAAAAATGAATCGTTAAAAGATAGAACCAATAATTAAATCTGTTTGTATTGCACTTTAATATGAACATCAATCAATCGCCATTTTGCATAAAACAAATATTTGCTTAATTAAAGCAGCAGTTGTGTCACCTTTTAAAGTTTGTCACTTGTTGTATTTTGTTATTTGTTGTTGTTATTTGTCCTTGTTTTACTCAGTGAATTGGTTAATTTTTATACCATGTACCAAAGGTACAAAGGTATTATAATTTTGTGCGATATTCTGTAACAGCCAGAAGGAGGCGTGGCAGACCCCCAAAAGTTACCCAAATATTGGTCAGGACCACTTAAGGAGTCGATATAGCCATGTCCGTCTGTCCGTCCGTCCGTCCGTCTGTCCGTCTGTCCGTCTGTCCGTCTGTCTGTATGAACGCCTAGATCTCGGAGACTATAAGAGCTAGAGACACCAAACTTGGGACTTAGACTTCTTATATCTGCACGCAGATCAAGTTTGTTTTAAATTTTTGCTGCTCCCCTTTTTTGGGGAGCTATTTGAAAAAAACGTATATCTCCCAAATTTATAAAGTTAGGTAAACTATATTCACAACCTTGATGTATTTTATCAAAATACACAGATTGTCTAAATTTCATTACGATCGTGCCATAAATAGCGGAGATATAGGCTTTTTACTTTATACACATTATGTATACAAGAGGGCTCCAAATAACACATGCACCAATACACTTGCAATGGTCACATTCTTTGCCTGCATACATACAGCGAAACAAAGTCAGAGCTATTTCTAGAACGTTCGTTAGAGTAATTGTAAGTTGTCTCGAATTCAATTCACGGGGAGCGGTCCAGGGTACAGGGTATTCTACTGTCGGGACACCCGACTGTATGTCCATCTTGTTTATAATGTTATGTAAGCTTGTATGTGATGTAATTTAAAGTCTTTCAGTTCAGTATATAAAATGTGTTCTCTCTGAAAGCAACTTTAACTCCTTGTTGGAAAACTCTTTGGCTTTAACGACCTTTTCTGTAGAGCAACATTTTCGCAGCGACAATTGTTCATGGTGAACATATTCCCTGCAGTTGTAAGCCGACTTTTATGGGCTTAATGCCTGGGCAATAAACGAAAGTTTTGCCATTTAAGGCAATTTTCATATTTTCGTATTTTTAATTAATGCCCTAGTTGATTGAATCTGACGATGTACCTGAAGGTCCTGCATATAAATGACTAAATGGTTTATGTTTGGGGCGTCCTAATTGGTAGTAAAACTTGGTCATTAAATCGCAACTGATTTATGCTCAAGTTTAAGTTTAAGGCGAGGGACAACTTTGTCTCTGTTCTCCTTTCTCCTTTCTCCTTCCTCCCCTCTCTGGGTATGGAATAAGAATGTATAGCTAAAGGCGAAGTTGACATTCATTATGGCGGTCGGTCGAAGAAGAGGGAGAAAGACAAAAGCGGAAGCTGCTTGACTCGCCATTTTCTTCCATTTCCGCCATCATGAAAACGGGACAAAGGCAACAGGCGAGGATCTGAATTAGCAGTAGAGCAAGGGAGCGATGGAGCAAAGAGGCGAGAGTGTCCTGTCCAGTCCTGGTGCACTCCCATTCCCTCCCCGACTCATCAAAAACTGTTTGAAATGAGTTTTTATTAGTTTTTGTTGCCGCTGCCATTTTTTGCTGTCACTTGTTGTTTGCTATCTCCCTCGTTTGTGTGTGTACGAGCGTTTTTTTGTTGCTATTGTGTGCGTGTTAATTAAATTTCAAATGCACAAAAGAACTAACGACACGTTGACTAAGGGGGGAACTTCGAAGAGGCGGAAGAGCACCCAATGGCGGCCGAATCATACCAAACCCATTCTCGTCTTAATTGCGTCCATGTGTGTAAATGAAAATGTTTGCCATGTTTTCCCTCATATTTTCAATGCTTCACTCTCCCTTCTGTCTCACTGTTTTGGCATTTTTGCATTAAGGAGACAACAAATGCAAAACAAACTAAAAAAAAAATGCAACAACAAGGAGGAGTGGTAGCCAGTTCAGCGCACAAAGATTTAGTCGGACCAACGCCAAGTTTCTGGCCATAAACTTTATTCCGGGGCTTCCGAGTAAAATGTTTTCCTCCTGGCAGCCTCTATTTTGATTTTCCCTTTTTTAAGCTTTCCAGCATTTGTTTTGTTATGGTTTTAATTAAGTTTTAACTGGCGCTAGACCAAAAATGCACCACACCAGATCCCCAACACCAGGCTCCAGGAGTTGCTATAATTCAGACACAATGCACTGCACACAATTTCAAATTCTTTAGTGGAATTATAGTAATAAAAACAAATTTATATTGCTTATGTTTTATCGGGAAAAATTCTTGTTGAGCTTGAAAATGGGAAACTGTGCCAGTAAATTGAGACTGATGTCTGAGACGATCTCCTATGAACTTCGTAATTAGCTTTCTGCATTGTTTTATTTATTTTTTTCAGTGCTTGAAACCAAGAGAACACACAATGGAAACCGAAACCTTGCCCATGAGGCAGCTTTCAGCTTTCGGTTTCGCTTGGCCCGGCAGGATCTTCCCGAGGATGTGGATGCGAATGAGGATTTTCCTAGGCTGCTGCTGCTGCTGCTGACAGGCGCCGGGAAAATTGATTAATGTGACTTGTAAATGGCGCCAGATGGGAAATAGAATGGGAGCGGTGAATGGATAGGATCCTATGGCCACCACGTAAACGGCCTAGAAATGTTGACTGGAAACTGCAGCAATTTGTTGCGTAATTGTTGCGCCAGAAGTGTCACATGCAATTGTCGGAGTCCTTTTCGGGGACGCATGTTCGCAGCACTCTCCACACGGCTATTAGCCAAGGTCCCGGGTCCTTGAGCCGTGCCTAGTTAATAGCCTTCACCATAATTAACAGCCGCCAAGCAAACAATTTCAATGTTTGCTTCTCCGGAATGAAAAATGATTTTTGGCCTTTGCGGCTTGTTTCACGTGGCAAGACATCATAAATATCCAACGCCTCCCTCACTCCTTGTTCAAAAATTTCATTATGCGAAAGTGAGTTTCGTTAATGTGTTTCCTGTTTTCCGAGCAGGCGTCTCAGAAAATGGGGAAAACACAAGAGAAGCCCCGGCAGACATACCAAATTATGCACAAGGCAAGTCGAGGGGATCTTGATTATAGCATGGCATCGAATGATAAATGTCCTGTAAATTAACAGAATTTTATAAATTTGTTTGTACGATTAGTAAATGTTTTAATTGTTCATGAATATTTATTAATCAATTTACTGGAAAGTTATTTGTCATAAAAAAACGTTTACTTTAATTTAATAAATTGTAATATTTAATTATTAATAAATGTATATACCTTAATGATTTTCCAGATTCTCACCATTAGTATTTGATTTGTATCTCAACTTTTTTTAGTAATATTCCCCCTTACTGTTACCCCATAAAAATATAAATATTTTATGATACTTTTACCGTAGTTTATGCGTAAATCAAGAACATTTTTCTGTCCTGTGAGCTCATCCTTCGCTAAAGGTATTGAAGCCTCCTTCACCATGTGATTTATACAGGTTCTGAATTATTATTCTTCTTAAGGAACCCACAGTCCTATAATACTTTCTGCCTACCAGACAGGGGGCTTTACTCTCCTTTTTCCATTTCAGGGACCTATCCACAGCTGGTCGTAATTTATGCCAATGACAACATTGGCAATAACAACAGCCATTTCCTGCAGAGGCCAATGTCAGCTTAACAATTTAATTCGAACACTGCCACTCCTCTTGGTCTGGCAGAAATAAGTTAACTGACTTCGTATTGGCCAATGCAAATTTCTGTAACGCGAAATTTGCAATTTCTGCATTAAGTCAACAGGGCGGCTGGGTGGTGCCAGGGGGAAAAGCGTGGCAGCGGGGAAGAACTGTCGAGAGGCGAGACATTTGCTGCGTTGCTGGCGTGACATTTGTTTGGTTTTAATTTCGGTTCAAAGGTTGCCATGGCAGCCAGACTCCCAGCAATTCCACATCCTACTCCCGCTCCACTTCCATTCCCAACTCGTACTATAGTTCCATCTCCCCTCTGGGGCTGATGAAGTATGCCGGGGCCGGGCGGTCCACTTGCTGTCGTCGTCGCTTGGAACTGGCGAATGCAAAATTGAAATATTGCATGAATTGCAGGAATGCACTAAGCCATGAAGTAACCACCGCCCACTCTGAGACCCACTCCAATCCCAGTTGCCCCGTGAAAATGGGCATGGCCGACACACGACGTCGTGCAACTATTTAATAAACATCAGCGGGGGCGCAGGGGTGCAGTGCGTCTCCCAGAGCAGCACTCATTTTGGCTGCGGTCGGAGGAGCTTTTGATGTCTCGCTCGGGTGCATTTAATAAGCTGCCACCGGAGGGAAACGCGGAATGCCGAGGGGCGTCGGCAGGTCCTTTGACTCCTAGGACTCAATAAGGCTGCCACGGGGAATCCCAGCACGACAGAACGGCACCTGGAATATGGAGCTGAATAGCTTTGACATTTTCTTAAAAAGTTATGATTTCGTGTTAAAGCATTGAGTATTGATTTGTATGCTTTTAAATTGGCAAAGGAAAATTAAAATAAAATAATATTGCTGCTTATATTTTTCTTAGAAATCGTTTGAGATACCCGACTGGCAATGGAAGATACAAGTATTGTAAGGAAGAAGTATCAACTTAGTAATAAGTCATAAGTAGAGGTGGAAATATATAAGCTTTTTTGTTTTCATATAAACTATTCTGAAATCTTCGGAAAAAACAATATGAGATTGAGGCTGGTTGTAGTAAAAGAGTGAATTATTACTCATTCGGAATAATATAATAATTTGTTTTACCATAAAAAATGCTCCATCTCCATTTCTTCTGGGAGCTTTTAAAGACCTAATTAATGTGCAGAGATATGAGAGAATAGCATAAAATAGAGAAGTAGATATTAGAAGATACTAGAAGATACTAGAAGATACTAGAAGGTACTAGAAGATACTAGAAGATACTAGAAGATACTAGAAGATACTAGAAGATACTAGAAGATACTAGAAGATACTAGAAGATACTAGAAGATACTAGAAGATACTATTAAAAACATGGCTTTCCCACTTTTCCATTAACATTATTTTCATATTTAATTTTCAAAAATTGACTCAGGTCTCCTTCGTGCAAGGTGTAAAGGTGTTTCCTTCCGGTCCATAATTTATTTTTTGTTATGCAATCTATTGGATTCCCACAACTCAGCTCAGTTTATTTTGGGAAGCAAGTGCGAATGGAGTACAAAAGAAAAATGTTGTTTGCGAATGCTGGTAAACAAAGGGGCAACCAACTGCAGCCTTTGGATTTTCCGACTGCTCTGGCTGGATGCCAGCTGCTTGTTGGGGAAGGTAGCATGGCGGGATGGCGGGATGGCGGGTTGGGTTGGCTGGATGGAAATCCACAATAAACCAGGTCCTGCGAGGAAGTGACGAAGGCACGAAGGAACCCAAAACTATTTGCACTCAGCAGAAGCAGGAGCAGCAGCAGCAGCAGCGGTAGCAGAGGCAACAAATGTTGCTGCGGTGTTGCCTTGTGCTACTTACGGCTGCCATTTGATGTCGATGGAGGATTCAGGATGGAGAATATGGATGAGGACGAGGATTTGGTGTAGCGGATGAGCATTGGGATGAGGATGTCGATGTTTTTGTTCGGCATTCCCAAGTATTCCGAGCAAATATGAAGGCGCCTGGTGATGTGTTTACAAGTTTTCGAATTGTTGTCATTGTCGTCATCTGGCCGGGCTCCTCTGGCTTTGGTTTACCCCCCAATCTTGGCCAGCTTCGGCGTCAGTCCCAGCCCGCTTTTCATTACCAATCGGAGATGGCCCTTACCACTATCTAAAGCAAACATCAATCAAGCTGCATTATGCAAATATTCGCTCGAAACTTGCAACAAAAGCGCATCGAGCAAGGAGAGTCGAAAAAGGAAAAACGAGAAAAGGGTAGCAACAAATGGGAATGGGTAGGGGGCAGGGATGGAATGAGCATTGGGGATGATGTCTCAGACTCAAGATTGGAGAGCAGCCTGTCAGACGTCAAAAAGCAGTTGCTATCCGTTTCACCGCCCCCACATTCCAAGTCCCACATCCCATCAACCCATCATCCATCGCCGCTGTCAGTCGCATTACTAAGACAACAAGAGGGAACATCATCTGCACTCGGAAAAATAGGGAAAGTCATTAATAATATAATCATATATAATTTTTCTTAGTTTGAGGTATTTAAATATGCTTTAAAAAGACAAAAATAAATAATTAATTCTTGGTATTTTGTTTTTAATTGAATAGTTAAAATTTGTAATTTGTGGAAACATCTTCAATTTCAAATAAGAAATCAATCTTATATTTTTTAATTTGCATTGCAATAGCTTACCATTTTCGGTTTGAATTTGTTCGAGCTAAATTATATAGGAAGAAATTCGAGGAGGTGCACGGCAAAAGCCATGACCAGGCTGCTGCCAATAGTCGACGGGATTCGGTTCCAGGATCTGGATCCTGGGAATCCTGCTCCTTCCCACCGTTCGCATGAATTAAACGATAACGAGTTTTGGCTTTCATCGCTTCATTTCGAAGCTAAGGCTAAAAGCAACTGAAGGGTTGCCGCCTGCCAGCGCCAGAAAAGCTAAAACGAAAAGCCAAGGAGCTGAAGAGGCGAACTAAAGGACGAGGAACCAAAGGGCCAAAAGGACTCGAGTCAGCCGGCTTTTGTTTATGCGTAAAGTTTCGCGGCTTTGGAGGAACAGAAACAGAGGACTTGAAATATATCTAAGGGGATTTCAGTCGTAGTGGAACGAAATTAAAATGTCTGTTGATATTTATGCTAGCACTTTAAAGGGGCTTCCCCAGGGATCCCACACATGCGAAGAGCTATACGTATGTGTACAGTATTGAATTGCCATATATATAGAGAATCCATATTCCCGAATTCCATTTCTTTTTCCCAGTTGCCAACTTTCTGCGGCAGTGAAGTTCCAACTTCTTCGCTGCTGACAATAAACAAAAGACGAGTCCCGAAAAAAAGAGAAAACTGAACTGAAGTCCTGCAGAACTTGAAGAACTGGAAGAAGGGGGCGTGGCAGATCTCAGCTTGGCCCCGCCTGCTGGAGTTTGTTTAGCTGGCAACACTTTGTCGGTAACTTTGCATAAACTTTACGTTTGGCTTTCGTTTTTCGGAAAAATCCGTTTCCTGGCGAGGGAAAACTTTGCAAATTGCTTTTACGATTTCCAAACAAAATGCAAAATGCATACAAGAGCAAAAACTACCGTGTGCAAAGAGGAGATCTTGGCAGAAAGGTAAAGACTTTGAAGTCTAATTTTTGGGATGGAAATATCGCCAGGAAGAGATATTAAATTGTAAATTTGCTTTTAATTATTAAAGGATGTGGTAGTTGTTGTATTGATCGATACTTACTATCACTTTCAAATAACATATCGTAAAGTCTTACATATTGGTTTTCCTTTATACATACACTGATAAAAAAAACTGAGAATTTTGGTCATAAAATCGTGACCATTTCGGTCACGAAATCAAACCAAGAATTTTTCGTTCTTCTTTTGATATTTTCGTTCTTCCTTTAAGAATTTTTGGTCTTAATTTAATTTTTTTTGGTCTTAAATTAAGCCTAAAAAATCTTACTTTAAGAATTTTCTTACTTTTATTAAGAATTAATTTTGAGAATGCACAAATTCTCAAAAGTAAACTTTTTTTTTCTATCAGTTTAAAAATACATACATGTTTAGTCTAGTTTCTTGTTTTAGCAATGTTTTCATGTATTTTATATATTTTATAATATTATTTTGATATTATGGGTCTATGAACTTATTAAGGATATTATTCAACAACTCCTTGTGAAAAGGTGCACTTAATGACGAAACCCTGTTGTTAATGAACGTGCAACTTTGATCCTGCTACAACTTCACTTCTCTAGCTATTTTGCATAATCCTTCATCGGCTAAGCACTTTGCTTTTGGGGTGTCAGTGGAAAAGTACACACAATTTAATTAGGAGGTACGAGCATGGCTCGCAGCCTGGCCCGAAGCACTGGGCCATGTGTCTGTGAGTGAAATCAAATATGCGTAAACATCGGCTACTGGCAACGCAAACACTCGCCCGCCCACAAATACATATCTAAACACGGCGCAGGCATGCGTAATTAAATTTACATGAATTTGATATGGAGCACACAGCAAACGCACACAGGAACACGCTCCCACGCACACATGTGTCGATTGCGCGACTTGCAATTAGCATTGCCTACTTTCCAGAGCCTTGGCAGGAAGCACCAATTCCTATTGCCTCCTCTCGAGTGCTTGGCTTAGAATTGAATTCCAACATTTGAATGCGTAACACACACTGACAGTGGAGAGCACATTAATAGCCTTTCTTTTGAATAATTTTTCTAAGTTTTAGAAAAATATATTTTCGTATTTTAATTATATTTTATTTTATTAATTTTATGAATAATATTGGGCCTAGAAATTATAGACTGCCGTCTGGGAGCTTTTAAAGACCTAATTAATGTGCAGAGATGAGAGAGCATAGCATAAAATAGAGAAGTAGATATTAGAAGATACTAGAAGATACTAGAAGATACTAGAAGATACTAGAAGATACTAGAAGATACTAGAAGATACTAGAAGATACTAGAAGAAACTAGAAGATACTAGAAGAAACTAGAAGATACTAGAAGATACTAGAAGTAGAGATCAAAGAAAAGACGTAGAAAGAGACATGTCCGATCATTCAGAGACTAGTTTGCATAGAAACAGACGGCTGACGGATAAGGCCATAAGGCCGACTCTGCTGTTGATAAATATCATGAATACCTTGTAAGGATATAAACATGTAAAAATTATTGAATTTTGTCACTTTAAAATGTATACAAATTAAAATGTATACACATTTTTATTTTGATTTTCCCATTTAATAGGTTTTTTTTTTTTAAATGAAAAGATTACATACTTGGTTCCTTTATTGGGTAACCCCGTCTGTGAATGAACATGTGAGAATGCGACAACGTACTGAAATAAATGAACTGTTGCGAAAGTTCATTGCGAGGGGAAAACTTTTGGCATTGTCTGCTGGGGCGCTCCCCTCTTGCAAGAGCTCGCCCGCCCCTAATTGGCCATGACCCCATAGCGCCCGCATCACCAGCCCGGCGTCAGCTCCACTCCTGGCCCCCCTGTCGAGCCCAATGAATCTCTAATTTGGCGCATTTCAGAGTTCATAATAATTAAAATTACGCGCTGTCTGCAATGTTGTTTGTCCCCGGTTTTCGTTGTTGTTGTCCTTGTTATATGTATTATTTATGGCTTGCAAAACTTGGTCCTTGCGACTTTTGCCTTCGACTCCGGTCTTGATGCCAACTTTTCGGTTTTCGTTCGTGGCATTCATCAACTTTTTGCGTAAACGTCACCCGAACCAGACAGCCATAAAGAGAGCAGAAGCGAGCGAGCCGAAAGAGTTATAAATAGAGATATAAGTCGGTGCTTTTGTCACATTCAGGATACGCAAATCTGATTATGAAAAGCATTTAATTTATGCGAATAATTGCATTCGGGGAACATCGCTTTCTGGTGGATGGCGCGATGTTGATTGAAAAACTTGTATGACACATGCGAGCGAGCGAGCGAGCTGTTGGAAAAGCTGTTGAAAATTCTGTTTGACAAGCCCACGAAGGCAACAACAAAAACAACAAGAACACCAGCATCGCTGGCATTTTGTTATTATTTTTGTTATTATTCCAGCTCTTGACAATGTCAACAGTTTTGCGCTTTTATCTGTTTGCACAGCCCACTCTCTCGCTCTCCGTTTCTGACTCTCTGTGTGTGTGTTCAACATAAAGCGATTAATTGCTTTTCATTAAACGTCGCTCGTTATATTGCCCCGTCTTCTGCCGTCATTCCTTTATGCTCCCTTTGGCCCCGCTTTGCCTTTTGCCAGGATGCGCTTATTTAACTTTTAATTTGAAGTCGCGCGAGGAGGCAATTTCATGATGTGTTTACCTTGCGAAAACAACATTAAGCCAGCAACTTTGGATTCGTGCGACGCTTAAGCAAAACTTAGCTAATTTTAAGACGGAGAAGAGGACACTCTAAAGGCCTCAAAGACGGTTTTATCTAAATATGCAAAAGCAATTTAAACTAGCCAAATTCATTAAATATTTCGATATTAATAAACTATTATTAGTTGACTGCGGAATATTAATAACACAGGTCAACAAGGTCCAGTTGTTTGAAAGATATGGTTCTATTGGGTGCGTGGAATCCGAATCCGGTATCAGAATTTGGCCATCATGTCAGAATTTTGAGATATCTCAAAATCCGCACCGAATTTCTTTGGAAATGAACCCTACCTTTTCAACAACTCACAAAATAAGGCTTAAATATGCCTTAAACTTCTATAAAAACCTCAGGAATTACAATCCATTATATTACCCCCTTTTCCCTGTAAAAAAGGAATGTTTAAATCTGGCGAAAGTATGATGAAACTTCCCTGTCAACATTACAAATTAAACACTTCAATCACACTCAAATCACTTCATGTGGCAACCGACTTATCAGTCATGGCCAGGAGTGTGTCACATTTTTTTGTAGATCCTTGGCCGTTAAGCAGTCTGCGCCGTAAAAAATGGCATTCTGAGCCAGACAGGTGAGCAAACATTCAACTCACAAGTGCCAGTCCCCGCTTCGATGGCCAAAGCAACGCCCAGTTTACAGTTCAAAGGTGGCTGGAGGTCAAGGCCGTGGCTACAGAGGCAAATTTAAGGCAATCCTGGCCAGACGAGACGCGGCGCGGCAAGACAGCTGGCCAAGTAATTGGCGTGGGCTTAGCCACGGGGGCAATCAACCGTTCCGGGCTGGCCAATTCCAAAAGCAATAGCAATGCCCCAGCCAATACCCAAAGTCCATCGATATATCATCTTATTTCATCCGTCTGCTTAGCAATCGCCTTTTTATGGCCAGCCAAAGCCATCAGAAGCAATAGAAACTTTACAACTTGCAGACATCGTTTTGGGTCAGAGACAAGAATTTTGAACTCGACTCTGACTTGACTTCATTGAGCGCCAAGTCGGTGTAGTGTGTCCAGTGTGTGTGTTTGCATACAAGTATGTAAGAGTTGTGTACATGCAGGAACATTGGCCCTAAGCTGAATTGGACATTGGTTATTGGTTATTGGATGGGCAAGGACAGGGGCCAAGTACCAACTGCTTCGAAATCGGGCTAAACAGCCGGACAAACTCTTGGTTTGAAGTTGCCCGAAAGCATTTCCTTGTCACCATCGAACTTTTTGGTCTCATTGTGTGTTGTTCCCGGCATATTCCATCAGTACGGACTGCCGTTCTTTTTTTTATGGGAGTTATCTAATATTTTTAAGGGGATGCTTTCCTCTGAAAAAAGTTAAGATTGAAGTATGTTTATTTTCTAAAAACACAAACATTTTATATTAAATAGTTTCTTTGAGACGTGTATCCTGTAGCCTACATATCTCCTGCCTGCTCACGGACCACGAGGTCCACGAGGCAGCACCAGGACCAGCCTTAGCCTTGGCCCCACAATTTATGAACCATGGCTAACAGAGCTCTGTTAGCGACCACGTGCTTTCCTGCAAGTCCATGATTCTGCGCACTGCGCCCTGCTTAACTCTCCGCGAACTGTTCCCAGTATTTGGCCACGGTGCGTATGATTGATAAACCAAAATAAATATTTGCCAGCCTCCGCGATGCATAAAGTGCCACAGAAAACGTCGAGGCAAAAGCTGCTGCCAGTTCAGCTCAGAGCTGTTGAGGATGGGATTCGAGGGCTTTTTTAGGCGTTGGTCGCACGTTGGTACCGGGGTCAGGGGGTCAGAGGGTCAAAGGGGGCACTCCGCCAAACATCTGTGTTATGGGTACGAATGTGCACACACAGATACGAAATACAGACTGACAGCAGTGACCTTGAAGCAGGCTTTTGCATTGCCAGTGGAACAGGAGAGCGCGTGCTGTGCCATTGTGTGTGCTTGGTGCGTCACGTGTAAGCAGTTTGCTTTATATTTGTTTCCAAAATATATATGTACGTATGTATATATGTATGTGTATAAGTGCGTGGGCGAGCATTGGCCTCCTCGGCATTATAAAAACTAATGGAAATTTAATTTCTGTTTGGGGAAGCATTAGCATTTTCGGTGTAGTTGCCATGATTATTATGCTCATTACAGGGCTCTTCCTTTGAAGGCGAACAGCAATAAACTAAATTATATAGGGTTTGTATAGAAACCTAACAATATTTATTGTTTTATATAGGTAAGAAGATAATTAAACAATATAATTAAATATGTTGCAATGCGAGTTAATTTTACTATTAATTTCACAGTTTTAACTTTAATGTTTGAAAATATAATTTCATATTCGGTTTTTCTAGAATATTGTTATAAGACTTAAATTATATGAATGTTACCTAGGATATTATTCCGTACAATTAAGTCACTTAAAATTGTTTACTGGTTTACTACCAATTTAGCTTAAAGATAATATTATAAATTATGAAGCCCTAATGTTTCTAATAAAAATTATAACCTAAATTGAATTTAACCTCCAAAGAAAGTTGCTGTATAAGAATATTTACTGTTCAAAGCCAGCACTGGTTGTATTATTTTTTGTGGCAAAGCCCTAGCTTGCTCCCCTGGGAACAGGTGTCAATTAAATTCCCTCATCAAGCTGATTAACAGAAATTCAGCAGCTGTCGAGGCAATTGTGGTTTTCCCCTATTTTGCAGCCCCTTACCATCCCATCAGCATCTCCAGCCAGCTGCCAATGCATTGAATTACAATTTAATTGTCGGGGCGGCGCCCACAGTTTGCTCCACAGGATGTCAGGCATTGTTTCGTGCTGGATTTGCAACTGTCAAAGTGACAAGCATTGGCATCGCCTCCAGCCGGAGTCCCGAGACCTGCGCCATTCATCCACTTATTTATGCTGTTTGAGCATTTGTTGTGCACTAACTGCTCCTACAGCTCCGCCAGTAAGGAGAGCCGGGTGCAGGAGGAGCCGGAGCCGGAGCCACACATAAATTGCTCCTGACATGCTCCGTTGACTTTTATGAGCGGCAATGGGCCCGAGGATTGTCTTGCCCTCCTCCTAATTAGAGCCATCTCCCAGAGAGCAGAAGCAGGAGCAGAGTCAGGAGCAGGCACGACACGGAGTGGGCGATGTGTTGCTTCGGTTGAGAGGACGCACTTAACAAGTGGAGCCGTGTCAGTGGCAGACTCCGAGCTGCAACCGCAAAAGCAAAACTTCTGTGAAATAGAAATGTTGCAAAATATTTTAAAGGAGAGATTCCGTCTCTCCTCTCTCCATTTACCATTTACCATTTACCATTTTCCATTCTCCATTCTCCATTCGCCGTTCCCCGATTTTTCCTCCTCTTGGCTGGCAGCAACTTTTCGTTTCGTTCAGGTTAAATGCGCGCGAATTGTTTTTTGGCCAGCAAAACTTTGTGATTTAACTTTTGAATAACCGCCAGCTGGGGGAAAGGCAGAAGGGGGGATGCAAAGGGAGACTAGAGAGAGTGTGCCAAATATTTAAGTGAAATTCTTTTCCAGCTGACTCAGCTGGAAACAAAGGATCCTTGCGATAGCTGGGTCCTGTCGACTAGTTAGTCATTTGCCGGCGCACCTAACATCCAAGAGCTGTTGTCCCTGAAAATTGGGATACATTTTATGCTCTTAACCTTTTTATGCAAATTACTATTTCCTCGTCTATTCCGTTCACTTCCTGGTTTTCCGGATCCAGGCTCTCCTGGATCATTCTTCCTTTTTGGTCACATTTGCGGCTAGGAGGGCAAACATGGTCCGAATGTTTCCTGGATTCTGCTGCGGTCTCAACTTTTTGTCCAACTTGCTAATCAGCCTGTTTGCTTAGGCCTCCGGCCCCTCAGCCCCATGGACTTACATGGGTTAATGGTCAGGGGCCTTTATAATTAATGCACACACGTGGCAAGCCAATTAAAAAATATTTAAATTCTATTTGGACATGGTCGACTTAAGTACTTACAAAGAAATTAATTTTAAAATCCGTATTTATTTTTATGAAGAACAATAGAACACTTTTTTAATTAAACGTGGAACCTGTTAAGAGCAACCATTAATGAACATCAAAAGCAAGGGTTTATTAAAAAATACTTTGTTCTTTCCTCGAATTTACTACGTAAATATAAATTAAATAATCAATTTATATAAAATTAGTATATATATTAAATATTAATGAATATAAACCAGTAATTCCACAGGTAAAACCTACAAATATTTTGAATTATATTTACTTAATTTTGTAAACTCTGAACAACTTCCGCTTAATCCGATTTTCATTAAAATTCCTTGAATATATTTTCCACTTTATTTGCAACCCATAACTTTGGCTGTTTGCCCTTGTGCCTTGCATGGAAAAATATGAAAAATATAAATTTTGAAAACCCGAAACGGAGTTGCTGTCGTGGTCAGAAGACGGCGCCTCCTGTTTGACCGACAATTTATTACAATCACGTCAAAACTCATTTGAATGGCCGGCATCCCAGCCGCAGTTGCTGGCCATAAATCAGAAGCTGCACTGGAGCTGATAATGCCGAAAGTTGGGTAGCTGGGCGAGAGTTTAACTCCGCTGTGGGCAAGATGCTCAATTGAATTGGCCGCCGAGTTTTGGTAGAAGAATAAAAAGGACCCAAGCTCGAGAGGAGCAGGATGCGCTTCTGGCTTCTGGTTTCTACTGCTCGTGTTTCTGGGTCACAGGCAAATGGGTCAGACGCGGAGGAGCCTTTCACGCCGGAAGGCCGCATAAATCACAGCGAAAGTGAAAATTACTTAAATTCTATTTCAGTGTATCGAGAGAGAAAGAGAGGGAGAGAAAGGGGGAAATATAAAAACACGATTTATCGACCTGCAGAACTAAGCAGATGGGATAACTCATGGAATATGCAGAGTTTCCCATTTTATTACAGCATAAAAAATCCAGAGTATTTTTATAACAGTTTTAAAATTGATTCCGTAGGGAGAAAGGATTTTATTCATGAGAGGATATAGATTTAGGAAGACGCAATTTCATAGGTCTTTTATCATTTGATTAGCTTCCAGACTGATAATAATTCATAATGCATTCAGCATAATTTAAAAGAACTTTTAAAATGTTTCTTAAGAAGCTAATAATTTATTAAGCAACACATACAACTTTAAGTTTCTCACTCCCCCAAATGATCCTAGAACCAAAGTGCCTTAGTTCTGAAGTCCTTAGAACTACTCCAAACTTTACTTTGCTGCTGCAGATAAAAACCATTATCCCGGACATCGTTGGCGGCCACTCACAAGAACCTGCATAAAGCTGCACAAATTGACTTGTTTATGCGATAATTTCGTGGAGGAGCCCCCAACAATTCGATTATTTAGTGATTTCAGAGGATTTCTAAAGACTGTCAGGGGAAAAGGGCAAAAGAAAGGAGCTTGGCCTGGGCAGTTCACAGCTGCTTGCAGCTCACATGCCTCGGAAAATAAAACAAGATTTATTTAGTTGGCCCGGCATTAACTGTTGCCCTTTTGTTATGGCCAAGATTCCCTTCCTTAACCGTCAGGAACTCTTCTATAACGGCTTTGTATGCACGTGCATGTGTGTGTGTCGAAGGAGCCAACACATAAAACTCGGATGGGTTTTCTTTTCATTAAAAGCGGATTTACGCACACACACAAAGTGGTGAAAGGTGGCCCAGGACAAGGGGGAAGGCGAGGACTGGAGTGAAAGGAGCGAGCCGGGAAGTGAGAGCAGCTTATTGCACAATAAACACGAACACACACCACACAGCCACACACAAATTATGAGGCTGGCCAGGCAAAGAAAAGTCCCCTCAGTGTTCAGATGCTGAGTCAGCGCCAAGAAGTTTCCCTTCTAAACTGCACAGGAAATAAAAATGTCTGAAAGGCATTCAGAGTTCTTCAGAGTTATCAACTTGAACTCCTTGCTGCATTGGGGCAATATTGAATATTTGATTGGAAGACTTCTATAACTATTTTTTACTTAGGAAAAAAGTGGGAAATTTAACATTCTTTAAGGTTAAATATTGAAATATAGTTACCCTATCTTTGTTTTTTTTTAGTTTTTTTTTATTTATTTATTTATTTTTGAATCTCCTAGTAAATATTCTCTCATAGGTAAGCCCAATAGTGTACCTTTACTTTTACAAATTAAGAAAATAAAACATTCTCTCCGTGTAAGAAACGATGGCGATAACGAGTCCACAGTCAAAGGATCTGCGCCATGTGTGTGTAAAAGTGTGTGCCAGTCGTCAACTGGTCAATGTTGTCACAGACGAATGTCAACAAGAGATAAGCCATTCATTTTATTCATTCATTCAGGGCCATCCCCTCAGTTCCCATCAGTTCCTCTCAGTTCCTCTCAGTTCCCATCAGTTTCCCCATATACCCCATACTCCTTGGCCTGGACAGTTAACTATTCCGTAATTTGAGACTTGTTTGCTGTCACTCGAGACGAAAATAATCGACTTTGCCACGCCGTCTACTCGCCATCTAGCTGTATACCACATATACTATAAACATATATAGTAAATCGTTATTCCCGAGGAATTTGGGCGCGACTTGTCTCCGATTTCGTGGGCAGACCGGGTAAATAGCAAATAAAAACACGTAAACGCAAACATGAAAGGCTGGCGGCTCTGCTTTGTGGTCCGAAGGATTGAATACCCTGAAGGATATGTGAATTATCGTGACCACTGGTTTACATAAGCTATGTGTAAACGCATTTTGTGTAAGCTAAGCCCAATCGATTCCAAGGGTAAGATGTCTCCTGCAGAAGAAAGTTACCTCATGCTGGGTTTAATGAATAGAGTCCCCGTCTATGAACTAAGTCCTTTATATTCTATAGGGCCTTGGATTTCAATGCTATATACTTTTAGTTAGAAAAGGTACTCCTATTTTGTTGTAATAAATAAATTTGTAAATTGTACATACCCTCTGTTAATCTTTAACTTCCTTTTGTCTTAAAGCCTTAGTCAATTTCGATATATCTTTCCATAATTGCTATACCCTTTTCCAGGACATAAGAACGTAGCAACGCCCCCATGTGACATTTTTTGTGGCAGGACTTGAATGATTATTTTTGTGTGTCTGCTCGTGTGGCTGAAGCCAGTAAGAAACCCAAAGTCCTTTGCTAATTATGCCACAGAGTTTTGCTGTTGACTTTGCCCCCCGGCTCTTGGAAATAAATGATAGGATGCCTGGTCAGCTCATTCACATCCTGGCCATGTTTGTTGACCATTTCTTGGGCTTTTGGCCATTTGCCCGAGACAAAACAAATGTAGCTGCATCCGGGCCAGAGTCGTCCTGCCTGGCTGGCTGCCTGGCTGCCCGGCTCGGCCTTACACATGTCCTGCGGCTGCCGCCTCCAGTTTTTCTGTGCGGCCACGCCAAATGCATTTTTCAACTGCTGACCAGGGCAGCTGCTCTTGCCTCTGCACGGAGAAAAATGTTTAAATATCAGTTCACAGATAAAAATGTAGAACGAAAAACTCAGGAATATTTTTCTTGATTTTGGTGTTCTAGCGTCTTGAAATTTTCAAGTACGATTCGGGATTAAATGGTCTGATTAATCCTGTTTCGGGATTAAATATTTTTAATAATCGAAATCGTATGTATAAGCGTTCTCGGTGATAGAGTTAACAATTATAACTAAATAATTACAGATTACAGATTTAAATAAAAATTCTTTTATGTCGAAGCCTACGTGAAGCTTAGTTTGGTTAAAAGCTAGTTGGGAATTATAGATAGTTTAATACTAATTAAGAGGGTTAAATCGGTCACTCTAAAATTAATGCGTAGTTTAATAAGGTTTAGTTTAATAGTTAAAAGAATAATTAAGATTGAATTACATTTGAATTTTTAGTTAATTTTCAAGCCTAATCGAGATTGAATCAAAAATTATTGGGATTGAATCAAGAATTTTTGGTATCAAAATATCTAAAAATGGTCGGGATTAAATCAAGAATTTGGGGATTGAAAAAAATAAGTGGTTTATACTTATAAAAAGAAAAATCAAAAATCATTCCCATTTGGGATTAATTTCGGCAACAATATCCCGGAATTTTCTATTTGTGTTGGTATTTTCTCTTTAAAATGAAAATACCAAAAGAAATTTATTTGATTTATGTAGTTTCTACAATTAAAAATCTTGCACTGAAAGTAAAATTTTAAATTTTAATTTATTTAGGAAATAGGAAACGTTGATTTTACTGCTTTAAATATATCATTACAACATTGTCATTATAATTATTCAGCATATTTTTTTCCAGTGTTCTGATAACTCTGGAGCTGATGCTTCGCCCGCCTCGTTAGCCACAGCAGCTGCTGGTCCTGGTCCTGGGAGCGGGGGCAGTGGGAAATGGGTTAGGGCCAAATGTTGCACGGTGAAAAATAACAGAGCACCGGATGTGTCGCCTCCCGGTACCCCGCCCCGTTTCCCGTTTTCCGTTTCCCCGCTCCTCCCGGCAGTCGCTTTGAGTGCTGTTTGACTTGCGTATAAATGCAATTTACAGTTGCAGGCGACGCCTCATGAATTTTAAGGAGCTGGCAAACTCAACTGCGTCTGCCACGCCCACCCGGAATTACTTTTGCACACCCCTCTGGTCGTTTGTGTGTGCTGTGGTGTAGGGTGTGCGATAAATGCGTCACTTAATTGTGCGAACTCATTTCTGATAGGTGGCCGTCGTGCTGCAAATGCTGAATACCAAATGGAAATTGCAATTGAAGAATCGAAGACTATTTCGGGCAACTCGCAACTCTCGACACACATATTGCGTATACGCCTACGTTAGCTCGGGTATTTACTGTTCACCCACGCTTATTTATTGCACATGTTTTTATTGAATTCCTCGGCAGACAGACACACAGAGAGACAGGAAAAGGGAAGCGCAGTTGCGATATAAATATTTATACCGGACGTATAATATTGCCGGCATTGTCCGGCGGACTCCGAGGGCACCCAGAACTCCGCTGCTCCACGGCTTCCCGCTCCTTAACGGTTTTTAAATTGATTTCTCGCATCCATTGTGCCGAAGCCGCCACAAACAGACGGGCAGCCTCAATTCCAGCCAAAGCTGCACAGAACAAAATTAATTCATTTCGAAAGGATATTAATTTTTGAGATAAAAATAATATCAAATTATATCCATTTTTCTCTGATTCAGAAACGAATAAGTCAGTCAGAGAGCAAACTGTTAAGTCATCTTTTTTAAGAAGAGACATTTATTAAGGAAATGAGAATTCTTTTAGATACTTATAGGTATATATATTAGATATATATTTTCCAAATACTACATGAACATCTCTAGATAAAGAATCATTTAGTCATTGCCTAAGATCATTTTCTTTCTGTGTGTATATATAAAGGGCTATAGCTATAGCTACCAATCCCAATTCCGTGACCCTCAATGGCCAGGCATTTATCTTGCGACCCTTTTGGGGCTTCACAGCCCTTTTGCCTTTT
The DNA here is from genome assembly GCA_008042515.1 of Drosophila truncata. Lineage (NCBI taxonomy): Eukaryota > Metazoa > Arthropoda > Insecta > Diptera > Drosophilidae > Drosophila > Drosophila truncata. The sequence continues at coordinate 1,767 of VNJQ01003953.1, read as the reverse complement.
CGCCGAAGGCTTTGCCTTTGGCCGTTACCAGCGCCTTCAGCTGCCAGAAATTGGCTTGTCCGCACTTAAATAATAATCAATTCTATTAAATTATTGAGTAAGCTGCTTTCGCTAATTGTGGGCGGCGAATAGGCAGGCAATCGCAGTTATTACAGCTTATTTGGCGAAACTTTTCTTATTTTCCCCTTAGCTGCCTCTTGGGCTGTCGTCGTGGCTGGATAAACTTTATTGCCAACTTTATTTTCGCATTTCCTCTCAGGATTTGTCATTGGAAGTCCCCAAGCGTTTTTTCTTTCGATATTTTGACTGTTATCTGGCGCATTACTGTGATTATTGTCGTTTCGCAAAGGGGACAGGGATAGCGTAGAACGGAAAGGGTCAGGATACTCTAACTACATGTGCCAGATGGCAGCAGTCTCCGGTAGCTGACTTCCACTCTGTTATGTCAACTGGTCCGAATTAAATTGCTTGTCACAGATATAAATCAACACAGGCCGCATATATTATGCAATTTTTTATTTCAGATTTAATAAACGAGATAGCAAGCTGGAAAAGCAATAAATAAATATTGCATCGCAGACAAACTGACATCTCTTTAAAACGAAATAATTCTTTAATAGTTTACAACGAGCTCTTTTACATGATAAATGCCAAGCTTTTTTCGGTGGGCTGTGTAGCATAAAAAAAAAATATATGTATATATATATATAATATGTATGTATATATATATATATATATTTTTGTAAATATAATATGACAGCTCTCCGTATAAATTCTCTGCTGGCTTGATCAAGATTAAGTTAGAAAACTAATTGTTATTCAGCATATGGCTTACTAGAAAGTATATATTTCCATATATCGTAATATATTTTACATTCATATAAAAATTAGTGTAAGACCACAAGCACTCGCGAAGACAATTCTTTGGACTTTTTCCTGCTTAAAAATGTACTTCCGAATGCACTGTGGACGGTCCCATAGGCCAAAAATAAAAAATTCAATGTTTGAATTTCGAGTTCAAACGTCCCGCACTTAGTTATCAATAAACTACCGTATTAATATAGATTATTTGTTTTGTTATGCTCTTAGCATTCGCAAAGAAAATAGCGGTTAAAGAGAGAGCACAAACCATGTGATCAACATCAAGCGTGCGCATCACAAGTTAAATCCGTTGAGTATTAATACAAAAACACATATAAAAGTTTAAATAAAGTGATAAAACTAAAATGAATATAAAAGTTGAAGGTATTTACATTGTTTTTGTGTAATTTTTATTTGATTTTCATTGTTTATGTGTGTTTTAACAATACATGTGTATTAACCCTAATTGTTCGTTTCTAGCCTAACAAAACACCAATTTCTGAAAAGGTAAAAGTTGATTTGTCAACGCCGCTCACCAATGAAAAATTTTTCAACAAATTAATCAATATTTAGTAATTCTAAGGTATAAATATTAGCTGCTACAATTTGCTACACTTAATGTTATCATGTGTAGAATAAGTTCGTTTCGTCCAAGATTTCTATATTGTTGTGTCTTTGTTTCGTGTGTTCGTTATTGTTTTCTTTCGTTGCGCCTGTATTTGTTATTTTCGTGAGTACAGATCTTTTTATTATTCGTATTGCTTTTGTTTTTATATTTTAATTTGGTACTTGTTATACGTTATATGAACATGTCATCAGTGCCAGCTGTCGCGCAATTACCTTTTGGATGTTTGGTGCTCTAGAAAGGGCTCGAACGCTAATGTTTTTAAAGAGATCTTCAATGAA
>VNJQ01003952.1:0-17296 GCA_008042515.1 Drosophila truncata | reverse complement strand
ATTCCTATTGACAATTAAAACAATTGTGTTAAATATGAATGCCCAATGAACGGCGATGCCATTCTGAGCAATTTGGTAGCTGTTTCACCAAAATCTGTTCAGTCTTTCAGGAGATATTTGCTATTTCTCACTTATTTCATTATTATTGTATGAAACATGGCGGCATGTCAGTGCACCCCTGGTAACAAATGCCATGTAAATTCGACACTAACTTTTAAAAAATCTTTACAACTGCTAGAGACCACGTTCCAACATGCACGGTATCTCATTCGATGGGAAAAATTATTCTCTAATTTCGAATTTAATTTTATTGCGCGAAAAACAATATTAAATTCGTTTTTTAACATTTATAAACATTATTTTGTTTAAAATAGTGCCTTTTTCAAGAAATAAAATATTTCTCCGTGTTCCATTTTTCCACCGATCCACATCGACGCTAACTCACCGACGCTAATTCGACGCACGTTTTTGAAATTTGTTACGCTATTTTTTGCAACTTTAGTTGGCCCATCCAGCTATAAACGACAACCGATAGTTGGCAACACTGATCCCCAAGCAAATGGCATACATTCTAGCGACGCAGCCTCCACTGGAGCTATCCAGCTGTGATAATATAACAGCAATCTAGAAAACCTCTACAAGAAAATCGCATAATTGAATGTGAGTTTTAATTAGCAAGGATGAATCGGTGTCCGGTTCAGGAAAGAGCTAGCTCAGGCTTGATTATTTATTATTTATATTTTTATTATTCCTTTTCAGGTCCTCCCCTCATCTTCGCAAATTAATATAATTGCCCAAAATCCCAAAATGTTGTATTTGCCTCTACGTTAATTTGATTATATAAACTGTATTTACTCTTATAAACTAAATTCGACGTTTCCACGAATTTTTGTTCATGAATCGACCCATAATTTGAAATATATAAAGGAACTGCAAGAGACAGAGCGAGAGGCATAGGGTTGAGAACAGCCTGTTTTATTACATTTTTTATTCTCTTTTGCACCCCCTCTGGAAATACTAAATGATAATCCCCTAACGCCACACACTTTGTTTTCGTGTCAGGATACCGACCTTTTGTTCTCAACTATTTGCCTCTAGCTCTCTCTCACGGCTTAAAAAAGGTTTTTTCTTGTCTGGATACTGTGCTTATGTGAAAACGATATAAAATATAGTTCTAACTTAGCACTATCGATAGCCAAGCACCGGCGCACGACCTACCGATATGTCTAAATCGACAACTCTTCCGCACGGAAACTGCTGCTCAACTCCTCTCACCCTGAATATTGTGCTCTCTCTATCTCTCTTCATCATTCAGATTTGCGCTGCGTAAGAACAAACGAGCAGACTTTTAGTGCTGGAATTTGTTAGAGAAAGAAAAAACAATAATAAAGTTTTGCTTTCATTCTAAACAAAATATAGCACAAGAAAGCACGAACACTTTGCCATAAGTGAAAACTTTTTGAATCTAACACGTTGCCCTGGTTTTTAAAGTCGTGTACATTGTGCATTGTGCTGGGCGTTTCGAGACTCAGCCAAACCTAAATATTTGGTGTATGGTGTGGTGTGGTCTGGTTGCGTAAAAGGTAAATTGCGAAGTAGGAAAACAGATTAATTAAACGTGACAAATAATCGAGTAAAGTAAGCATTGGTCGTTAAAGGGTAGAAGAGGTCCCGCTACCAGCAATTTAAAGTGATACGTCGGGTATAGCATACATATTTTTTGTCTCACCGCCGCCATTTTTAATCAGTTGATTTTCACTGCCTGGGTGACGTGTGTACACTATATTCATCCCCCTTGCACACTCGACGAGAATATGCCTTGAGTACTTAGTGTTAGAAAGCGTCGACCGGCGGCTTTGACCGCCTTTAATAAACAATAAAGGCCAAAATTTACTAAGATTCAATTTATTCCTTCAAGTACCTTGCCGGAACGATGGAAGACCTGACCAAAAATATAATCTTCACAAATGCGATCAATGGGCAACCGGCCACAATTCAATACCAGACAGCGGATGGCACCATCCTCAAGCAACCGAAAATCGAGGGTCAGAAAGCTGAACAGCAGCCAACCTTCTACTACACGACAAATGTAAGTATACAACAAAGTCAAAGCATTACATCCCGCCGTTAACTTCTTGACCTCTCTTATTGACCTTTAGGGCAGCGGTGGCACTGTCAATCTCGCTCAGCTGGCCACCACGGATGACAACAAAACCTGCTACATAGCTCAACCAGTCGGCGGATATAATTATGCTCTTGTCAATGGGATGCCGCTTAACCAGGGTGCTGCGTTGGGCATCGCCACTGTCGACGCGCAAGGGCGCATCCAGATCGTGAATCAGAACAAGCCAATAGCAACGGTTAGATAGAGAGTACCCACATCTTGTAGCCTTGAGCAGAGTTTAATAAGTTAAATACTTTTGTAGAACACCATATCTAACATCAGCTTCAAGTGCGACGTCTGCTCGGATATGTTTCCACATTTGGCTTTGCTAAACGCACATAAACGGATGCACACAGATGGTGAGCAGCAGCAACAGCAGCAACACAACACTCAGCAGGGCGGAAGCGAATCTATAGCTGTAGTCAATGCCCAGGGCCTGGTACAGGCGCAGAACATAATTAACAACGGACAGATGGGTCAAATACAGATAGTAGCCTCAGATACGCTGGAGCCAGTACAACAATCTGTGATGCATCAACAACAACACGATTCAAAAGCGAGCAAATGCATCAACTGTGGTAGTCCCTTGCTGCAGCAGTCCAAACGCAAGGGACCAAAGCAGGTGCGATGCGAGGCTTGCATGCAGGCGGAGCAAGTTGCGCAACAACAGCAACAGCAGCTTTTTGTGGCGCAAGATGGTGAGTTTTAACTGAAATTAAGCCAAAACCTCTATTAATTTTAGTTACAGGTCAAATGGCCCATCCCGTGCAGATCATATCAACCACACCACAGGCCCAGGCCCAGCTACAGCAAATAGTTGCCGCCCAGACCGGCGGTACAACACCCAAGCGGGAGCCAAGCACGGGATCCGGCCATCATCCAGTGAAAAAGCGAAATTCTCAGCAGATGACAAAATGCCAAAAGTGCAATGGTTCCGGCGTCGTCATGGTGGGTCAACACAATCATGCCGGTCATAGCGGAGCCGGAGGTGGCTCTATAAGTAAGGGCGTTACCGTCAAAACTGAGTGAGTAGATATAGCATAGTGCAAGCCAATCCTACGCTAACAAAACCAAGGTGTTCGTCCTGCAGGAATCCATCAAAACCCTTTAGTTGCAATATTTGTGGTGGTTTATTCTCACGCTACTCAAGTCTGTGGTCGCACAAGAAGCTGCACAGTGGCGAAAAGAACTACAAGTGCAGTATTTGTGGATTGGCCTTTGCCAAAGCCGTATATCTGAAGAATCATGCGCGCATTCACACAGGCGAAAAGCCCTACAAGTAAATTCAACATACAAAAGTCCATATGATTATGATGATATTTACCTATTCTTTATTTTTACTGATTTCTTTCTCAACATAGGTGTCAAACATGTGGAATGCAGTTCTCTCAGTCGCCGCATCTGAAGAACCATGAACGCACGCATAGCGGTGAACGGCCCTACGTGTGTGGGGTCTGCGACAAAGGATTCGCGCGTCACGCCACATTGTGGAATCATCGTCGTATCCATACCGGCGAGAAGCCGTACAAGTGCGAGATTTGCGGTTCTGCTTTCTCGCAGGCGGCTCACTTAAAGAATCATGCAAAGGTACACTCCGGCGAGAAGCCATACAAATGCGAAATATGCTCAGCGGCATTTGCAGATCGGTTCGCACTAAAGCGCCATCGCGGTATACATCAAAAGTATGGTCAAACAGCACCACGGCAATCTGGCAGTGACGGTATGATAGTTCACAAGCAAGAAATACCCGATATGGATGATGAAGCCCAGCAGGAGGTGATCATTGGAGGATTATAGATAAGAGCAACAACTGTCAGTGCCAAGTCGACAAGCACTATCTCAGCAGAGACAGTAGGTCAAGGAGGGGCACCATGTTCGGGCCATCAGCATGGAGTATGCCACCCCTCTGAGCAATACGCTGGGGGCTACTACTACCAGCTGCCTTCGCTCCCAACCTCAGGACAACTGAGCACTACATTTTCTCCAGAGATCAGCTATTGAACCGGTAAACACTGAGAAATTCGGCACTATCGTTTAAGCATCGCATAGTTATACAATTATATAAATATTTTTTTTACTCTAGCTCTCCGGTAGGATCTACGAAATAAGGGCAAAACCCTAAACGCTTTTTAAGTTAAACAAAAACGAATGAACCTAATTTATTTGGTAGATGTAACATACACTTAGACATACATTTAATTATTAATCGCAAATATCTTTAAGTGTTATAGTTTAATCCGTATACAAATACTAGGTGTAAGTAATCGGATTTATAAGGGTGGGGGGATGGGGGATAATAGCGAATCCGAAAGGAAAATACGTACGAATCTGCGCAGGAAAAAACATATACATATGTATATATACCATAAAAATATATGCATTATAGCGTTTGAATAGAATATCAGTTTTAAGCCTAAACCCTTTAATTTACAAATTATATATGTATATTAAGTGCGTATTAAAATACATAAATCAAATTAATATTTGAATAAAAGTAACAAATTTTACTTAAAAAGTCGTATTTTTATACACTGATATTATAAGAGGTAAAACTACCAAATTTGTCTTCTTAGACTTGGGGGATTAAACCCGGTACAAATCAAAATAACAAGAAATAGTGTCATCTAGGCCACCAAGCTATGCCCGTAACTCTGGCATATCTGCAACAGGACACAATATAATGCACAATGTCACGAGGCATAAATGATTACGATGGTTTTGGACAGCCCAAAGTATCGACCTTAATATCAGCATGTTTCGCCTACATACAAAAACAGGGGTCCAAAATTCATAGAGAACGCGTAAGGAAACGTAGTCAAGACGAGAGCAGGGTACGTAGTGGCTTTTTCTACTCTCGCTAATCTTTTCGTTATTCTTGGGAGTCGCCAGTTTGTATACCATGCGGACTGCAATGGAATTAATTGGAATTAAAAAATTGACACCTGGCAGGTAGCGCTTTACATGTAAAAGCCAAAACAGCCCTTTTTTGTTTGCTTTATAGTTTATGAATGCATCTATAATTCAAAATAAAAACCATGACGAATGGTAATCTATTTTTTTCGTAATATTATCAGAAAGTCAAACAATTTTCCCCATTCCTTTTTTATGATACAAAATAAAAAATAAAAGTTTACTTATTAACTTTAAATTCATGTCTTCTACAAAAAATCCGAAAATTATTTTTGGCTTTTCTGATTTTTCCAACGGCGTTTGCTGAAGTTATAGTTACGGAGCGATGGCTCTTTATTTTTCAAAATGCAAATGATAACTGAATACAATATAAAAACTTAGATCTGACAAAGTCGACTCACAGCGGCCATGCCGGCTGTGCACGAGCATCTGCTCAAATGCTGAATTGCTTTAGCCGAAGTTATATTACAAAGTTGAGCCAACGACTCTGGCCTGTTGACTTTTGTTAACTTACATATTTAATAAACAAACAATCAATGAAATACTTTAACTATTTATTTAAGCTTAATGAAAGTTTTCAAATAATATTTGTTATTCTTGGTTCGAATAAGAATTTCTCTAGTCGAGTTGTTGATCAATTCAACTAATATATGTATAATTAAACTAACCTAGAATCGCTAGAATTTAGACAATACTGGAAAATTATACATCATTTATTCCTTTGGGACAAAAACTGTAAATAAGGCCATTTGTATTATTTATTGGTTTTATCTTACAATTGTATGTGAAAGCTGCTGTTAGATAGTTAACTATAATTCACAGGAAGTGATGACTTCATGATAATATTGAAATACACAAAGAGTGATGGATATATGTACCATCTGAGCTGTGCTAAAGACTATATAGGAAAGTTACATTTTGTTTATGTTTTAGCTAACTTTTAATTATCCTAGATCCATGGGGCTACTCCTTAATAGTTTTTTTTTATTGATTTCCGGTTAAACACAACATGTAGTATTATTGGTTCTTACATTGTAAGCAAAATATATACATAAGTACATAATTGCTGTAACTAAACGTTCTGCAAAAGCGAGTAATATGGATTTGTCTAAGCTCAGTGAAGCAAATTTATGAGCCCCAAAGTCAGTTGTTTTGCTTGAAACAATTGTAGAAAGTAATTATTTTGAGAACTTCTGTCTTTTGCGACATTTTGTGAATTTTTGTTAACTGACCAAGAAATAGGCAGCTTAATGAATATTTTAAGAGTCTAACTATTTTTCATACATATGTTATTTTCTTTTGCGTCTTTTTCAAAACGTGATTTTTTAATTACTGCGTAGAATTAAAAAAGTTTTCAACATGCCTGTTTCACAGTGAGGGAGAAATCGGTCCTAACTACTGGCCTGGTTCAAATATATTCAGCTGCTACGCATTGGATATAACAACAATTGTTATTAATGTAATTTAAAACAGAGTAAATATATTTCTCTCATAATACTTTTATAAGATATAAAGTAAAATTTTATAAAAAGTTAATGCTCATAAATAATGCAATAATAACTGTTATTTGAAAATAATAATATTTAATGGGCCAAAAATATTCATACGTAAGAATTTAGTTCTCGACCTGGCAAACGGAAACAACGGGATTAATTATGCAAAAAAATCTAGTGAAACACTCTCTCTTTTGAATTATTCTCTTTTTCATTTACAAGTTTTAAGTCATAGTTTTTCTTATTAGAAATTTAATATTCTTTCCAGACTCGAGGTCATGTCGGCTTCGATTTTTAATTTTGTCTGTCAGACTGCCAGAGGCGTACACTTCTTAGGGGCGCTTTTCTTATATTTTTTTTTGTGAAGGGAATTTATGCAAAAACCGCCATGAGGTATTCTAATTTTGATTAGATATAAGGGTTATATGTATATTCTTTGTCAACGTAACAAGATAAGTTGTTAACAGTTTTTTTCGATCGTGTTTGCTATCATAATTTAACTCATATCTAACATAAGATATCGTTGAATAAGATCTAGGCATAAAACAAAAATATTACTGTAGGTGTATATAGCGTTTATGTACGTAAATATATAAAACAACAAGTGAGCGCTCTTGACTTTTAAATGCCAGTTTGTTAATTAAGTTTAAATGTAAGCCTTTTCTTTAGTGGCACACCAAGCCCGAATGGCCATAAGGGGCTGTACAAATATTACGAAATGGGGGATGCTTCAGCAGGCTGACTGTTTGATTACTTGTCTAGTACAATGACATGGTATTACCAATTATAATTATATTATATAATAATGGCAAATTTCTTCAAAACCACTGTTTTGAGAATGGTTTGACTACTACCTATCTACCGCGAGTTTGAGGTCGAGTGTAAGAGGAATAGGAGAAGTCCATCTTTGTTGTGTAATATCATGTAAATTATCCGATTGAAATATAATATTTATTAAATACTTATTTAAGAACTCAATGGTACAGTTGATGTATGGATTAATGTCACTTATGAGTAGAGGGCGTATCCAATTTTAACTTGATATGTGTGCAAAATATAATATTGCGGTCCCATAATGTGGTAAAAAGCCCTAGCCTGTTTGGTGTTTTATAATTGCCGACAGACGGAACTTGCACCCTGGTTACCTGGTATAAACGTACTAGGGTCATACCGATTTATCGAATTACAAAATATATGATTACAAAAGTATTTAAGTGCGTACATACATATATTGTACAACATACGATATATACAATATACAACATACCGCATAGTAGTCTATTTATAAGCTGTACCCACTAGCACTACCAAAGTTTGGTGCCAACCATTACATATATCCCTTGCACACAGATCAAGCTTGTTTTTAGTGTCATCCGAAAATACATATATATAACAGATAGGAAAAGGCATCCTCGACCTTTATTCTTGGTAAGTATCACCTGTCGAGTCGACTTAGCTCAGATCTCTCAGTGACTATTAATGCTAGATCTACAAAATTTTACGGACCTTAAACATTTTTATGTATGTACATATATGATGCACACAGATCAAGTTTGCTTAAAAAACAGGAATGGAAGCAAACAAATAAAGTCGACTTATACATATGTACACAATTTACCTGTTTAATTTATATGAAAAACTGATAACGAATTTTTCAGGAATACAAAAACAAAAAATCGTACGAACCCAATATTAGAGACTCGACTAATCAGCTTTATTGTCTAAACTCTCAAATTTGAATGAGAAATGCGACATTCATAGGCATTTAAAATGGGAAAATAAATGTCCAAAAACCTAATTTTATTTAAACAACAGGGGAAACGTATACCTCTTAGCACTATTATTGATGCTAACATCGACTTTGAGAAGTATATATTTTTATACCCTTGCAGGGTATTATAGTTTCAGTCAGAAGTTTGCATCGCAGTGAAGGAGACATCTCCGACCCTATAAAGTATATATATTCTTGATCAGCATCAACAGCCAAGTCGATCTAGCCGTGTCCGTCTGTCTGTCAGTCCGTTTCTACGCAAACTAGTCCCTCAGTTTTAAAGCAATCTGAATGAAACTTTGCAGTTAGTCTTATATATACTCTCACTCGTACATATGTCGGAACGGGCCGGATCGGACGACTATATCATATAGCTGCCATAGGAACAATCGGTAAAATTTTCGAAACAAATTATAACTTTGTCAGTTTTTAACACAATTCCACCAAATTTTATGGATGAAAGTCGGACGAATATATCCTATAGCTGTCATAGGAAGAATCAGGAAAATAATAAAAAAATCATAACTCCGCAGCTTCTTAACATATTTTCATCAAATTTGAGATTTGGCCACTTAATAATTTTTCAGAATTTTAGTTCTAATTTTATGAAAATCGGCCGACTATATACTATAGCTGCCATAGGAACAATCAGGGAATAATAAAAAATATCCTAACTCGCTGTTTCTCAAGATATTTTCATCAAATTTGAGATTTGGCCACTTGATATTATTTGAGAATCTTACTTTGAATTTCATGAAAATCAGACGACTATATCCTATAGCTGCCATAGGAACAATCAGAGTAATAATAAAATATTCATAGTTTCGCTATTTCTCAAAATATTTAAATCAAATTTGGGATATGGCCTCTTATTTTTATTTCCGAATTTCGATTTTAATTTTATAGATCAATTGCAATCTGCAAGGGTATATAAACTTCGGCGAGCCGAAGTAAGCTTTCTTTCTTGTTTTAAGTCAAGTGTGTTAAGGAAATTTGAATCACGGTAGCGACATTATTTCATTAAATTTTGCCAAGTCCTTTAAACTTAATTGAAAATTAACATATAATTTATTTAATTTTACTCATTTAAATTCAAAGCAAATTAAATATGTTAATTAAAAATATACAAATAAATAAATAAACAAATTTATTTTTAAGTTTTTGTCTGCGGTTAAACTTTTTTAAGATCAAACCACATTTATTAGTTTTAGCTTTGTTATATGTTTTTCTCAAATTCTTGAGAGAGTGGCGGGCATTTCTGAGCTGTGAAATATGCAAGAATATTTTAGAAGCTTTATCTGTCAGCTTGTTACATATGTATATTCTCGGTGGGCACTAAGTTATAATACGACGCCCAATAAAGTTTAGGGCTATAATTTAGTATAATTTAGTATAATTTAGTATATAAGCAAGTACTTTGTAAGAATTTTACTATGAACACCTTATAACTTGTCTTGATAGATTAGATATCCGGAAACATAGAAACAATTAGGGGCTATAAATTTATATATTATGAATAAGCGTGTTTGGATGCCGATGATAAAGACATATTGGAGAGAGAGGAAAATCACATCACATACGGGTGCTCTCAATGCCACATCCCACGGCTTCACTATAGTCTAGCATGTGGGGCGGTGAGGCACTACTGCATCGGCTGCTTCTGTGTCGGTTGCCGCCGTAGAAGTTCTCATTTGCCTTTAATCAACTTGCTGTGCGCATGAGCAGCTCATCGTCGTCCATCTGTGCCAAGGCAGCGGGAGATCCAACGTCTATAGTGGTCACTCGATTGCCGCCATCTGCCGCCGAAGGCAGCTTAATAAATTCGCTATCCGTGTGCACTGGCATGATGATGCAAACGAAGCTCTGACCTGATTGTGAATCCCGAGGATGCAACGTCACCGGGTTAAACTTATCGCTCTGGCCCTCGGTGTAGGAATGAAGGCGCTGAAAGATCTCGGGATAGTGCTTGCGAAGCAAGACCCCTCGCCGTGATAGGATATCCAGGATGTTGCAGAGAATAAGTTCTCGGTTCCCGTGCAGAGAGCGCTGGCCGGGGTTAAATGTGAGGATGAGGATCTCGGTGCATTCCGGAACAGTCACAGCCGTCGCAGACTGCGTGTGCTGTTGTGCCTGCTCCTGTTGCTCAAGTGCGGTCAGAACCGCCTTGCAGAGCTTCAGTTTGGCGCAGCGGCTGACCAGCTGACGCTCCCATCGCACTGGAGCCTGTCCCATGCCTGGCGCTTCAGAGACTACGCAAATTGCTACATAGATAAGCATCTTAGACTCCGGTTTATACTCTGTGCTGAGTTTAAGCAGTTCCGAGTACAGTTCCAGGCCCATTTCGGCAGGCATAAGGTCCGGCCAGCGTACATAGGAGGCCTCTCCCATGCACTGAAACCCGTTCTTAATAAAACCTTCCGCGGCCTCAGCACTGCGAAAGAGCACTCGCACTACACCCCGTCCTTGGGAGAGACTGCCCTTCCGCGCCAACAGGCTGAGATGGCGTTGAGAGTCAAGATCGTCCTTGCAAGTGGCTAACACCTGGCGGCACAGGTTTGAGGCGCGCGAGTGCAGACATGCCTTTCGATGCTTCTCCCAATGGGCTCGCCGACACTCGCGTGAACAATAAAGATGAGAACAATTGTGGCACGACTTGAATAACTTCTTGGCGTCGCTGGGCGAGGCGCTCTGCTCGCATTTGGTGTTCCGGCAGCGGATCTGTAGTTTAGACCCAGATCCCGATCCCTGTGATGATCCCAGTTCCCAGCTGACCTGGTTGCTGCCTCCTGCTTTGTACGCATGCTGATTTTTTGGCTTAGATTCGTCCAGCGAGACGCGCCGGATCCCAGAGTCATTTGGCCTCTTACTTGATTCTGCTCCAATGGACTGCGACTGGGTTGTGGAATTCGATTGCGGTTGATCTTGGGATAATTTCTTTTGCTGGGGAGAGTCACCCTCGCTGCGACGACGCAGTCTCTGCTGCTCAGACACAGAAAGCGCCTCCAACTGTTGCCGACTAGCTGTGTTTGGTGCTGTCAAGAAGAGATCAGATCGAAATAATAAATTCAGCAGAGCAACTCAACAATAACAAGGACGATAACTTTGACTGCTAATCTACTTTGTAGGCTAAGATTCATGCTTCATTCATACTTGGACTGAAAAGTTATTTAAGATTAGGCTGCAATTCTCGTAGTTTTGTTTCTCAGTGTAATTTTAATGCTACAAATAAAATGCTAGAATAAACTAAAAAAAGATAACATACATAATATTTAAAACAAAAAAAAAATAATCTAGCTCAAATAAAACACAGTAAGTCCTATGTATTTTTCTAAGAGCTTTGTGCACTGAATTTATGACAAACTCATATAAAATATCTTAAGATATATCAGTATCCGTTTAGCAATATGTCAGATGCTTGAAAAATTAAAAAGGAAAATAATTAAATTTTCCTATACCTTAGGGTGTTTAGGGTATTAAAGTCATATTTGTGTGATTAATAATAATAAAATAACTTATCCTCAAATCCTAAATCTGATGAAAATATGTTAAAAAACAGCGAAGATACGATTTTTTCTATTATTTTCCTGAGTGTTCCTTGACAGCTATTGGATATCATCCGATTATCATAAAATTAAAACCGAAATTCTTAAATAAAACAAACTAATCTTAAATATATATAATATGTTAGAAACTGACAAAATAATCTTTTTTTTTCGGACAAATTACCTATTGTTCCAATGGTAGCTATAGCTACCATTACCATTATAGCTATGTTATAATCATCCTATCCGACCCGTTCAGATTTATGTAGGAGGGTGAATATATAGAAGACTGTCTGCATAGTTTCATTCAGATAGCTTTAAAACTGAGGGACTAATTTGCAAGGGTATAAAAAGGGAGCAGTTTCAATTATATAAATCAATCATTTTCTTGTTAAACGTTCATTTCCTATATGGGATTTGTGAATCGTAAAAAGTGCTAAAACATATTACTTGGGCATCTATTCTCTAAAAATAAGGGGAGATTGTCTACCTGTGTTTCAATAGTCAATGGCGTATAGACAATATAGTTTTCACGGCTTATGTTTATAGTAATAAGTAGGGTTATCTGTACTTATTTATTTATTTAATTCCTTGTATGTCTTATTTTTCGCTTTGATTTAACGTATACCTCCTTTCGGATTATATGGAACATTAACTTACAGGTGCATACCTGTCGTCGTAGGCGCTGGATATGTGGTACTGCTGTTGTTAGTGGTTCGGTAGCTGGTTTGGCTGGATGAAGAGTTAGCTGGTAGTCCTAAAAGCGAGGCAAGGACGTCTTCTAACGAAGCGCTGCTCAACGAGCGTTCGGGCGCTATGATAGCAAATTGGTTGGTTTTCGTAAATTGGGCAAGCCAAGAAAGGAAATGGTTGTAACAGTTTTGATTATATAAGACGGGGGCATGGTAACTATACATACATATATGAAAATAAACACACATTAAAATCAAGGTTCATGTAGGTAGGGATTGGGTTTAGCCCCATTATATGTTCTTACTGACTAAATGTGATCAATGTGTTCATGAATTGAAACCTTTATTAAATCTATGGTATATGCACGTGAGTAATAATAATAATTTAAAGTAAATACAGAGAATCTTAAAAAAGTATAATAGAACCTATAAATAAATATGTAAAAACAAATAAGTTTGGACACAAATCAATTTTATTTTAGCCACCAAACGTGTCTAGAAAAACACGTATATATACAATAAAAAAATATTAGGGGATTATCAATACAATAAATTAATATAAAGACATCTTTACTTCTTCTTTGCTTAATAATAAATATTATAAAGCACGGTTCGGTTCTAGGTTGTGAGCTACCCGATTAGTATTTATAGTATTGTTGAATTTATCTAGTTTTAAAAACCAAGCCTAAAATAGAAAATTCCAAATGATAATACATACATAAATGGGTACATATACTTTAATAGCTTAAATCATTTTTTGAAGCTTACGACGATAATGACAATGAGAGGCTTATGATTTCATAAGCATTCATGTTGACATAAAAATGCGGCAACTGATCAAAATAAGTATAATAAAAATAATACAATATTAAATTTTAGACCAATGATTTTTTATTGAACTAAAAAATAAAATTTTTCATAAGATTATGAAACACTGCACTCGACAAAATGATAATACATAGGTCAAACAGGTATTTCAAAGCATTTTAATATTTCCTTTTTATGAAATTTAAATGCATTGCACTTTGCACCATTGCCGATTAATAAATTACATAATACAACAGATACAAAATTTAAAATAGTCATTTCAACGAAAATTTGTATAATCGTGCGTGCGGGATATTGTGGGCCATAAACATATGTGAACGTAATTCCGCTTTATAGCGATTGTCGAAATAAAAAATATATTTACATATGTATATCTTTGTGGCTGTTTCTAAATTATAATATAACCAATGCACGCATCGCTATGGGTACATCTAAGAGTACAACTACAGGCTACATGGTGTTCCGCGACTTGTCAGATATAAATGGTGGACTCACCGCCACCGCCGCCAACACGACTGAGTCCGTTCATGCGAAGTGGCGGCTGTCCAGCTGCGTTCACCGGCGATAGACTGCCATCCAAATGTAAGGTGTGCGTGTGAAGTTGTTGGGGATTATGTTGGTGAGCTTGAGCTGACGAGGGCGGGCTGCGGTCTATTTCAGGAGTCTGAGGCGAATCTAGGGGCCGGGTGCCGACGAAGCTGCTCTCCAGCCAGCACTTCCTGCGAAACAGAACAAGGGCCAATAGAAGAGAGATAGTATTAATTGCTTCTCCACTGCACAACCTTCGACACAGAATTGTTATGTTAATCTATAAGTTTCTGCGAAAATATACATATATTGATTATAGTTTCATAATATGAAATCCCAAATGTAGCTCCAGGGAATGTAATCTTTTTTTATGTTATATGTATAGATTTAGTTTATGTAATTCACTTAAAACGCCGAGCACTGCGCTGCTGACCTAAGCTCAAAGAACAAGCACAGACGTTCAACACGAATGAAAACAGATGTGAACGAAAAGTGGCAGAGTCCGAAAGGGATGTTGGATGGCCAACGGATTAGGGGGAGAGAAAACAGTATTGGTAAAGAGAGGCATACAGAGAGAAGACTCGTGGCGGACTTTTGGCCTAATTAACCGAATATATCCCTATTTCTGTAATTTACTGTGACTTTTATTTAAAATTAAATAATCAATTGCAAGCCTTATGCAAGTTTATAAATTTGACTAAGGACTGCTTACCACCCACCTAGAAAATTGATTTGCTTTAAAATAAGTTTATCTGAAAGAGATGGATAGTTTTCTGGCACTTTGTCAGTTTAATTATTAAACTGTTACGAACTTTTAAGCTGATATTTGTATGAGCTCGTGGTCCCTAAATGAAACAATTTTCAAAAAGTTGAGTTCCTAGTTACTTTATTTTTTATTTTAGGGTCGGTTTCAATGACAGCAGATGTTAATGTTTAACTGATTGAAACCTTTAAGTAGAGGCAATGAGAAATTCAAATATATCAGTCAGTAAAAGAAAACTTGAAAGTATTTACTGCAACAGGATTATTTGAAATCTTTATTCCCAAAAAGAGATAATCTTTTGTTGATTTTCTTAGGCTTCTGTTTAAAGTTTAAACTAAGGATTTTCCGATCGTATAAAAGTTTATAGCTTTAGGAAAAGATGGTTCATACTCAGACCTATGATAAATCTAAAAATGGGGATGGAAGTGGGCAGCATCGCAAGCCAAATCGATGTATGCAGTTATTTACGTAAAATCAGTTAATTAACATAAGCGTTATACGACAATGAAATTTTTGTGGATTTTGAACTTCTAAAACAAATTTATGTAGCAACAATTTGTTAATACTTTTCTGCTCTTCCGCCTTGTTTAAGTTAAGTTTTTCGTACATCTAAGTATGAAAAGGCAATTACATGATCCTTGTTTGATTTTAGAAATATTTCTTACTTTTCTTGTCAGTAGTTCACCGAAATACCTTGCGTTATACAATAATTTCTTTTATTACTAAATAATCACAATTATTATAGCATAAAGCACAATAACCTTTTCCCTTAGTTATTAGTACTTTTTAGGGCCACGCACAGTTAAATAAACAGTATCATATTATGTTAGTTATATATGTTAGCCACATGTAGTTTTCTAGACGATCAACCCGACTTACGGGTGTCTTACCTTTGTGATCGGGTTTTGTTTGATAATTTACTGGTGCATCTGATAACGGTGCGTTTTGGGATGTATACTTTTAAAGATAGCTGAGAGGTGTTTATTTTTCAAAAAGAAAGTTAAAATGAATATTCGCATCTAAATGGAACATACATATATTCCAGACTAAGGGCAGATAGGGTGGTAGTACAACAACTACACAAGAATGTGTAGAAAGGAGCTTAAGGTAGGTGATCGGACAACAGCAATATATATATATATATATAGCTTGTTTTATATATATATTTTATTCAGCTTTTAGCAACGCGATGAAAGTCGTAGCCTACCTTGAATTTGGACTGACTGATCGGCTGTTCTGATGCTGTGCTTGCTGTTGCTGCTGGTCGTTTACGAAATGCACAATGGCGGAGGTCACCTCTTTTATTGAGTCCTGAATATCCGGCGCCTCGGGACGTTGGGGTCGTGGTCCATTGGGCGTCGATGTGGGGGACGGTATAGTGCGTTGTGCCAACAGAGAGTTTGCCAGCCTGTAAGAAGGTAAAAAACTAAGTTAGGGCAATCTTTTAAATTTCTTTTGTATTTAGACAAATTTTGAATATCAACATTCCCGACTTTTTGGAGTTACAACATAAAACCTTTTTCTATTGTAAACGAACCCATTTAAAAGAATGTTTATAAGTTCAGAGCTTTATCTTTAAAATCTACAATCTGTAAACTACATTCATAAAAACCTTTTCAACATATATATATATATATATATATATATATACGATACGACGATTTACATAGCTATATATATATATATATATATATATATAGCTATGTAAATCGTCAGATTTTAAATTCAATTCGCAAAATTGTAGAAATTTTAAGTAATATTAATACCTAATATGCCTAAACATGTATCTAAATAAGATCTTCATTATATCAATTTCATTGTGCACAGAATACTGTTATCTTCTTCGAGTACCATATACTCACCGTTCATGGGGTGTCCGCTGTGACAGTTTCTCAGTGCTGCGCCAGCCCAGGTAAGGTTGTCGGTAGGAGTTACGTAGGACTCCGCTACTACTTGCTACCGACATAAAGCTGCTGTTAATAGGTGCCCCGCGAGCGAAACTGCTGCGTTGCGAGACGCTGGGCGACGTCTGGGTTGAGTTTAAGTGCGAAGTGGACCATCGAGTGGATCCCGCGCTGGTCTGTGCATGCGACGATCCGTGAACCGCCACCGAAGCGCTCTGTCCGCCGTGATGGCTATGCGCTGAGGGACTTAAGAGCAAGGGGCTCCGATCAGAGCGATGCGATCCCAGAGAGCTGAGCGACGTCGTCTTCGAGCTGAGCCCCTGCCAGCGTCCCGACTCCTGTGTGCGCTTGCGGGTGAAGTTGCCCGGCCTATAACCGCCAGCGGCAGTGCATCCGTCTGCTGGAGCATGTCCGGATCCCTGATTGTAGTGTCGGAACCAGTCGGGGATATTTAGCCGTTGCAGCGATGCCTGGACACGCAACTGGTGTTCGCTTAGAGCGGCAGGATTTTGATCATGAAGCTTCTGCAGCTCGTTCTCTGGAGGCTGTTTCAAATAGAAAATAGGAAGGTTATTAGATATTTTGTATTTTTTTTTTCTAAATTTTTTTAATGAAAATTTATTATTTAAAAATATGGTGGTATTATATATTTAATAGGCTTTAACCAATAAATAAATAAAAGAATATCCAAAAATATTTTA